>VZSC01019633.1:18741-45708 GCA_013398225.1 Steatornis caripensis
TCACAGTAAAGAAGTTCCTCCTCATGTTCAGGTGGAACTGCCTGTGTTCCAGTTTGTGCCCATTGCCCCTTGTCCTGTCGCTGGGCACCACTGAGAAGAGTCTGACCCCGTCCTCTTGACATCCACCCTTTAGATATTTGTGAGCATTGATCAGATCTCCTCTCAGCCTTCTCTTTTCCAGGCTGAACAGACCCAGCTCTCTCAGCCTTTCCTCATACGAGAGATGCTCCACTCCCCCAATCAACTTCATGGCCCTCTGCTGGACTCTCTCCAGTAGTTCCCTGTTCTCTTAACTATTTAAACAGTGACGGGATCTTAATTCTAGTGCTGCCAGCTGATGTTAGAGAAATTTAGCCCAGCTTCCTTCACTTCTACCTTGCGTTGCACCAAATGCAGAGTAGCTTTATTATGGATTTTTAAGAAAAGCTTTATTTCTGTTAGGCATATTCAGAAATATGAGACAGAAGAATAAGCTAAGAATAAGCTAAAACCCACAAATTATTCCTTTAAAATCATAAATATAGACTTTCCAACAATATTAGATTAAATCTGTAATGGTTCTGAAAAAGCAGATGAAGTACCTATTCAAATCATGCAGCTGAATGTATAATTAATCAGTGATTTTGCAAACAAGTGTTTCATTCTTTTTATATGTTATTGACAAGATATTCAAATCAAAGCTATTTTTGCTGAAATGTGTAGTAACAACATCTGATGTTTGCAGATGAGAGATGTAATTGGAGCAGCTACAGCGGGACAGAACTACTACCGTTCCAGTATGGACAACACTGTCTCCTATATGAACACTTACTCTATTCCAAAAGTGGTCCAAAATCGTGTTCGAACCTGGTATGAATACACATGGGACTCTCAGGGAATGTTGGGTAAGGCTTTCCAATTCCATTTATGTAGCAACACCAAGTGAGAGTGGTTGTACAGATACAGATACAGGGTGAAATTCACATTTCTCCTTTTCTGAACTGCATTGTGAGAAGTGAGAGGAGGGTATTTGATTTACGTTGGAAAATAAAAATACTCCAAAGCAATATGACACTTATAACTTCACAAATTCTAGTAATGTATATAATATTCTGGTCATAACTTTAGACAAGATATGTAACTTAAACGACAGTATCTTAGTAAAAGCATATTAGCAGCTTCCTCATTTAAACTCATAAATGCTAGAATAGCTCCATTAAGTTATTTTTCTGTACAAAATCAATGCTCATTTTTATGGACATTCTTTCATTCTTCCTTCATATTTTCTAACTAACAGCGTTTTCTTTTTTTTCTTTTACAGATGAATCAGAATTACTGGGACAGATGCCAACCAAAATGCAACTAGCCATTGCAATTGATGTGAACTTTGCCATTGTCAATAAAGTTGACTTATTCAAAGCAAGTAGATTTACAAGAGAATGCAGAAATGTGTGGTATTCCCGCAGCAGGAATTTGTATTGTGCAAAATATTTGTATTGTGCAAAAATAACCTTGCAACACTTAAGAACATATTTGTTAGTATGTGAGGCAAAATAGGTCTAGGAAATATTTGAGTCAATGGAGACATGTCAGGACCGAGCCAAGTGCCTGCCTTTGAATTTTTTGTGTTGAGGCAGAGATAAAATAAAAAGCAAATGAGATTAAGACACAGTCCTATTATATTGACATATTAAAACTGATGTTATGGTCAGACTGTAAGTGATTTCAGAGTATTACTAATCCTAACAGTCAGATATAGAAGAACGTAATTTTTAATACAGTCCACCTTGCTGTATACTGCCTAGCACTGCCTAAGAGATCACTAACGCTATGTGCTCTGGCAGCCTAACTTTGATGTAGTGAATGCTACTTTTTAGTAACTTCTTGTGCAATGGAGCTTTGTCTTTGTTATCATGATAGTTTTCCAGGGAAACAATTTAAATGTGGTACTTAAGACTGGATTTTAAACAACAAAAGCAAGGAGATATTGCATTTTTAGAAGTAGTCTCAATATACAGTAACCTTAATTTGTTTGCTAGGATAATGGCACAAAAATCACATCTCTCTGTATAAACAATACATATCTGCACAGTTTCTGCCTCATTTGCTGAAGACACGGAATTCATAGATTCATACCAACCCTTGACACGATCTGTTCTTTTTCTTCTCTGAATCAGTAAAAAAAAAAAAATCACATAAGAGACCAATAAAGCCGGGAACATAGCACCAACTGAGCTTCCACAGCAACTTCAGATGTACAGAAGCTTACTTTGTAAAAAACGAAGAGATGTTCAACCCAAAGGGAACTTTATAAGTATCACCTGAAATGACAATTCTCTCAGCCTTTTCTCTGCTCTAAAAGCTGATCTTTATGATGTTTTGAGTTTGCATTCCACTTATGAATCCGTGGATCATTCATGTGGTGTTGGGCCTTACTGCCCAGTGTAAGCACTAATAATCATTTGTGTTACTGAATTAATAGAGCAATCAATTCTAACTATTTTAACAGGGTTGCGATACCCAGATGATCTATGACATGCTGCTAAGATTGAAATCCATTGTGTATTTACCTGGTGACTTTGTCTGCAAAAAGGTAAGCACTGTTGTGTCTTTCAAATAATAATCATAGCATGTATTTTAGAAAAAGAGTTCAGATATCGGTCAACAGTGTCCTTTAAATAAAATTAATCCTGAGTGAATTAGATAGCATAAAAGAAATTAAGGTACTCTGTGTAATAATAATAAATGCGCTCTCAAGTTTCAAAATAGCACAAGACAATACGAATTTCATTACTTACTTTATCAAACATAAAATTATAGTAATATGGGAAAGTACTTCATGTAAATATGGCTCATCTAATGATACATCACGAAGTTTTAATATTTAAAATAGAGCAAACTCAATTTTTGTACACATATATGTACAAACCTAGCCTACAGATCTCAATCTATGATGCGTTGCATGTCCTTCATTTGTGAATTCAGAAACTCTTTATCGCAATTATCCAAGAATGTAGAAAACACATTGCATCCCACACTGCTTCTTACATCAGGATCTGATCTTGCTCTACCTTCACTCACAGCTCTGAGCCACCTCCAGACTGCCAGCTGAATGCTGTCGCACTGTCCCTTAGCAAAGAAAGAAGCCTATCTATCTTATCTTAGCATTTTGGCTCAGACACGGCCTTATAGTAACACAGGTCGATAGCTCAGCTTCCGACCAAGTGAGCCCAAGTCTCTTTTCAGAAGGCAGGTAAACGTATTCATAGGCAGTGTTGGATGTAATGAAATCATAGGGAGGGTGAAGTATCAGTACTGTTACCATCTGGCAATTCACCCATAGTTCTTACCACACCCAGAAGTGACTATTAGAACCCCTTAACTTGTCTTTAGCAGTTCTGGTTCAGCACGTTCACTAACGTCCCGCTCCCTCCAAGACTCTTCCCAAATGCTGACTTAGTCCCACTGACTCCACAGTGTACGAAGTTTAACATTTGTGAATGCACCGAAGGATCAGGTGTGTCCCTTTACACTGTGAGTGCACAGTGAGGTGGATCGAGAACTGGCTGAAAGGCAGAGCTCATAGGGTTGTGATCAGTGGAGCAGAGTCTAGTTGGAGGCCTGTGACCAGCGGTGTTCCCCAGGGGTCAGTGCTGGGTCCAGCCCTGTTCAACACATTCATCAACGACCTGGATGAAGGGACAGTGTACCCTCAGCAAGTTTGCTGATGATACAAAGCTGGGGGGAGCGGCTGACTCACCGGAAGGCTGTGCTGCCATTCAGCGTGACCTGGACAGGCTGGAGAGTTGGGCGGAGAGGAACCTGATGAAGTTCAACAAGGGCAAGTGTAGGGTCTTGCACCTGGGGAGGAACAACCCCATGTGCCAGTACAGGCTGGGGGTTGACTTGCTGGAGAGCAGCTCTGCGGAGAAGGACCTGGGAGTGCTGGTGGACAACAGGCTCACCATGAGCCAGCAGTGTGCCCTTGCGGCCAGGAAGGCCAATGGCATCCTGGGGTGCATTAAGAAGAGTGTGGCCAGCAGGTCGAGGGAGGTGATCCTCCCCCTCTACTCTGCGCTGGTGAGGCCGCATCTGGAGTGCTGTGTCCAGTTCTGGGCTACCCAGTTCAAGAGAGACAGGGAACTACTGGAGAGAGTCCAGCGGCGGGCAACAAAGATGATGAGGGGAGTGGAGCATCTCTCTTGTGAGGAAAGGGTGCAAGACCTGGGTCTGTTCAGGCTGGAGAAGAGAAGACTGAGAGGGGATCTGATCAATGCTTATCAGTATCTAAAGGGTGGATGTCAAGAGGATGGGGCCAGACTCTTTTCAGTGGTGCCCAGCGACATGACAAGGAGCAGCGGGCACAAACTGGAGCACAGGAAGTTCCACCTGAACATGAGGAGGAACTTCTTTACTGTGAGGGTGACAGAGCCCTGGCACAGGCTGCTGAGAGAGGCTGTGGAGTCTCCTTCTCTGGAGATATTCAAAACCCTCCAGGACACGTTCCTGTGCAACCTGCTCTGGGAGCACCTGCTTTAGCAGGGGGGTTGGACTAGATGATCTCCAGAGGTCCCTTCCAACCCCTACCATTCTGTGATTCTGTGATTCAAAAATGGATCCCGGGATTACCATTGGCTAGGAAGGGTGGAAGAGTAGTTTGGTGTGTTTGCTTGTACAATGCATAGCATGAAAGGATCTTAGACTGTGGCTGAGACTCTGCCACAAGAGAGATAATAAATGACAGTTAGAGATTCTAGGTCTTGATACTGCAGTCAGATGCAAACAGCTCTCAATAAGGATGGATTATGAGAAATGGACGTATCAATTTATTTCAGCTTGATTAAAAGGCCTCTCACTTCTATAGATCTACTGTGTGTCCAACAACCATAGTAATCCTATTAATGCTGTAACATGGAGTAGGGAATAAAATTCTGTTGCAACTACCTCCTCCTTGGGTGTATGTTAGCCTCACTGTACTCTACTGAGGAGGCTCCAACATGCAGGCTTGGAGGCACAAGTGAAGGGATAGGAAGCACAAGCCCCACGTTTTCATTCCTGGCTTTGTTGCTGTTGCCTTTTTATTTTTAAAATGAAATTGCCTCTTTGCCTCATTTACTCCAGCTGCACAAGTGGAAAAATATTTGTCCTACTGAGACGTTATGAAGACTGTTATGGTCATGTTGGTGAAGCCCATTATATTATTCAAGTTTGCCTGCTTTTTATTGTATATACTGATATCATGCTTTGAATCCAAGTAGACCACGTGGAGGGTAATAAATAAACTAATAATCTCTTAAATCATGCAGTGATTTACATAAAAGTAGACAAAGTTTTGAATTATTGTTTATTTTTATTTTCCTTTTAAAATAGGCAAGTGATGATTAGAAACAATAGTTAAAAACTGAAGATTTTCAGACCAAGAAGCACAGGCTTTTTTGCATTTCTTCCTTATCAAATATGCTGCTGTAATACTTGAGTTTCCACTAGAACAGTTGATGGAAATGACTGCCACAATTCTGATTATAAAGACAAGCCTTCTTTTTCGAAGCTGGCCTAGATAGTCTTACTCCTGTTCTCATATCGTCCCACACCACAACTATATCTGCCAGAGTCAGTCCTTGCACCTGTGCTCAGTGCTAGGAAAAGTAGCGCAAACATTTATTTCTCCATAATACCGGTAAACTTGTGTACAAGAAAGGGCAAAGATATTTAAAGCAGAGTCAGATTATTCTAACAAAAAAACACTGTCCTGCTAAAACATGAGATTTTTATGTGTTTGTGTTCCCAGGGAGAGATTGGCAGAGAGATGTACATCATCAAACAGGGTGAAGTTCAAGTCCTTGGAGGCCCTGATGGTAAAAAAATTCTGGTTACACTCAGAGCAGGAGCTGTATTTGGGGAGATCAGGTAGGTCCATCGCTATTTTTAAGAATTTCTTTAGAACTGATGAAATAATCAATGGTTGTTTAACTTCTCTGTGGTATCATGATATCTACCACAGGAGGCTAGAAAGTCAGTAGGATCAACCAAGAGAACACTGAGCAAGGAGATGCAAGTCAGCAAAGGGAAATCTAAGAAATGAAGAGACTAATCTGGCAAGATTTGAGACCAATGT
Organism: Steatornis caripensis; assembly: GCA_013398225.1. Classification (NCBI taxonomy): domain Eukaryota; kingdom Metazoa; phylum Chordata; class Aves; order Caprimulgiformes; family Steatornithidae; genus Steatornis; species Steatornis caripensis. The sequence continues at coordinate 24,836 of VZSC01019633.1, forward strand.
TTTGGGCAATGTACGCAAAGATAAACAGACAGGTTTCTCCTTCAGCATTTAAAAGATGTAATGCATCTTCCTGTTCTGAGGTCTGCAATAATGCAGGAGCAAATGCATTTTATTGCCTTTATTGTGACATTAGGTGCCCTTACACAGCAGATGGTAAAAATTATAATTGTTTTCCAACAAAGGACATAAAAAAAAATCTAAAATAGCAAATAAGACTCGTTCATTTAGGGGCTGAAGTTGTGATTAAGTTGCCAAAAATCAGGCATCCACATTTGAGAATGTATTCACTTAAGAGCATACAAAACAAGAAAAAGGCTGACAGATCATGTTTTTGGGTGTGAGTTTATCTGGACAAGAAGATTTTTCTCAGGTGGTTACAAATGTTTTTTATATTCTCCATGTGGTTGCTATGCAAAATTCATTAACTCTTATTGGCCATTTTCCCCAATTAGCCAACCAAGTGCTAGATTTTAGGCGCTACATTCCCTGCTGAGGTTGGCCTGAGGAAAAGTAATAAAATACATGTGCTGCTGCATGTGATAAACTGCATTCTTGATTTCTTCCAGCTGCCTTCCTGTTATTGTTAATCCTCTTGCTGGTAGCTTTAACCTGCCTTTTGAAAAGTGGTAATCAGCTCTGTGCCAGGTTTACATTTATCTTCTACTTGTGTCTCCCTTTGTGGTAGGGGAAACATTCCTGTTTACCTGACGTGCGTACAGAACTTGCTTAGACCTCAAGTGGAAAACAGCTGATACATCTCATAGGCACAGCCCTTTTTCATTGAGTGGGAGAGTGAAATTATATCAGCTCTTTGAGAGAAGGTTATTTGACAGAAGGTATTTTTCTGTGTGACAATATAATACCTGAGCAAAGCCTCAAAACAAAATGCTGTATTGTAAGTTATGTGGAAAGGCGGAGAATGCACTGCTTTTCAGTAAGGGCTAGATATTGAAAAAATAAAATAAAACGCTGCAGCAGCCCAGATATGTAACACACACACAGTTTTCAATTATTTATTAGTCTTACATTTGGGGCAGGGACTTTATTTTTTAAACTGAGAAATGATAATTGTTGGTTTTAAAACAAGGAAGACATTTTCACACTTTTGCTCTAACACAAGTCAGCGCTTGTTTCCACTTGAGAACTACACAACGGCCTTTAAAGATCCAATTCCCAATATGTGTTACTCTTCACATAACTGCCAATATGGCCAGTAAAACCCTCAGCAATGCTACAACTCTATGCTTCTAGTCCTGTTTTACTCATCATTGATCTACTGCAGCAGCATACCAGTTCAGAGACATGTAATTTGCACATAAATGACAGGCAGTGGATAAACAGAAGGAGAAAATACCCAAGCAACTGGCAGACATCTCCAAAATTGAAGAAAAGCAAAGAAATGAAGCACTAAGCGTATTGGTAGAGATTTATCCTCTTCCTTGTGGAGAGGTGTTAGAATACAATGAGTTTGTTTATCACCTCTATATGTAAGTTTTGTCAAGGTCTTCTGAGTACTGTATAGCAGAAGAAAATGAAAAAAAAATTCTTTAATGGATGAAATATTGCTTCATTTAGCACATCCAAGTTCTCCCCTCAGTATTCATAGTGTGCTTATCCCCTGATTCAGGCTGATTTCCTTCTGATTTCTGATTCTAGATTTGATTAGAGAAATATGTCAGCTTCACTCTGAATGGTATAACTACGTGATTTATAAGACACTTGCTACTTAATCTCACTCTATTCAAAATGCATGTAAATGATGCTTAAAAAGTCTCTGAGGGCAAAGGAGTTGAAGAAAACAAAAAATGTTTATTTCAAAAAAATTCCCTGAATTACACTAGAAGGCCAATGCAAGACTAATGTTCAAACAGGTCCTTTGCCAATTTCATCCTTGAAAATGATTACAGAAACAGATTAAATAATAGGAGTTGCCCTCCAATTAACATTTTACCCTCGTTACTACTTTCCTGTATAGATAATATCAGTTTGGGGAAGCAAAATAATCTCAGAATCAGAGGCAAGCAGATTGCTGCCTTAATGAGAGCCTGTCTGCACAGACAATTGAGAATGAGAAAAATTCAGCTATAACACAACACTTCATTAGCCCAGAGAAATTTACACTTTAAGCCAGATGTCCTCATTCATCCATTTACTGATATTTCACTACAACAATTTCCCCTCAGAAAATGGTAATTCTGGAAAAACATTTCTCCATTATATGGAAATTTTTGACAGGAAGATCTCTAAATGCTTGCTCTCAGCTTTAGCCTTTCGGCTGTTTTGTAACTTTAACTTTTATTAAAAAAATCTAAACTAAAGGAAGTATTTAGCTTTGTGAAAGATTACATTTTCCACTTTGGCTCAGGATTTTCCATGAAGTGTCAGCTGCTGCTTTCAATGAACTCTGCCCTTTGGTATTTGACATCCTGCTCAGGAGCAAGGTCCAGACCTATTTCCCTTTCCTGACTTACCAGTTCTCTCCATATGCACATAGGTCCTGAGCTGAGCCACCACAACCCTGCACATTCAGCTGATATACACACCATTCCCTGGATCAGTTTGCTAATTTCAATGAACAGCAGCTTCCTGCGGAGATAAGTTTTTTAAAAAAACATAATAGATAAGCTATCACTTTGACAACTCTAAACCTCTAAATTAAATTTGCTGGCATAAGAATTCAAAATTGATAATCCTATACCAAAATTACAGCATTTCAGGCTAACAACTGGAGTAAAAAACGTAAGGTAAAAAAAGCAAATTTCTCTATTAATATAGATATTACAATATCAAGAACCATTGCAAGGCAAATGCAGTTATTTTTAAAAATTTGGTCTATCATGTAACTCTTAGCACACTAGACAAAGAAGATTCAGTCATGAAGTCCGTAACGCTGTCCTTAGTCATTCTGTTTGAACAAGGCCTGTCTTGTAAAATTCACCTCACATCATCACCATAATGAAAAAGCTGATCTCTTTAGTCCTAGTCTGCCTCGATAAAATGAGCTTTCTCTTAGGAAAGCCTGAAAATGATTGTTCAATGACTTGTTGAGAAGTGATTCATCAGAACTCAAAAGCTGTTTGCAATTTTCTTTAGCTGCTTTTCTTATTGTGCAAATGGTTTTATTCTATCTGAGAAATTGTACAGAATTGTTTAAAAAGAAGACGATAACTGCATTTTCAGGTTGAGTTCATATATAGATTGCTATCTTGGGATGCAGAAAAACTCTGTGTGGGTATGTATGTGTGTGTGTATAAAAATAGCCTTGCACACAGAGTTGCAGAGGTCTCATACTATCCTTTATAAATCCAATATATTATCTATATGTTCTAATATTTATAAATATGTTCTATAAATTTATTTAATATTAAAACCAATATTTATATGTCCTTGATTAATATTTTGTATATGTATTAATTCACATTTTATGGGGCCCAGACTATACTTTATTAATATCTTTTAAAGTTAGAGATTACTAAATATTCTCTAAAAATATTAACTCAGTGGGAAACATTTAAGAAACAAGAAGAGAAGTGTTCAAGGCCAGATTGGACAGGGCTTTGAGCAACCTGGTCTAGTGGAAGGTGTCCCTGCCCATTGCAAAGGGGGTGGAACTGGGTGATCTTTAAGGTCCCTTCCAACCCAAACCATTCTATGATTCTATGACATTTTTAGGGTAGATCTCCTTGAATATGATGATAAAGCAATTTTAGCACTAAAAGCAAAATGCACCTTGGGCATAAACTGGAGCACAGGAAGTTCCACCTGAACATGAGGAAGAACTTCTTTACTGTGAGGGTGACAGAGCCCTGGAACAGGCTGCCCAGGGAGGTTGTGGATTCTCCTTCTCTGGAGATATTCAAAACCCGTCTGGACGCATTCCCATGCAACCCTCTCTGGGGCACCTGCTTTAGCAGGGGGGTTGGACTGGATGATCTCCAGAGGGCCCTTCCAACCCCTACCATTCTGTGATTCTGTGATTCTCTTGCTTATCACCACAGCTGAGAAGTGAAGTCTTTTTATTTAATGCAAGATGAACAATTTAATTTTTATTTGTACAACATCTAATTTTTATGGGGATATCCTTCCTATGGCCAACTGCTGTTTTCTAAACTGGTCTAATGCCTTACTTTCAAAGCAAAATAGACTTCTTTTACTGGCAGACACATTTGTAACTGTCAGCTTGAAAGACCTTTCTAATCCGTATCATTCAACTTGCCAACATTCAAATGTGAGATGTGATATGTGAGAAAACTGAAAACCAGAGTCCCACAGAAGTTATTCACTCAGGAAAATTAAAATTCTTCGAGAATCATTCATTCATTGTTAATAACTATTTCAACAATAACAGACTGTGCTGCTCTACTTCTCATGTAAATCATTTTCAACAATAAAGTTGAGGTAATGCCAAGTTCATATCAGGACTAAGCAAATGCAGTCCTTGCAGCGGATGTCTCTTGGGAGAAATGTCTCTATCTAGCAAGACCTTTCACAGTCCTTAGTATCCACATACTCCTGACCAGACTGACAATTTGCCTTTCTGAGGCAAGAAGATATTTCTAATCCCAACTGCAAAGGGCCTTTACAGAACACCAGACAGAACAGTTGGGTATGTAAGTGAGCTTTACAATGACTTTAATGGAGAACCACCAGCAAAGACATTCCTAACTAGGGCAAGTAACAATGTGATTGATGATATTTATTTTCATTCCAGCCTATTAGCCACAGGTGGAGGAAATCGAAGAACTGCCAATGTGGTGGCTCATGGTTTTGCCAACCTTTTCATTCTGGACAAGAAAACACTCAATGAAATCTTGGTGCACTATCCTGACTCAGAGAAACTTCTCATGAAGAAAGCAAAGTATGTCCCAATAACAGTTTTTAAATCACATTATTTAGCTGCAGAATGGACACTTGTGGCTTCTAGAGAGATTTGTGTTCCTTTCCTGGAAGAGTAACAGATGTAAACACATTTGTATTTAGAGTTCACATTTGCCTGGTAGTATTTACTGGAAGCCATGGTCTTGGCAGGGATTCCAAGGCTTGTGGAAATGTGGTAAGCACAATGAAGTCCTGAATCCTTCTCCATTGTATTTAAGGTAACAAAGCAAATAGGAGACAGAGATGCATATCAGGACTCCTTACATAGTCAAGAAAGAAACTGCAGGACTGACGTCCGTTAAGGAGTAGGTTTTCAAAGCTGCAACCGAACACCTGCAACTAATTCTACAGATACACTTCAATACACCCACGGACTTGTATGCATTTCCAAAATCTTAAGCAGTAGTTAGGAATGGATTTAAGGTAGGGCCCAACAAGATGAAAGTACACGTATTTGAGAAGTGTGCATTTTGTTAAAAAATATTCTGAAACGGGATTTCAAACTCAAACTACGTTTTGTCTTGCTTTGGCTGTAGCTTCCTAGGATCACCATTTCCTTAGCTTTGAAAGGGCAAAATATTCTCAGATTTCATCATAAAATTATGATAAAATGTGTACCTTACTACCTTGTAAACGGTCCAAACACATGAAACAGTTTGTCATTATTAGTATGCTTCAGCATCCTTATTGTTCTCAGCTGTTGCCTTGCATTGGTATCAAAGGTTGAAATGTTGCTCCCAGACTTGAAATTCCACCAGAGAAGACTAAACACAGCACAGGAGTGACATTTTGTTTAGTGTAAGTGCTAGCAGATGGTCACATTCAGCATGTTTCAACAGCCCTGGTTATCAAATGACAGTATATTGAGAATCATCATGTCCCCGAGGAACGAGAAACCAAGACATAGAATGGGCCAACAGCCCAATTTTCAAAACCAGCATCAACAGGTAGAAAGGCGGAAAAAAATCCTTTGACTGATGGTCCCCAGCATTCATCCTTCCTGACTTTTCTCCAGCTCCTTTCTGAACAGTTGTATGACCATCATTACTTGTTATTCCTGTCTCTCTGTCCCACACTACCCCCTTCTTTCTTGCTCACCCTAATCATACTCTACCAAGCCATTAAATTCTGCCTCCTCCAGATAGCCTTTCTCAACTGAAGGAGCTTAATAATAATCTGTCCTTCATATCTGCACCCCATTTGGGCCCAAAGTCCTCTCTAGATATCAGACTACATATAAGATATCCTGTTTAATTTTAAAGACATGCAGTACCTGCCCTGTGCTGGAAGCCATGTATTCTGCTCATCTGTCTAGGCATCCACTAATTCTTCCAGAACTCTTGTGTTCTATGTATGGTCAGCCATGTCCCTAGAAAAACTAGGCACCAACAGGAGATTTGTGCACTGTTTCCATAAAGAAAGTTTAAGTTCAGTTACTTTCAGTTATGTTCAGTTTTGGATCAAGTTATCAGTTGCTCTGCCCTGGAAGGTTTATGTTAGAGGTCTCTGTGGTACTGCATTGGCCATCCCACACCTTTAACGGGCTCCTGGAAAAAAATTCAAAGGATTTATTCAAGCAAGAAATTTGTTCTATTATCACCTGCCTGATAGTCACTGTATGGTGTCTACATAATAAGCCAATGCAAGCTGCTGAAGCATACTTTCGAAATACATGACAACAAAACATAAAAAATCTTCACTTCTGAAATTCACAAAGTTACAAAGTACAAGACACTGGAGAAATTCATATTATTATGGGATTTACTGTACTTCAGACTGCAAGTTTAGTCCTTTTTCATAAAAGCCTTAAGTCAGGGCTTTTGCAAGGATAGAAAAGTTGCCTTGAAAACTGTGCAGTACCCTAACAGAAACTGAAAGTATGGGAAACCTCTGCTTTTCAGTGGTTCCATCTATCTTGGAACTGTCATCTAACCTTTACCCTTGTCGCTCATTCTCACTTCTTGTCATTATGGTTGCAAATAAGCACATCTACAGAAGGGTGTGAAAATCTAGTCTGCCACATGATTGGCAGTAATTTTTATATCTTCAGGGTATCTTCTTCTACTGAAAAACACCAAAAATAAGTATCACTGTCTAATCTGACCTATGAGAGATGAGCCATGTTGAGACAGTTTGGTAAACTATTACTTCCACAAGCGTAAGCTGGACTCAAAATTGAACACTAAACACTCTAAATTTGCAACTAGAAGGCCAGGTAAGAGACTTCCACCCCAGGTATAAGGCATCCGTCCCCCTCCACACTACTTCTCACCTTATAAAACTCTCATAAGCTTTACGACACCTTAATTTGAGCCTGCACTTGTTTACCTATATCCTCCAGGATATAGGTGAGCAATTGGCTGCTAATGGCTTGGACGAGCATACTCTTCGCTGGGTAATAAACTGGCTGGATGGCTGGGCCCAAAGAGTGGTGGTGAATGGAGTTAAATCCAGTTGGCGGCCGGTCACAAGTGGTGTTCCCCAGGGCTAGTATTGGGACCAGCTCTCTTTAGTATCTTTATCAACAATCTGGAAAAGTGGATCGAGTGGACCCTCACTAAGTTTGCAGACAACACCAGGCTGGGTGGAAATGTTGATCACAGAAAGGCTCTGCAGAGGGATCTGGACAGGCTGGGTCAACGGGCCGAGGCCTATCGTATGACATTCAACAAGGCTTAAGTGTCAGGTCCTACACTTGGGTCACAACAGCCCCATGCAACGCTATAGGCTTGGGGAAGAGTGGCTGGAAAATTGCCTGGCAGAAACGGACCTGAGGGTGTTGGTCAACAGCTGGCTGAATATGAGCCAACAGTGTGCCCAGGTAGACAAGAATCATAGAATCATAGAACACCAGGTTGGAAGGGACCTCAAGGATCATCCGGTCCAGCCTTTCTTGGCAAAAGCACGGTCTAGACAAGATGGCCCAGCACCGTGTCCATCCAAATCTTAAAAGTGTCCAGTGTTGGGGAATCCACCACTTGGCTGTGGAGATTACTCCAATGGCTGATTGTTCTCTCTCTGAAAAATTACCCTCTTGTGTCCAATTGGAATCTCCCCAGGAGTAACTCATACCCATTACCTCTCATCTTTTCTATATGACTCCTAAAAAGGGAGTCTCCATCTTTTTTGTAGCCACCTGCTAAATACTGGAACATGGTGACGAGGTCTCCCCTAAGCCTTCTTTTCTCAAGGCTGAACAAACCCAATGCTCTAAGCCTTGCCTCATATGGCAGGCTTCCCAGCCCTTTGATCATCTTTGTGGCCCTTCTCAGGACCCTCTCCAGCCTGTCCACATCTTTTTTTGTATAGCAGGGAAAACTGAACACAGTATTCCAGATGTGGCCTGACAAGCACCGAGTACAGTGGGATAATGACTTCTTTGTCTCTGCTGGTGATGCCCTTGTTGATGAAACCCAGCATCCTGCTCAGATTGAGCTTGTTGTCCACCAGGACCCCCAGGTCCCTTTCCACAGAGCTGCTCTCCAGCCAGGTAGATCCCAGCCTGTGCTGCACTCCTGGATTATATTTTCCCAGGTGCAAGACCTTATATTTGTCTTTGTTGAACTTCATGAAGTCCAATAGCATCCTGGCTTATATCAGAAGCCCTGGCCAGCACGACTAGGGAAGTGATTGTCCCCCTGCACTCAGCACTGGTGAGGTGCAGCCTGAATACTGTGTTCAGTTTTGGGTGCCTCACTACAAGAAAGACATCGAGTGGATTGAGCGTGTCCAAAGTAGGGCAACAAAGGTGGTGAAAGGTCTGGAGCACAAATCTTATGAGGAGTGGCTGAGGGAACTGGGGTTGTTTAGGATGGAGAAAAGGAGGCTGAAGGGAGACCTTATCACTCTCTACAACTACGTGAAAAGACGGTGTAGTGAGGTGAGCGTTGGTCTCTTCTGCCAAGTAACAAGCGATACAACATGAGGAAATGGCCTCGTTGTGCCAGGGGAGGTTTAGATTGGATATCAGGAAAAATTTCTTCACCAAAAGGGTTGTTGAGCATTGGACCAAGCTGCCAGGGAAGTGGTTGAGTCACCATCCCTGGAGGTATTGAAAAGACGTGTAGATGCGGTGCTCAGGGACCTGGTTTAGTGGTGGACTTGGCAATGCAAGGTTGACGGTTGGACTCGGTGATCCTAAGAGTCTTTTCCAACCTAAATGACTCTATGATTCCAACTCCAAATTAGAACAGTAACCTTGAACTCTACCACAGTCTCGGGTAAAACCCTGACTGTTCCAGCTTTGCTCCTGCCACTGGACCTGGGACAAAAAAAAAAAATGCTGGAAAAGTTACCAAGATTTTTATCCATGGATGTGACATTTTAGCTTTGCAGGAAATTTGCTCAGTTTCTCAGCACTGCTCCATGTTCTCATTCCTTCCTGTCTCCAGGGTGCTACTGAAGGAGAAGGGGAAACCTGCTCCACAATCCCCAGTGCAGCAACCACGTGGCTTGACCAGTCTGTTTGGGCACAAACAGGAAACTCCAAAATTGTTTAGAGCGATGTTTGGAGGTAAAGGAAAAGAAGGCCTTGCTAGGCTGCTGCAGCTGAAGAGAGAACAAGACATTCAGGTAATGCCATAGAAAACACAGTAGATAATTCCAGGNTCGAGTGGATTGAGCGTGTCCAAAGTAGGGCAACAAAGGTGGTGAAAGGTCTGGAGCACAAATCTTATGAGGAGTGGCTGAGGGAACTGGGGTTGTTTAGGATGGAGAAAAGGAGGCTGAAGGGAGACCTTATCACTCTCTACAACTACGTGAAAAGACGGTGTAGTGAGGTGAGCGTTGGTCTCTTCTGCCAAGTAACAAGCGATACAACATGAGGAAATGGCCTCGTTGTGCCAGGGGAGGTTTAGATTGGATATCAGGAAAAATTTCTTCACCAAAAGGGTTGTTGAGCATTGGACCAAGCTGCCAGGGAAGTGGCTGAGTCACCATCCCTAGAGGTATTGAAAAGACGTGTAGATGCGGTGCTCAGGGACCTGGTTTAGTGGTGGACTTGGCAATGCAAGGTTGATGGTTGGACTCGGTGATCCTAAGAGTCTTTTCCAACCTAAATGACTCTATGATTCCAACTCCAAATTAGAACAGTAACCTTGAACTCTACCACAGTCTCGGGTAAAACCCTGACTGTTCCAGCTTTGCTCCTGCCACTGGACCTGGGACAAAAAAAAAAAATGCTGGAAAAGTTACCAAGATTTTTATCCATGGATGTGACATTTTAGCTTTGCAGGAAATTTGCTCAGTTTCTCAGCACTGCTCCATGTTCTCATTCCTTCCTGTCTCCAGGGTGCTACTGAAGGAGAAGGGGAAACCTGCTCCACAATCCCCAGTGCAGCAACCACGTGGCTTGACCAGTCTGTTTGGGCACAAACAGGAAACTCCAAAATTGTTTAGAGCGATGTTTGGAGGTAAAGGAAAAGAAGGCCTTGCTAGGCTGCTGCAGCTGAAGAGAGAACAAGACATTCAGGTAATGCCATAGAAAACACAGTAGATAATTCCAGGAGCAAAACAGGAAAGACACTGGGAGGGCCTGGGCAAATGGAGTAGATGAAAATGTAGCTTTACTGCAATCAACCACAAAAACTCCCAGTAGCTGAGACACAATCACTGTACCTGATCTCTGTAAACACTAATTCTAAAATTTGGCTTAAATCTTCCTTGACCTGGACACTATGCAGAGCAAAGCAAACAAAGAAAAAGGGAAAAACCAAGCAAACAAAAATCCTTGAAGAAAGTAAGGATAAAATAGACTTTACAAAGACCCTAAGGGCATCTGATCTTCTAATTTTATCTAAACAGCAGTAAATACAGAAATACCCTAACACAGTAATCTGATCCAGCCAACTCAAGCACACGGTGAACTTTCCAATTCAAAGTCAGATCTCCGGTTGTCACAAATACTACAGACAAAATTTAAAGTTTAGCCCACACAGCTAAAACTGATTAAATCTCTAATATACTGACTTACAAAAACACTGTTATTTTAGTTGATGAAAAATAATTCCCACATTATACACTGTTAATAAGAATCTGTGCAGTTCTACGTATTTACCCAAAGGTGGCAAAATTCTTTTCTGTCTTTATAGCTGAACTGGCAGTGTTTTTATTTATTTTTTTTAAGTTAAATAAAGAACTTTCCTTACACAAACAACTACAAAACTATGATTAGAGCAGAAACACTCCTCAATTTAATGTGTATGTGTGAAGTTAATAACAAAAAGGGCTGGCCAAGGAACTGGGGCACTGGGCAGTATGTCAAGATTTACACAATGCTTTTTCTTTCTATACTACTGTAAGGACACAAAGGCAGGCAAGACCTAAGGAAAGGTTGTGTGCCCCCAAAAGTGCCTTTTTTATCCTGCTGTATTAATAAGAAGCAGATATTATCACTATCCACAAGATTTTCCTAGGTTTTATGTTGACATTGATTCGGAAATTGGGTTTTTCATTTAGAAATTGAGTTTCAGCATGCAAATAAAAATTTACATATGTTGTGTATCACGCATCACATTATCCATGCTATGCCTTCCCACTGCATATACAGAACAGAACTACTTTCTGGATGTCTTCTGCAGCATTCAGAAAACACGTAACTTCTTGTTTCTAGGAAACTCGAGCTGAACCAGAGAATAAGCCTGAACAAGAGAAGAAAGCTGTGGAGCCCTCAGCCTCACCTGCACCGCCTGCACGAAAGAAAGAGCCAAATGCAGATGCTAAGCCTAAACCACCTGCAGCTATGCACAGCAGGAACACTAAAGACTCTCTGATCATTAGTATGTCTCCTTCCCCCAGAGCAGGAGAAGGAGAAATCCTTAAAGTAGAAGTTAAAGAGAAAAAAAAGAAATAGATGGTTGCTTTGGGCTGTGGTCCCATCTGTTGTCTTGCTGAATTCAGAAGGCTAGTGTGACTTTTGCTTTTGGACACAAGAGAGTAAAAGTAGAGACTACTCAATAGAAAAATATATCCCAGCTTGTCATCTTCTCTCCCTCCTTTCCTGAGACAAGTAGACAAATTATTTGTATACATACCTCTTAGCCCTGAGCCTGAAGAGAGAACTTCTGGTGTAGTAGGTATTAGAGCTCAAGATTGTATTTCAGGACCACTTGTTTCTTGTTTGTGATCCATGCTCTCCCTTATCTCTGTCTTGTTCCTGCCTCTCATCTTCCCTCTCCTGTTTATCCTCGCTTTTTTATTGCTGTTCCTTTTGCTCAGTTTGCTCTGGATTTTTGTATGTGTCCTTTTCTATTTTCTTTCCTGGTGTCCCATAGTTATCCTTCTTCTTGTTACTGCCCTACTGTTGCAGAGGTTACTTATGTTTCTTTCCATCCTTCTCTCTCCTCCTCTTACACTCCTCATCCGTGACCTGCTTTTGTGACCAGCGTGGCTCTGTGCAGAAAGCTGTCATGCTGTGCTGGAATGTTTTAGCTTGGGACAAAACAAAACCATTATCAAAAGATAAAATTGCAAAATACACAATGGGGAAGCAGATTACAGAATTACTGCCAGCCTTTTGAAAGAATGAGCATCGGCTCCAGTTGTCTTTGACTCTGGTGAATAAACACTGCAAAGACTTAGATACTTCCCCCAACCCCAGGGCTGACCTTTAACTTCGGGCTGCTGACTTACACCTTCTATCTTCTTAAGAGGCTGGGCATTAATAATGCTCTCTGAAGAGCAAGCAGTTGATACTGGTTAACTTTCTGAAGAATCTTGCTATCTAAACTGGTCACTTTCAAAATAAAGGTTATTTTACCAAAAGCAGGACCTCTGTGGTGCATTATTTTAACCAGTTGCTCCAGTTGTTCACCTCCATCATAGAGCTCGATTGATGCTGCAAAGTGAGCCCTGTGCCTTACCAGCTCTGAGCTACATCGTACTTGTGAACTAAAGTAAATCCTTTATGAGCACCACAACTGGGAGGGATACAGCTTCCTAACAAGGAGCTCCCACGCTGTCAACCTTCTGCATCAACTCATCACAGAAAGGGATGCAAAACTAAACAAAAGGCTAAACCTGTGTTTTAAGCTTAATTATCGATTACTTTTTTCACTTCCATGGGTTTGCGTCTCCTCTCACTCCCTATCCACTGTCAGTCCCCACTGGATGAACAATTCTGTGAACTAAAACCATTATGCAGAGGCCAAGTCAAGAAATCGTAACGGCAGGCTTCACAGCTGCTCAGCTGACCAGCCAGCCAAGGAAGGCACCATGCCAAAACTAAACACTCACTTTGGAGGCTATATATGATTCTGTTGGCTATGGATTCTTAGGCTTGTTCTTCAAAGCCTCTGAACTTCTCCAATCACAGGCAAAGCTGGCAGCCCAACCAGAACCAGTGGGAGCTTTGCCCGAGTAAAACTGGATGACTGAATTCCATATGTTGTATACCCCACACATCCTCTGACATGACCAAAACCCCAAAAGAAAGGTCTGTTACATTAGCAGTGAGGTCAAAGTTCAACTGCTACGTGGGCAGAGCCATCTCTATTTGAATGCTGTTATTTGATACATAAGAAAAAAGGATGTCACAACAGAGGTAGAAAATACTAAGATGCATCATAATGAATTACTCATCTATTGCACATCCAGGAACAATCCAGCAATCTTAAAAATCCTAAAATTAGAAATATTGCAGAACTGCTTCACAAATGAGGCCTTCTGTGAATAATAATGATCTAGGAATTCATTACAATATATGCTTCTCACACCTTTTTATTCAGAGAGACTTGTCAAAACATGGAATGGGGAAAAAAAACCACCTAAACCCCCATATTTTAACATTTAGATATTAATGAGAAAAGCTGTCTTATTGCAAGATTCGATCCCCTTCTGTCTACATAAACACTGCCAGGTAACTTCAAAGATTTTCACTGTCGGCATATTTAACTTCATCAATCACACACTGACATATACTACAAAGTAACGGTGGAGACTGCAGCAGCAAGCATTACACTGCAGCAAGAGTATCCCATGAGCTGCTCCTTTGCTACAGCTCTTAACAGCTCAGGATGGCAGGAAAGCTTGTCAGTTCTGTCTGCAGAATCACGCAGTTATGCACAGGTGTCAAGTTCCTTAGACCCAGAATGGAAGAGAAGTGTCAGTGCTTGCAGAAGATCATGGCCACACAGCAGTAACACCCATCTGGTTTTCTCTGACATCCCGCTTTTCTGCAGTTGGAGTATTTTCCCCTTCCCATAATTCCTCCATTTTTAGGGGTGGGCAGGGGCAGGAAGGGTCCAGGAATCCAAGTTACAACTATTTATAGGGTTTTTATCAGAAGGAATGACAAAAGAAAGGTCGAGATATAAGATGTATTAAATCCTTTCAGGAACTAATTCTACCCTGTGGAGTCTTGACTGGTGGAGAAGTTGAGTGAATTACTCTAGACCACTTAGAACATAGAACTTCCCGTATCAAAGCTCACTTGGGTTCTGTATGACATCGCACTCTGCTGCAATGCTATGTCTCCGGTATCTCTCAGTTTCCCAATAAACCATCTCAGACCTGACTACATTTGAGTGTCAAGAAATTGAAGGGTGGAGTAAGACAATGAATTTGAAAACTAAAAATAACCAAATCTGCATGCCTTCCTAATTAAACTGTTCTGAAAAAAAGTTTTGGAAAACTTGATCGATAATTCTACAAAATAGCATGCACAGGAGAACTCTATCGCAGCAAAGAGCACAAAACAGTCACTGCTAAAGCTGTCCAATTTCAGAATATCTTCTTGCTAAAAGCCAGTATGAGATGCTTAGTGAAATATACATTGCACATTCACAACCACTGAGTGAAAAAGCATTTTTCCTCTCATTTGATGATACTTCTTATAAATATGAGCTGTTCAGCCTGTGGAATACTCATCATAGAAACTGCAAAAGCAGTATTTATCATTACACAGAAAACACTGAAGACAAAAGTACGACAGAAGAACAGGATACTGAAATTATATTTTTAATGCATAGGCATTGTACATCAGTTAAAGTCCTCAGAACAGAAATACATAGGAAAGTAGAAAAATTCTGGTTACAGGTTATTTCTCTGCTGTACATATGTATATATTACGATCATTAAACAGCAAAAAGCATCCGATAATGAAGACTGCTATACATCATTTTTATCACAAGGTGGTGCCAGTGACCTACAAGCACATTACTTTACAAAACTTTGACAATATTTGGCTTTGCCACCCTCAAGCTAATAAGGCACTTTTTACTTGTAAAAGTAAACGAACAAAAAACGGCAAAACAACAAAATAACTCCCCTCCCCCTTGACTCACAATGTGCTGTATTCATTGACTCAGAATACTGCTTCAGCCTAACCTGGAACTTCCCAAATTTTCCAACAGGCTGTTAGCTGCATACCTCTAAGAGAAGGTATATCAGGAAAACAGTTCTTGTTGCTGTCAGGTCTGAAACATCTTTTCTTTCACACAGAACAGGGCACATTAAGTAGGTGTCATTACTATGCTATTTAATTCCCTAAGCTTGAGGAACATGGGGTCACTTTTCCAATAAGAGACATGAATTCTCTACTGTAGAGACTCAGTATTTACGTATAAAACACAGACAAAACATTATCTATTTTATATGCAGCAGATACTTAGTACAATAATAGCTATTAACATACTTAAATGCAATTCCATGGCAATTTAAATTGGCAGAATTGGCAACAGAACTCAGATACAGCATTATATTTTTGGCAGAGAGCTCAGAGGAACTGCAGTAGTATCCTGTACTCCTATCAGTAGTACTCGTCCACATCAACGAATCTAGGCAAGGCATTAATACTGCATCCCATTATCTCTGTATACAGAACATGCAGCTGTGAAACAGTTTACTGTCCAAAATCATACAATATCAATTTGCAACAGTGTGATTTAGGTTCATTGTAACTACTTCCTTGATGTTAATATTTTGTGTTGTGTATCTGGCATAAGACTTCGTTATAATTTATGTATACAGCAGTAACACATTCACACTACACTGATGAAAAGATGACTATAGATTTTTATATAAACAAATGCATGAATTAGATTTAAAAAGAGTTCGGCTTAATATTAAACAAAACCTCTTCCTTAGTATTCCCCTGCTGAAACTATTTAGGACCCCCTTCCACCAAGGAAAATGGAGTGGAGAATAACATATTAATTCATGATTGGTAACTAGTCAATTGTCTACAAAACATGCTCTACGGGCATGTATGCCCGTATATGTGTAATGTGTAATGTGTAATACATTTATCTTTCATCCATCAATGTTAACGTGAAGTCAGATTTTTGACAGGATTATGCATGTATGGAAAAAAAAATAAAAAATAAACCACACAGAGCAGCTCCAGCAACTAAAAATGAGTCACATACACTATGACCTGGTACAATATTGAGTGTCCAAGTATGCTAAATGTAGTGTTAAATCTATTCTGTTCTTTACATGTTACATCTAGACCATCCGAAATCAGATCAGTTGGATGTCTAACTAAACCACTTTAAATGTGAAGCTGTGAAATTAATGTTCAAGATGGGCATTTTGACAGTGATAAATGAGACCTTTGCATCCACTTACGTTACACATACTGATAGGACCAGAAGAGATCCTCAGCAAGCAGTATGCAACTGGGAGACAAAAAGCTTTATCAGTCCACTAAGCAAACACAACATGATTTACACTTGGTGTAAATGGTGAAGAGAAAACTCAAGCCAAGAAAATAAACCAGAAATTGTTTGCCCTAGAGAAACACAATACGATTACAGGATTAGAGCTCAGAGTCTTTCTTATGTCTTCCTCCTGGAAAGGAAGAGGGAAGATGGGGGGTTTTTTGCAGGCACTTTTCATTAGTGAGCTGATGAAAAAGAAGCATGATTCAAAATATGACAAAACTAATATAAATTAGGCAACACTTTCAAGAACTGTCTTTGCTTGAAAATATGCAGTTATAAATCAGACAAAACTTTTTAACTGAAAAGTGAATTCCCACTTCACAAAAAGACCTTTAAATATCAATAGTCATGATTGTTTTATGGGGGGAAAAAAAAAAACCAAAACCAAAACAAAACCCCAACCAAAATACAATCCGGAGTTCCTGTTTTCCAGCAAGGTACACACTGAAACATGTCTTCCAGCCTTTACAGTAGTAGCCTCAAAGGCCAATAGTATTCTTCTGAGATGTTAGAAGTTTACCTTGATTCACCCTAGTTATTCCTATACTACCTTAAGAGATTGCATACTGTAAAATAATATATACTTCAATGACTTGTTTGGCTCATGTTCACTAAGCCTTGAATCCCAGGCATTGGCCAAAGGCACTAAAGTGGCAAATGTGAAGCAGGCATGCAAGGAGGGCCTTTACACTCTGTTCTGACACTTGTCTAATTACAAAACTCCTGTGACAAAGTTTTGTTATGGTGGCTTAATAGACACAGAAGCCTGAAGTATTCCAAATCCGTTGAAGCACATATGAACTTAACTGCTTGGTGGGGATATACCCTCTTTTCATTTCAGATTGAAATCACTGAGAAACTGCAGTCCTTGGTGCTGATCCCCACAACAGTAACTGAACATTCCCACTGGCCATATTTATCAAACAGGCAGCTGTTCCACTTCCAGTCATTCTCTCTCTTCTCTCTGCATATTCAACCTCTTTTTTTTCCACTCTTACTTTTCAAAATAACATGCACCCATGCAAGCCCTATCTCTCAAATCAACATCTATTATTAACACAATTACAATTTTGGCCCTTAAAAGGCACGCTTGGCAAAGCGATTTCCAGGGAAAAGCTAACGGACGTTACCATACAGAGGTGTGTCTATGTATGTATATAGAAGCATCTTGAGAACCCAAGTCTGTAGATACAGCAAGTGAAGCAAGCACAAAGTTTCAGCTCTCCTGCTCAGTCCATTTACTTTGCAGCAGGATTCCTGGGAGGTTGCAGTTTGTAGGTGCTGAAGTAGTTCACCACTTGCTGAGGAACTTCTGCCAGGACACACTGCGCCAGAGCTTCTTTTGGAGACTTACAAAAAAAGAACACCAAGTTTCAGTTTCCACCAACTGTTAAAGGAGATCCTAATCTCCCTTAGTAATTTAGGTAATAAGCACCTCCTCTACTAGGCCAATTTAAAGTCTGACATTTTACAGAGCACTTTACGCAGCGCCCTTGTGGGACATATGGAAGCCTCCCTGACATCTTTATCTTCTCGCTCCCATTACCAGGGAGCAGCTGGCTGCCTTGTTCCACTGAAGTAATAGGAGCTGGGTGCACAAAGAGCCACCACATCTGAAGATATCTTCTGTCATATGAAATACACAAACATAGTGCAGATGTCGAACTTCAGCCATGTAAACACACTTCCACTATCTGCTTAAGAAGATCCTTCAGGGCCCTGTCAAATCATCTGCAACCTTTTGCACCAAGTGTCATCCACAGTAACCGTATTGCTACAGAGCAGCTCTTCTAGAGATACTGTTTTTACTGTAAGACTAAGTATCCACGGGAAAAAAATCGCCCCTTTTTCCCAAAACTCAAATCATTTAAATAAATAATTTTATACTGAATATTGACCCTAGTGAATCTACATCCAAGTGCATTATTCAGTAAGCATATTCTATACTGATTTTTTTCCTCCTTATCCTTTCAGTTTGCCTGAGTTGCTCTGAGATTAACAAAGAACTTACATCAAAAATAAAAATAAAAATACAAAGACAAAATTAGGAGGCATGAGGAGTATTATTAACAGCGTTAATATTAAGAAACAAAACAAAATTACAACATAATAGGATGGAAAAAAAATACTGATCTTATCTTCCCCATCCTGAGGAAATTTTCTTTTTTAAAATGAACTTTTTCTGGTGAGACGACATTTAAAAGCCAGATTATATCAGCCTGTGCATATTTTATGAAGTTCTAGAGCAAAAAAAAGGTCAGGACTCTATTCTTTCACCATCTATTTTTTTAGTATATTTGCTTTAATGAAAATGAAAACTATCACCACTATTGTATCCATACAGAGTTTCTACTGATTACAAGCTCCCCAATTTAGTCTTGGATTTTAACACTGCACTAAAATGTGAGACTAATCCACATTTACAAATGGCATTCACAATAAAAAACACTTTTCCATACGAACAAAACCACATTAAGTTTTTCCTCCCAAATAAAAACCACATCCATTGTTTAATCAAGTCTAAGGGAGATTCACAAAGGTCATTCCCCTGCAGCAACTTGTCAGAAATGCCGTGCTCAAGACAGAAATGGAGTCTTTTTAAACATGAATCAGCTAACCTAATGGAAATTCCATAGATGCTGAAGTCTGCTGTCCCCTTTTTGTCTTAGCATTTGATGAACACTTATCTCAGACTTCAGAGTTCATTTTAGAGACACTGCAAAAGCTTAGGACTACATGCAGCATATCCTACCAAACCCAGCACACCTCTATAGTACTTATTAAGCATATTAAGATTACTTACATTTTGGAACTTCCTGAATGGCACAAACTGGACAATATCTCTGACAGCTGGTTCTCCTGATGAGGACCGAAGAACTCCATTGTCACCATCAAGAAACTCCATAGCATCGAAGTCTGCTCCTCCAACACCAACAATGATAATGGACATGGGCAATTTTGAAGCATTAACTATGGCCGTTCGAGTTTGATCGAGGTCTGTTATCACACCATCCGTTATGATCAGAAGTATAAAGTATTGCTGTCAAACCAATAAACACTGTGTTATGACAAAGAAACGGAAAACATGTAGGCACATACACTTACAAAAATGCACACACACACTGTTGTCGCTTTGAGCACATTAAATGCACACACTGAATTTTACAATCAAACATCTAAGCTGAGGCCAGGCTTTATCTATACAGTTCAAGAAATTTATAGAGGACAACATAATCAATCTTTTAAAAGAAGTTATCTTTAAACAGCCACCTCCCAAAAACCCAGTGGTATCACCCTTCTCCTCTCCAAATTCCCCAGACAACACAAAAGTTAACCTATCTTTCAAGTATTTGTCCTGGGATAGAAGGCAGTTCGTTGAGGTTTTGGACAGGTAACACCTGTGAAACTTATGTTTGTTTCCTTTCTGGTCTATCAATACCCTTACAAAATGCTGCGCTTCATTCAGTTAACAACGGATGAACAAAAGAGTGCAACCAAGTGTAATGGAACAGGCCTTCATTTTTTCAGCGTATCCCTAAAATCCCAAATATAGATTAAAACACATCTTTTCGTGCTGAAAAACAGCATGCTCATTTTAAAATTCCTTTAATCATGTTTTCTAGCTGCTTTATGAAGTTAATTACCAAGGCACCTCAGACCACCTTACTGTGCTTCAGTAATTTATTCCAAGTACCACTTGAGTTGCTTCCACTATACTGCCAGTTGGCATCTTAGTCCTTGTTCATGATTGAAGCATCAAGAACAAGTTAGGAGTACAAAGTTCGGAAACTTTATCAAACACAGAATTTCTGGTCTTCTCTCACTTAGTTCATTTCAGATGATTACTAGCCAGCACAGATTCAAGTTCTAAAGTTACTCCCAGTATTCTTAGACATCTTCCTCTTCACTACTTTGCCTCCCATGTTCCCTTATCTGCCTCCAAAATAATTGGCTTTTCTTTATCTCCTGTGTTCAAGTATCACCTTTTCTCACTGCTGCCCATCATTCCATTCCCCTACTCCAGCAAGAACATCTACAAAGCAACCATGATCAGAGAAGGCTATGACCAGCAGCATGACAGCACATCACAATGGATTTATTTCTTTCTTCTTATACTTCCCCCATACCGGAAAAAAAAGAAGAAATCCCCAAAAGAAAACTCAATCCAAAATATCTATGATATGCATTAAAAGACAAAGCAGAAAATGTTCTTCAATACATCCTTTCAGGCAGAAAAAACAAATCTCTTGCTAGGCATATTGCCCTCTCAGGAATAAAAAATGTACAAGAGGTTTTGTCATATATATATATGTATATATATATATATGTATATAT
>VZSC01019633.1:53866-69417 GCA_013398225.1 Steatornis caripensis
GAATTTATAAGTATACAAGGGTTCAGCCCTAAATCAAGAAACAAGACTTGATTTTTTTGTTAAGGTTAGCAAATTTAAACAGTCACTATGATCCACACTTCATGGATTTGAATGCCAACTAAAAATCCCCCTTCTCCTGCAGTCAATGTTTAGTGCTGAGTTTTACTAGTCAAGCAACTCATGTTTTCATACTCCAAGCCACCCAAGAAGGCAGAACAAGTGAAAACCAGACTTTTTTGTTTGAAAACCTACCAGTTTGAGTTAGCATAATTTTACCACTGTTACTTTAACCTTATAGTGTCCTCAGTTTTTGTTTTCTAAAAGCTCAGCTTACAAATGCACCCCAACTGCCTTTCCAGATAAACAGCCAGGTACACATCTATAATAGCATACGCTAATTCCATCTACTTCTGTTATTTTATTTCAGTTTAGCAACAGACATGCTAGTAACTTAAATCACAGAAAAACAAATTAAGATAATATTTATAAATAATAACAATAATAAATCAAGAGTCAAAGTAGGAATTCCCCATTATTTGGAATCAAAACATAAAGTTCAAGAAATTTTTTTCTGAATATATATGGCTTAAACTGAACAGCTATTTTCACATCCGTCTTCCCAGACTGAAAAAATCCTATGTTATATTCAAGAAACAATTTAGGTGATTACTTGGCCACTTCATTTAGGAATAACAAAGTACAGCAAACAACTTCAACATATACTGAAGCTTCTGAGGGGAATTAACTTTCTGAAAACAAACAGTGACATATGAAGTACAAAATATGATGCGCAGATTGCAAGTTCTACACTGCAGAATGCCTCGATGTTGTGGTTTGCAGTACTCCTGCAACACTGTGAATGAACTAATAAATAAAATACATGCACATGCACTGAATAGCAACTGAAATCTCATACAAGCAGCCACAGTACCAACAGACTAATGTTCATGGCAGATGCTGTGTAAAAATTCTTTTAAATACCATAAATGAAGCCAATCAAATACTCAGCCAAGTGCTTCAGTACCTGAAATTTAAAACTGAAGACATTTCCTGAGCCAAAAGTTATGACACCTGTTCAGAGTTAGCATAGTTATTTCTTTGTCCTTTTAAAGGCATTAAAGTTTGTCTTGCTTGATATATTTGACCCATCTAATCCAATTTTAAATACTTACTCAGGCAATACAGAAATACTTCTTTTGTTCCACATACGCTCTCCTGGACATGCAATAGCACTAGGGAATAGTGTGATAACATTGCATATATATTTTCCCCAGCAGAACCAGGCATGCTTGCTTCAGATGAAAGGCTCACATTTTCAGCACAGAAAGACTTCACTGACTGCAAACACACTCACATAGAATACAGCAATAAATTCAGAAGATAAAGAATCAACTTGGTTTGTGTATTGCTGGGGATAAACAAACCAAGCAAGTAAATAGGTGAAAAGCCACTCATTATGGAAAAGTTAGTGGTTTTACTTACTATGACAAATAGCCCATTACGTATGCAACTGTGCGCGTATAAAAGTGTTAAAAGTACTGTTTAATCCTTCAACAACATTGTAATAAAATTCTGTATGCATTTTAATGTTGGAAGTGATAGATCCCAGATTTCTAAGTTAAAACACAATCCTACTCTCTGTCTGCAAGTCCATAACAACTCCAAGTAAAATCTACTTCATTTGGAAATAAATCTACACTTCTGAGGTAAGATTCCAAAGAACAGATGTTATTAAAATGATGACAGAGCTAAGAATAACTCTACCTTAATGAATATATTTTAATCAATTGTCTACAGTTTTAGTATGGTTGTTTACTGAAAAAGATAAATATATTTACAATATATGGAAATGTAATAGCTGTCAGCTATTTTGGGGAAAAGGGAAGCAGAAAGGAATAAGAAGGAAAAAAACACAGAAGCAGCAAGGGAAGAAGGTTCTGGGCTAGTAAAGTTGTTTATTAGTCTGCTCTACAATTATGTTTAAATCTATACAGGTGCTTGTAACACCCAGATCCCTGGGGCTGTTAAGCATTTTCCAGGACTGCCTCAAGTCATATGACTAGTACCTGTCACATGCAGATCATGCTCTCATTTTTCCTTCCCCAGAGGAAGAAAGCTAAGTATAGTGGGTTTTTTCTTTTTTTTTTTCCAAATGCTAAAATATCAAGTTCCTAACATGTTCATAATAGCTTAATAAATGGTTGTTTAGCTTCCCCTAAAGGCAATTCCTGAAGAAAAACATTCAGAAATTAAACATAATTTATTCAAGATAAGATCTGAAGATAAAGACCAGTCTTGGTAAAACTATCACTTCACAGGTTTGTTTGACTTCCTGTCAGAAAGTTTCATCTTAGAAGAAAAGTTGCTAGATCTGGTATCCCCAAGATACTTCTGGTCCACATCCATTATGGCAGCTAGTATATTAAGTGTAATTGAACATATCGGCTAGTAATCAAGAATTTCATTTGTGTTCCCTGTTGCACCAGTATTGCAAGATCCATAATGCAGAGCAAAGCATATTCTAGCCTTTACCACGCATCTTTCACTATACAGTGTCTTAACACCAACAATATTGGCTGATGCAACACTAAAACTGTACGATCTAAGAAACTGAATTGGACATTTCAAAGCTACTTACGTTCAAATGGTTTACCAGACTTCCAAAGATCAACTTTTACCAGATAATGCATCACAAATGTGAGATTTTTTTTTCCTAAAACATGCATGTACCTCTGTGACTTTAAAACAAGAAGCAAAGAGGCAATATCTAGAATAACGTATCTTCCATCTATTACATATCCTACTTTTTTTTTTTTTTTAAAGGATTGATTCCTACACACATTTCATATACACTACCTTGATTGACTTATCCATGTCACTGTAACACAGAGAATTGAGAGAGACTTTAAATGGCCTCCAAACAGGATTCAGGTTGTTTTTAATAACCTATCAAGAAAAAAAAGCCAGAATAGTATTGTCAACAAGAGTGGAAAGTGTCATCGTAATTGGTCATACCTTCATGCCATGACTTTTTGTAAGCAAAGACTAATGCTGCCATCAATCACTTCCTGCAATCCAAACTCTAACATATGGGATATAAACAAACCAAACTAATTCCTAACATGCAGTACTGTTGTCCAAAAGAGATGGTATCTTTCAACTTCCTATTTTCCTAGACTGGACTGTGATCTACTATATCGTTCAGTTACTACACTGCAAAAAATTAAATTTCTTTATTGTTACATAAATATTGACAATTTTTTTAATAAGCACACATATATATACATACACACAAATACCTATAAAAGCATGGCTTAACACAAAAACATGGAAAACATTACACTGGAATTTCTGAACACACCAATGCTCTGGAGATTACAATTCACTCCAGCTTATATTAATTCTGAAATGACACGTACGGAAATGTTCCCTCAAGAAATTCATGGTATAGTTAAGCAGAAACAGCGCATGAGGATAAGAAGACAGCCTAGTGCACACAATCTCTCAAACTGAATGCTAAGTAAGTGTTATTTAAGAATAAAACTGAAGGATCTTCAGAATTTGACAACTGGAGAGTATTAGTAATGTATCCAATACACCAAATGACAATATCTGAAAGCACAAAAAAACTACACACAACAAGCAATATTTGATTAATAATACCTAATAATAGTAATACTTACACTTCCAGCACTGTTGGAGTGCAGGAAAAAAAATATCTCTTTTGAAAATAAAAACAGCAAATAATACTTAGTAACATAAAAAGATTTTTAAAATCTTTAACATAAAGAACGACTCCTCCAGACAGTTCTAGGCTGGAACAGCGAATTCTGGATTCATTACTGAAACTGAAGATGAGTCAAATCCTCATAGAAAAATGTGTATTTTACGCAGAAGAAACACCTCATGAGAACAACTATTTTTATGAATCTGACACAAAAAGGATTTATACCTCTTCAACATCCATGCTTCAAAATTAATATGGTCACTACTTCAAATGCACATAGTACCTCGGTTGTGACTACGGCCTGAACTTTCACTACAGTGAGACATTTTGAACCTACTCCTACCCAGTCAGTTGCTGCCACTGGACCTCTGCACCTCCTCCTGGGTGGAAGACTGCTGCTGCTCAAGCACGTTTTTCCTCACTCAGCATTATCCTTGGCTTGCCCTTGCTATGCAAGCATTTGGTAAAATTACTTTCATTAGTAAATGGTACAGCTAAGCAACACTGACGTAAGAGCAGCACAGACACTGAAACGTCCAAGTTCTAACCTCAGAGCAGCACTGAGACAAATGTCCCTGTGGGAGTATATATGCAGTACCTTTTCAAAACATTTGTTTTCTTCTAGACTGAAGAAAGCTGGGGTTGGGTTTGTTTTTTCTTAAAAAAAAATTTCCTTTAAAATAGGATGGCATAAATCAGAATCAAGAGTAAGGTAGACTTCCCATCCTATCAGAAAATCAGTGGAAGAGCTGAGGTGATTTCTAACTGGTCTGCATGTCAACTACCAGACCACTCTTCTGTTTTTGTAAGGCACTGTACCTCTACTGCTGTGACACGCTGGAAATCAAATAACCTTAATCTCTATGTTGTTGACTGAAAATATCCTACCTCTGTTCTGTGAACCATCACCCAGTTTCCATCTCCAGTCTGCTTGTGGAATTCCAGATAAGGATCTGACTTTCCAAAAAAATCCTGTATTTAAAGAACATGTAATTATCCCAGAACAGCCTGTGGCATGAATGCTATTAAAACACACTCAGATTAAGAAAAAGTAAACTAAATATTCAGGGAACAAAAACTTTAGAAGAAGAAATGCAAGTCCAATTATCTTACCACCTGTGAAAAAGCAGAAAAAAGCAGGGCATGTTCAACAACTTAGGATAAAATTTCTGTAGTGTCCACAAACAAAATACCAAGCAAAAGAATACTTATAACTACTATGATGGATAGTTAGGAAACTAAGGATTTCATCCAGTTCAAAAAAGTATAATTAAATCGATTGCCAAAAATAGTATATTTTCTTTTTTTTAAATTTTGCTTTTAAAAGTCTTTCTAAATACAGTATTTTTAGCCAGCTACAAAATATTTAACGTAACAGATTTATACACTCGAAGTACACTCTTTACCGTTTATTTGAGAGAGCTGACAGATAATCATTTATACAACTATCTAAACCAATGGATATATCAAAACTCCCTTATCTTTATGATTAAACACAAAGATTTACATTTAAATGGAAGTGTGCTAATCACGGAATATCCCTGCAATACATTTGTCTTATTAGAAATACATTACAATTCATTTCAAAACAGTCAACGAAGTTACTCTGAAGCAATCTTTCTTCCATTTCTTTTTCAGTGCAAGAAAAGTCTCAATGCATGTAATTATTTCAGAAAAAAAAGAACATTTTAATGTTTCCTGTTTTAACAAGATTCTGATTTTACTACTTTATCAAAAAGCCAGCAATCACTTAAATACCTTATTGTCCAGTTTCCTTGCTTCTACTTCTAATACTACTACCCTGTTATCCTTTACTTCTTCTGCTGTAATCTAGATAGGCAAAGAAAATGAAATACTTATTTTGTATTTAGGAACTACACAGTTTTCTCATATTCACAACACTCCAATGACAGGTCCATTAAAAAAAAAATCATGCTTGCTCACAAATGAAATTAAAAAATGGGCTGGGGGGAGGGAGGAACAATTTTATTTGACATTGGGATTCAGCGGACGATGACACTGACAATTAAAGATACTGCCCAAACAGCAGCACTTCAGATGTCCTAATTATTTTGATGGATGCAATGAGACTTAGAGATGAAGAAGGTGGGTACCTCTTCTTTTGAATGACAAAGAAATAATAGTGATGGGGGAAAAAATGCTTTAAGATACTGTTTACAGCGCTGTAGATTAGACACACTGTGTTCAAGCTACTAACTAAAAAAATCCACAAAAACATTTAAGGATAAACGTTGAATGGATTTATTGTCTTAACTGTCTTACCGTAATGCTTCCCCTTCCAGCAGGTCTGCCATTTCTAAGTACTAATGGTTTTGTTAGAGTCCTGCTAGAAACAATCTGCCAAGACAAAATTTGAGTATCAAGCATTATTAGTGCAATTCAATAGATTTTTCAAAAGAGTGAAGTGAGATAAGAGTTTTCGTTTTAGGAATTTTTCCTTCATCATGAAGGAAATGCTGTTGCATTACACTTACTTCCTAAGATTTCCTATAAATAAATAGGTAATACTTGATACACTTTAAAACTTCAAAATACATATGCAGGTGAACACATGCAGTTTCAGGAGCAATACAAAATCAAATGTCTTGTAGTAACATGACACACACACATGGGAAGATGTAGATCTAATCTCAAATTGTTCTAAAGTTTTTCATACATGAACACACTCAAGTCAATGTTTCATAAACAGCTTCAACACATTTATAAACACAATTTTGTCATGCAAACAAACATCAGGCTCCGTCTGCAGTGTTTCTAGTTGATTTTATTTTATCCTCTTCAGGCAATGCTTTCTCAGAACTGTGTCTACTCATTCTACAGGTCCTTCCTTACTTTAAGAATGAATGATTACTTTTAATTTGTTTCACAATGACTCTGTCTCCATAACGCACTTAAAATACTTCAAACACAGGGGAGGAAAAATCCCAAGAAGACTCTCCCAAGAAGTGCCTTCGCAGGATCTATTAGAAAGAACAAGTTAAGAAGAACCTGCCCAACTGTGATAGCACCAATAGTAGAATCTGACAGGGAAAACAGAGTGAAATCAACAGTAGGCAGAACCAGAATCACTGCTTGCCTTGAGTAGAAAGCAAATTACAAGATTAACATGGCCCTTGTGCACACTCTTACATTGCTATACACCAATTCTCTTTTTATGAAGCATAAAAATAAGAATTTGAGTGCTAGAGTAAATAGCAATTACTATGTTGTGCTCATTGACAGTCCACTTACTTTCAGACAGCAATCAGGACAGTCACCATTCTAGAGCACATTTCAGGGCACCACCTCATGACCTTTTGCAAGTAAAATGTATACACACTGAACTGAGGCTTGAAAGAAAAACAAATGAAGGGAATCCTACTCAACTTAAAGAGTACCCCAATTACACAAGAACATAGCGATAAATTTATGACACAAGTGATTAACGATTTGCATTAACTTATATTTTCTTAATCTAAGGGAAAACATCTGCATACTTACTTGCCCCAGTGTACATTCAAATTCTCCTAAGAAGTCATCATCATTCAGATCAAAGGTTTTGTTATCGATGTCATATATTCCAAATTTAAGTTTCTGAACAAGCTCGAAGTAGTAATCAATTACAAATTTCTTGGCAAACTTTGGGTTCAAGGAATTCTTAACTCTTTCTGTGCGATCAACCTGCAGTTAAAAGGTATCACTTTATCCAGTATTTCACCAACCAAACAAGCACTCAAATCAAGTAACATACTATTAAAGACTTTCAAAAGTTGTTCTTAGTATATAGTGTAAAGTCATTATCTTCCTACAAATCTTTCATCAGATATAAATAACCACATTATATTACAAAACCCACTGCTTTAAGTCAGAGACATTTGAGGACCTGTTCTTCTTTGCTCCCTGTAAGGAGTATCTATCTATTCCTGCATAGGGAAGACCAGCATCAAAATGGCAGATTGTCAAATTCAGGATGACACCCTGGTTTTAGAGTACTGTATTTAGAAAAGCACATCTAAGCACTTGGAAGGCTTCTTCTGTTTGTCCATACACGGCTGGGGGAACAGTACTAAAAATCCAACAGGTGTAAGTCATTATTAGAAAACTATTATTAGTGTGCCACCTGTATAACTATTATAGACATAATCTAAAGAAAAGTATTCAGAGGTGCTGGTATATAATTAAAATATTTTAATGAAATCATATGCTCTAGTGTTTTAAAAGGTCCAACAAGTTAGACTGTGTTTTTAGCCGATTCAAGAGAAGCATCACACTGTACCTCATACCACTGCTGACCACTCGTGTTCTGGAGAAGCACACACAGCGGGTCTGACTTGGAACCAACATCTTTATCCAAGAGATTGGTGCAGGCAACAGTCAGCTCCACCTTTGTCACACACTGTGCCGCCATTTGTTAAACTAGAAAGTGGCAACAGAAATCATTCTTTTTAAAATGGACCAAAAAGCAAACAATGGGATTGTCACAATGTATTGATTCACTGACTGATCATTAGAATTGTTAGCTTGTGAGGAGAGAGATTTGAGACTCCAAATGCAAATTTTAAGTTTATGATGTACCAACATTACAGTGTTACTCTCATATTCTTGGCCTTGCCATGCAGGTATAAAACTTAATTGCAAAATCTGCACATAAGAAACAAGACCAAGTTTCTCAGAATACTTGAGGAACCAAATGGAAAATGGGACATAGCACAAAGAAAGCACAGGGATTTGAACTGGCTGACAATAGAACTTTGCAAGCTTGAAATAAAGCCCACAAGAATGCCAGTCTCTTATAATGTAGATATTAATAATAATTCAATGAATAACGAAAAAAATCATATTATATACTCCCCTACCAAACCTTTGCAACAAAATGCTGAAGTCATGAGCACAACAGAATTGGAAAAGGATTTGAAGTTGGTAACAATAATAGGTGATATTGCTTTAGTACATCTTCAAAAACAACTACATTTTTTAGTAATAGAGATAAACAACTTTGAAGTCAAGTAACAACTGAGAATTAGGAGGAAGTCTTCTTTCTGGAGGTTTAAAAAGAACAACTGAAAGCTCCCTCACATTTCCTCAAGCATATCAATCATTCTCCACTGGAACTGGGATGACCAGCAGATACCACAAACCTACAGAAACAACTTCGTTACCAATTATAAATCTCACTGTGAGATAACAGGCATTTGCAAGCCTAATTAGGTCTGAGCAGCAGATATTTTCTATATGAAAAAATAATTATACTCTTCAGGAATATAGTTGATCATTTCCAACACCTCTTTGGGAGGCAAGCCTCTACAGCACGACTGCCCTTGACATTAAACAGAATACGGAAGGAAAGGCACCTGCTTCTACCTAGCCAGCTCGCTTGCATCATACACATATAGTGTACTTCAACATGGAACAATATTTAACCCAATCTCTCTCTCTTCCTTTCACTGTATTCATATGACTTTTGGTGAAAAGGAACTTTTTTTAGAGGCAAGGGAAAGAAGGGGGAAAGAGGAATGAAGAACTGAAAACAGGAGAAAGAAAACACTGTGTTTTCCTGAGGCTTCCTGTATTCCACTAGGGCGTACTTCACACGCTGCCTCTCCACCTCTGTTTTGCTGTCTTGGAGATGGATCTTTTGGAGACTGAACTAAATACAAATGATCTGTAAAGGAATCACTCAAACATCCATGCACGTTCGTAACTCCTAAGAAGCATGTCAGGTTCATGGAAATGCTCCTGCACCTCCCAAACACCTAAACGTGATTCCATCTTTGGGTATTCTTTTACTCCCACGTTTCAGTCATTGTCCTTGAGGGGAAAAAAGCGAAGCTCCGAGTTGTATTTGTTCTTAAACCAATGTTTTTTAGGCTTAGAAAGCATACCTTTAAAAAGCAGTCTGCCTCATTTTTCCTGGTTCTCTTTTTATACTGGTATTTTCCATTCCCTGTTGCTTTCCTGGCTGCCCTACAGAGCTCATTAACAGCCAGTGGCTCTGCCCATAGAATCCAGTGCAGACCAGTATATGATCCTTGATGGCTGCTTCCAGAAAAACAACTTTCTACTGACAAAATGACACTCTAATACCCAACAGCAAGTCAAAAGGGTTTTCATGAAATTCAACATAATTCAAACTTCAATCGAGACATATTTCTCAAAACAGTAAAAATGTTCCTGCTCTAACTTTCCCAAAACTCCTTATTACAAGTCCCCAAAAGTAACTGTAGCCACATTTCTTGTGTCAAAGTAATGGTTCCAAAATCACTGGTAAACAGATAGCACCCAGTCAACATAAAAATCTGATCAGCTTTTTTTACATAACTTGTGTATGCGTGTATGTCTCCCTTCTATTACACTACGAATATTTTCTCATATGAATACATCAATTCTGTTACTTCCTCTCTTCCTCTGCATGTCACTCACTCTCTCACTACGCATCTAATGTAGGAAAAGAGCAAATTTAGCAAAAGAGACACTGTGCAAAAAGTATCCTTTAACACACAGAGAAAGGAAGAATAAAAAAAGCTGCNCTACATAACTTGTGTATGCGTGTATATCTCCCTTCTATTACACTACGAATATTTTCTCACATGAATACATCAATTCTGTTACTTCCTCTCTTCCTCTGCATGTCACTCACTCTCTCACTACGCATCTAATGTAGGAAAAGAGCAAATTTAGCAAAAGAGACACTGTGCAAAAAGTATCCTTTAACACACAGAGAAAGGAAGAATAAAAAAAGCTGCTTCCCTCCCCTGAAATGCAAGTGCTTTTGTTTGAGACCGAATAATTGAGGCCGTATTAGATAAAAGACAGCTTATAACAAGAACATGCATTTACCCAAGTGGAGGATACTCAGCTTGAAACACAGATACAAATGCAAAACTTGCCAAATCCTAAAACAGTTCTTTAATTCCTTCCATTTCCAGTTTTGCAAAATCCAAGATGAAAAATAATGCAAGGCATTTTCCTCAGAGGTTTTGAGAATATTAGGAATCAGTATTTGTATAAGGGGTTGAAGAGGTCTCTAACACTTCTAATGCATTTCAAGAAATAATTTCGCGATTTTACTTGAAAAAATACAACATGATTATCCATAACACCATGATTGATATGTTTTATAGTAAATAGTTGTATACAACCTGATTTTCTACAACATTATAAACATTATAAGTTAGTAAAATACTTATTAGTGAGAAAAAGTTGCGTCTCATTAACCCAAAACAGTATTTACAGTAGTGAAATTCAGTACATAAACAACAGACACTTCTCTTACAACACTGCAGTCATTACAGACCTTGCAGAGGGCACACAGATGCTTCACATGTGTGAAGACTTCTAAACAGCAATAACTGTTAGAGCTCTGCATATGCTGCACAAACCCTCGTAATCCCATACTGCAAAGAAGACTGACTCCAGCTCCACACAATTCTCCTCACATCTGAAAGCCTGTGTTAGCTGAGAAGTTCCAAAACAGGTTTGGGAAGCGGGTGATAAGATTCCTGAAGATGATAAACATCCTCAAGGGTCAGAGTCACTGTCAGGTAACTAAGCACGCTCTTTTTGAAGATTTGATGCAATACAGAGTCTGGCAAGTTGCAGTCTCTTCAGGATGGTGGAAAGAAGAAATCACGGCTGCACTAGTGAATTACCTCTTGAAATACCATTCTACAGCACACTATCAAATCTAGTAGGCAAATCATTCTAGATACATGACTAGCTTACTTGCACTTTTGGGATACTGGAGTAACTTTACATGGACAGATCAGATTGTTTGGGCTCTGGAACCATGAGGCTTAGCTGCTAGTAAGTTACATCACATAACAAGAGACTTACTTATTCAATTAGTTGTTGTTTTGGAAGTTAACTATGCTCCCCATTGGCCAAATATAATTAAAACCTCTGCTTTTCTCAAGCTATCAACTGCTTGTCCTCTCTGCAGGGTACACCATAAAGTAAGGCAAAGCACACCAGAATGGGGCCAGATGACAGCTCAACAGTCCTTTTTACTGGAATAGCTTTTATGACTGCAGAAGCAAATTGGGATCTTTTAAAAGCCACCAACAATTCTGGAGAGGAGAAGACTGAAAATTACTATATAAACTGTAGAACTTGCAACATCCAGACTCTGAACTGCAGCCACGTACAGTCACAATGCAGATACTTGCTCCTCATCCTATGCCATGTCTAGGCTGCTCAAGAGCATGATTATGACAACTAAGTGTATTACAAGTCCTTCTGCTTGAGCTGTCATTAGCAAAGCAAAACTGTAAGTCAAGGACTAGTCTTGTCCTCCAGTTTCACCAATCATAATGTCCTTTGAATTCCACTAATAATTCTGTTGAATGTAAGTGGTGTCCACCAAATAACCCAGCCAAGGTATGATTTTCAACAGAAACTGTAAACATGGCATTCTACTTGGAAAGGAACAGACCTATTACCAGAACAGTCTTCTGCCAGAGCACTCAGGAACTGTCAGACTGCAGCAATCCTGTTAATGCTGCAATACCAGAGCAGAGTACAGGCTTGCCCACATAACCTTCCAGAGTAGTACAACGATATGTTCGTAACTATAGGTGCTTCCCAGCCTGACAAGCAGAAATACATAACTACAAGAAGACAGAAAGACTCCTGAAGCGAGCACTGCTGTAGCTGGGTTTGGTATCACTGCCTTTAGTTACAAGTCTCAAACCTGTTCTGATGTAAGCTATTACAGTCACAGAACATTTCCTAGTTCCTGTGAACTACTACTGGCAACAGACCAAAAACCCGGATTTTCCAGTTACCTCAGGGCCCAGATGGACACAGAAAACACAGAGGAAACATTTCAGAATTTGCTAATCTTCTAGCTATAATGGTACACTTAAGCATTTTGTGTAAACTGTGTGTCACACTGAAAAAGTCAGTTCCAGATCCAAGCAGTGCTGCAATCCTTCTTGAATTAAGTATTTCCCATGAACCTGGACAGATAATAACATGGAAATAAATTAATTATTCGGACAGACTATAAAAATGAAAGTCTTGAACATTAATTATTCGGACAGACTATAAAAATGAAAGTCTTGAACCAAGCCAAAACCTGAAATAATGCACATGAAGCTTTACCTTCCTGAATATTCAGTGTATGCAATTGTTCAGTCTGTGGTTTTTCAGACAGGGTAAAGATACCATTTCTTGCAAAAAGAAAATTTTGCAGTAGAGATCTCTAGGTCTGTATTCCTTAGAACATCCTTTATTGCATCTCAGACCAAGCAGTAAATGCACTTCCTGAGACACTGTTTCACAAGAAGGGTTCCGGTGAAGAGATGGAACAAAGACAGACAAAACAAAATTCAAATGAAAGTAACCTGGCAGACAACTTACATCTGACAATATTACCTGCTCAATCCATAATCCAAGCATAGGTCATCTCTTTATAAGAGTTGCATATGCAAAGAGCAGTGAATGACAACATATTCCCAGGAAGTGCCATGTCTGCTGCAAGAAGCTGACAAATTGTCACGGTTTAAAGCTGGGCTAGCTATTAAACAGACGGCAGATGCTCTTTGTTAACCCCCTTCCTCCCCAAAGGAGGGGGAAAGAGAAAAGGGAAAGAGGCTTATGGACTGGAAAAGTTTAAACAGCTTTAATCTAACTACAATAATAATGTATAATAGTAATAGGAAAAATAAGAATGAAATATATACAAATATACAAACATGTACAAAAACAGTATCAAGCTCCCCCCAACCCCGATAACGAATATGTCACCTGGATGCCATGGGGCAGGCCCTGGGAAAGTCCCAGACTGCACTCAGCAGCAGGCAGGAGTTGGATTCAGGAATGCATGGATCGCGATTGAAGGCAGAAGAATCAGACAGAGTCCTCCTCGGACGCCAGCCACAGAAGAAGAGACGGTGACCCTCGTGATCCCTCAGCTTTATACCAACTATGACACGTATGGGATGGAATACTCCCTTTGGTCAGGTTTGGGTCACCTGTCTGACCCACTTCTCCCCACCGCAGGGTCGCAGGTGTCCACTTCTCTGCTATTTCAGTTCCGGTGCATAAGAAAGTCAGCAGAAGCAAGCATCGATCTGGTCTCCATAGGGATAACTATAAGCAAGGGCCTTTCTGCACACCATTCCTACTGATGTTCCAGCACCAACTATAAACACCAAGCCTTATCACTGCTAGAAGCAGCTCCTGCCTGGAAAAAACATGCAGTTAATTTCAGAGAGTGCAGCTTCGCAGAAGAGACTTAACTAAAAAGCGAAGTTACTAGAAGAAAAATGGTTCTGTCCTAGCCCAAACCAGGACACAAATTATGACAAATGGATCCTTCTTTCCACTGATGAGGCCAGTAGCGACACAATTTCTAGTGATCTTGGACTACACGTATATAAATGTCTATTTAAATAAAATCTCAATGTAACCCTTCAATTCTCAAGGAAAGCGATCACCTCACAAGAGCTGACATTTCATATAAAGTTACAAAGGCTAAAACTGTTTCATAACCCAATTTCATCACTGCATTTGAAAATTAGACACTTCTCTAAAAATCATACCTCTAAGTCTGAATTCTGGCACCTCTCTTTCTCTTTACAGGCAACAGCTGATAGAATTCTCATGTGGCACTAGATGATATGATCACAAATTGAATAACAGAAGCAGTTCAAAGTAATACATCTCATCTTGAATCATTCTGTAAGTATTTGAAGAATAACACAAAACCTTCAGCGTAAGATGTATCTTCTCACATTCAGTATTTAGTATGCAAGAAGGAATTACATCATTAATTGAAAAAGTGAGATTACGCTGATAAAACCCTAATGACCACAGAACTCATTTTACTGGGGATTATGCCAAACAAAAATATGAGCTAGTATTTAAGAAATCTGAGGCATATGAGTATGTGAGAATGGAGACATTGTTTTCTCTGTGGGAAATGAACCATCTATTTCTACAGGCTTCATCACACTCAGGCAGTTCAAATATTTATCTACTGGATTGGTAGCACACCAGTGTAACAAGTCAGGCAACTCCTCAGATGCCAGCCATAGAAGAAGAGACAGTGACCCTCGTGATCCCTCAGCTTTATATCGAATATGATGCGTATGGGATGGAATACTCCCTTTGGTCAGTTTTGGGTCACCTGTTCGACCCACTTCTCCCCACCGCAGGGTCGCAGGTGTGACCCCTTTTCCACTCTTTCAGTTCCAGCGCGTAAGAAAGTCAGCAGAGGCAAGCATCAACCTCGGTCTCCACAGGAATAACTATAAGCAAGAACCTTTCTGCACACCATTCCTGCTGATGTTCCAGCACTAACTATAAACACCAAGCCTTATCACCGCTAGAAGCAGCTACTGTCTGAAAAAACACGCAGTTAATTTCAGAGAGTGCAGCTTCTCAGAAGAGACTTAACTAAAAAGTAAAGTTTCTAAATTGGTTCTGTCCTAGCTCAAATGAGGCAACTCACTAAAACTTGCTGCATTTTATTGCACAAACAATATGCAAGTGATCACATGTTTTAGACTAATCCTTCTTACAGTCCATTTCAAGTCTGGCATGTTGTAACACTTCACTGTTACAAACACCAGTTCTTAAACATTAGTTTCTGGTAACTTACCTGAGAGGTCTGCCTCTGGGCTTCTTGGCAGAAGGCTAAAGCTTCAATACTAGCATTGAAATGTGAAATAGAAAGAAATTAAAACCAAGAACTGTTATTCACATGTATCAATCAAAGTAACAGGTTCGAACGCGTATCACAGAATGGTAGGGGTCGGAAGGGACCTCTGGAGATTATCTAGTTCAACCCCCCTGCTAAAGCAGGTGCTCCCAGAGCAGG
>VZSC01019633.1:76361-101497 GCA_013398225.1 Steatornis caripensis
GAGGCATATTACTTTGAGGATACTTAATGCACTTTGAAGATATGAAGATGCAAGCAAAAGTGAAAAGTTTGCATAGTTTAACTTTTCCTTAGTGGAAGAGTAAATGACGACAGCGTGCATGTCAGCTAAGGTTTGTCTTACACGTATGATGGCACTGCAATGAGGAAAGAAAAAAACAGCAACCCACTCTAACAGCAGCTCAGGAAGAAAAGCGTATTTTTTTTAGGAACGACGATGAGTTCCGACAGCCTCCTTCCTGAAGGGTCAGGGCGCATTTCAGAGCAGTGTGACACCGCCACACACACCGGCGCCCAGGACTTAAGCGCGCTGGCGTTCAGCTTCAACTTCACCGCGTTTCGCTACCTGAGGGAGGGCGAAGCAGGCGACTGATTCCTGGAGCTCCACAGCAGCAGTCTGCGTCCAACCCCCCGCCGAGAGCTTCCCGCCTCTGGCAGCAGGAAGCAGGCCAGCCACCTGAGGGGACGTTTCACAAGAGACGACGGTTAGCGCGGCTGCGAACGGCCGCCTGCAGCCGGGACGGGGCGGAGGGGCCGCGCCAGCCCCGCCCTGCACCCCAGCCACAGCCCTACACGTCTCCCCGCCGTACGAGGCGGCAGCCCTCGCCTGCCGGAGGGCCGAAGCGGCCGAGGCGGGCGGCAGCTCGAAGGGGCGACGCGCGAAAGGCACCGGCTCCCTCTCCCGGGACGGAGGCGGGGGGCAAGCCGCGCGGCAGAGGGGCTGGCGCGTGCCCTGCGCGGGAGGAGGACTCGCCCCTGAGGCGCAGGAAGGCGACGGGGCCCCATCAGGCGACGGGTGGCCGTCCCGGGGGCCCCCGAGAGTTCTTGCCACACCCGCGGCAAACGCCCAGTCCCCCACCGCGAACAGCGCCACGGCGCATAACGCCGCTTGCCTACAGAACGGCCTCGGCCCCCGCGGCCGGAGCCCTCACCTGCTGGGGCCGGACGCTGCTGACCCCCGGCGCCCGCGGCGGCCACGCCCACGCCAGCCGGGCACGCCCCGCCCAGGGGCCGCCGCGGGCGAGGGGCGCATGCGTAGACTTCCACTCCCCCCTCTCCCTCACACGCACCCGCCCGTCCTCCTGCGGTGCTGCGCAACGGGAGGTGCTCGGGGCGGCTGCGGGCTGCTCGGCGGAACGGGCGACCGCGGCCCTTGTTTCCCTCCTCGCCCGGGCAAGGCTCGGGGACGGACCGGTTCCTCTGTTGGCGGGGGGGCGGTGCTGGCGACGGCGCTTGGTGGCGACGGCTGCTGTCATGGCGGCGCTGGTGCTGGTGCGGCCCTTGTGCCGCGGCCCCGCCTGTTTGGGGAGGCTGCTCCGGCGGGCGGCGGGCGGCGCGACGCGGGGCCNTTGTAGCAGTTTAACAAGTGATTCTTTCAGGTATCACTGGAAGCAGATCTGGTAGCTCATACTGTCTAGGATATAACACAGGCACAGAGTGTACAATACCTAACCTGCTGCCCAAGCTTTAAAAACCTTACTGAGAAAGACAGTTAGGAACGCAGACCAAAACTTAATCAGTTTCTGGAAATCTTAGTTCAGATTTTGAGTACAAACACAGTGCAATTTCTATTTAATCTAGTTCAGCAGCACTGAGATTGCATTTCAAACAAAATTGAGAAATAGCTTGTGCTTTTGTCACACTGAAAAAGGGGAAGAACAACCTTGCTTTACCTACCAGAGACGAACAGAATAACTGATAAAATGTCCTTTTCAAGATCTGAATAGTCTCACTACTGGAAGAAAAGTAACATTATCTTAAAAGGGGATATTGTTGCACACTTAAACTTGTCTGTCACATGGTAAATTAAGGGGTTTTGTGAGTGAGCCTGACTGAAACGTATGCTTACTGTGTAGATTAGATAATAGTCCGTTCAGATAACCTGTTTCTCTGTGTCTCAAAGAGAGGAACATCTTAGATGTTTATGCTTACAGAAATAAAAGTTCAGGCAAACTTTTGAACAGATAGGGAACTGTTTCATTCAAACTATTTTTGCTGTAATAGAAGGAGGGTCAGTGAATATAAGACAGCTACTCAGCACACGAATAAAATTTCCCATGAGGAACATAAATAACACTACTTAGTTGCTTCTGGTCTTTTTTAGTGCTCTTACTTGAATCTGGCATTTACATTGCCAAGAAAAGCAATGTTAGTGTGCTTTCTATGGAGGACAGGTAGTAGATATGGTGAAAATAAGAGTACAAAAGAAATACCTGAAAAATACTCTTAAAGAAATAAAATTCTGATAATTTGTGTAAAACACCTGGTGGGAAACATGTTCAGAAGTTTGAGTTCTGGGCATTTAGTCATTAGATATGCACACATAACAGTTCACTGAAGATAATACTGAAGATGTACTGTGAAGCGACTAAAATCCAAAGTCCATGTAGACCCATATCTTATCTTATTGAAATGGTTGACAGAATGGATGGCAGGGTTAAAAATTATCCAGAATGCTCTCCTGATCTTTATTGATTTATATTCTGGGATCTTTTTAAGCTGAAGAGGAGGCTTTTGTGTTTAGTAGCCTTCAATGTTTTTTCTACTGTAAGTAAAACTGTGCTGCTGTGAAACATCACTACCATATTCAGTAGATAACTTGAAAAAAGAAAGCTTATAAAGATGAATAATTTTTCCAAGAGGGAGGGGGGTAGAGCTTATGTTTTGACTTAGAAGTTTGAACACAGAACCGGGAGTAGTACAAAAGAGACAGTAAGCACAGCTGAAAGTTCTGTGGGTAATTAGACAAGTCTTTTGACGACAGTAAGCACAGCTGAAAGTTCTGTGGGTAATTAGACAAGTCTTTTGACATAAGACGTAATTTTTTCATGTTGGCAGAAGAGTAAACTCGGAAGTTTTTCTCCTTCTGTACAGTTAAATACTTCAATAGAATTACCTACCTGCTTCGCTTTGGGGTTTTTTTCTTCCTAATTCCATCTGTTCTCATGCTGGCATCCTGTATTGTGTGGTGTCTGATACCTCTGTTTCTGGAATGTTGTTTTATGTACTATATACATATTAATTTAAATATTATTATATTCAGCCACAACTGTGGAAATTATACTCCCCCATATCTGTTGTGTTTTAAACTATTCTCTAGAAAAAGAATTTAAGTATCATAAGAACAATGGGTACTTTGTTCATAAATTGATACTCTAGAAAGCCAAATCTGATTTTTCAAATTATTTTTGCTTTTAGTATCTTGAATACCTGGAGGTTTCAGTAGACAAACTATGTTTTTTGGAGTCATGTTTGTGACAATAGTAAGGACTTCAGTCAATGTTTCATTTTGGCTTGTGGAGTAAGATAATGGGAACCACTGAATCTGCAGACATATTCTGGCAAAACTATTGAGAATGAAGAGTATTTTTATTTTTTTAATGTTTGTTATTAGATTTAAATTCTGTACATATACTAATGAAGGCGTTTTGTTACTTTTGTTACTCTCAGAGCTCTACTGCACTTGCACTCCTGGTCATATTTTTCATACTTTTTTTTTCTTTTCGGCCATTTTCACAAACAAGAAGCCAAATTGCTTCTAGTAGTCTGATGCATTGAGAAAGACACTTCTGAATCTTAAATCCATTAAGCATCCAGAGCTCTGTTGCTGAAAGCTGTTTTGTAGTTCCATGAGAGGCATGTATTCAACAGTGTTTCTCTTCCTAGTTTATCGTAAATGTACCTTATCCAATCCTGCTGTGCATACAAGTTGGTTGGAATGATGGCCTAAAAAGGAACTACATCATTTGTTCTTTGTGTTTCAGTTTGTCTTGCTCCAAAAAGTTTTGTTTATTGTCCTAATTACGTGTCATTTCTTCTTCTGTTTCCACAATTTTAATTACTTCTTAAGTCGAAGAAGTTCTAGAGCAAGCAGACTACCTCTATGGGAGTGGAGAAACCGAAAAGCTGTATCGGTTGCTGGTTCAGCATAAAAATAGGTACTTGATTGCATTGAGATATTCCTGTGACTTCTTTTCTGTGTTCTTTATCAGTTTTTCAACTGATGTTCTCATTGTGGTATGCTGGAGAGCTTTGCTTTCATCCTTATTTAAGTATGAAAGAAGGACTCTTGATCTTTTTTCTCCTTATGGAAAAATGAGCAAAGAAAGGACTGGTAGCTGTATAAGGAGAGGGTTAACACTCAAGTTCTTCAGTCCTGCAATATGTTAACAAAAATATATTAACAAAACAGTAAAACTTAAAATCCTTTCTCTTTGACTATAACATACATCGTTTGATGTAGTGATATGAATAAATATATAAATGTACAGCTTTATGTCATGGTGGTATGGTTAAATATGTTTTTTCACTGTTCTAGGAAGGATTTCATTATTTAGGTACAATTATAGGGAAAAAGATGCATAATATTTTAAAAATTCCTAGTCAACATTAGTATCATATCAGTGGAATGCTGTAAAAAATACCATCTAGCTAAGAACAAAGTAGTCCTTGTTTTCCTTCTGGTGTGGTACTCTTGGGTTTTTTAAATCTGTATCTTTTTTGAGAAATCAAAGTCCTTTCCTACAGATGTGTTTGCTTCCCAGACCAGAATGGCAGAAAGAAGGTATTGTCAGACATTCTATAATGGGAGGGCTTGAATTTGTTGTTTGTTACCTTGGGGTTGTATAGAATGACAGATGATAATGCTGTTGTCTTATCACCCATTTGAGATACATATTGAAAGATTGGTTTAAGACTGTGCTTGCTTCATTTCTATTATTGTTTTAAAACGTTAGTGTTTCTCTTTGTAATTAGTGATGATGCAGAGTTGTTATGGCGGCTGGCACGGGCATCACGAGATCTAGCTCAGCTTAGTAGTACTTCTGCAGAGGAGAAAAGACAACTGGCGTATGAAGCCCTTGAGTATGCAAAAAAGGCACTTGAAAAAAATGAATCAAATTTTGCAGCGCACAAGGTGAGCCAAGCAAAATAACTTAACTGAAATCTTGTTCTTTGATTTCTGCCAGTAGAAACTGAAAGAAATGTCATTGTGCTGTTTCAGCAAACTTCAGCATAATTTAACTTTTCAGTTGAGAATGAGTGAGACTTCTCATTCTCCCTGTTTTGGAAGATCAGAGCTCAGACACTTGCAGCTACATTTCCTGTATATAGGAAGCAGGAACTGGGTAAATGTGTGCAGGACCATGGGAAGAGGNACTTCAGCGTAATTTAACTTTTCAGTTGAGAATGAGTGAGACTTCTCATTCTCCCTGTTTTGGAAGATCAGAGCTCAGACACTTGCAGCTACATTTCCTGTATATAGGAAGCAGGAACTGGGTAAATGTGTGCAGGACCATGGGAAGAGGTGACTGATGAGGCCTCTGACAGCTGATGTAATCAGCTCATTCTTCTCCCATGTAGCCTTAAAAATGTACACGCCCCACGTTCAGCATGCTGTTGTGTGCACAATAGTAGCTCTGTAGAGTTTCGCTGGAAATACTCCTGCTGGTTTTTTGTGCTGCTTCTCTCACAGGCAGAGTGGTAACAAAGTGTAGTCAATTGTGTTGGCATCTTGTATAAGAAGAGGATGTTGATTCCCTTGCAGACTAGCAGGTTGCTATGATGCTGCCTGAGCTCTTCCTAACAACTACAGAATCACAGAGTGGTAGGGGTTGGAAGGGACTTCTGGAGATCATCTAGCCCACTGCCCTGCTAAAGCAGGTGCCCCTAGAACAGGTTGCACAGGAACGCATTCAGGGGGATTTTGAGTATCTCCAGAGAAGGAGACTCCACAACCTCCCTGGGCAGCCTGTTCCAGTGCTCTGTCACCCTCACAGTAAAGAAGTTCCTCCTCATGTTCAGGTAGAACTTCCTGTGCTCCAGTTTGTGCCTGTTGCCCCTTGTCCTGGTACTGAGCACCACTGAAAAGAGTCTGGCCCCATCCTCTTGACAACTGCCCTGTAGGTACTTACAAGCATTGGTGAGATCCCCTCTCGGTCTTCTCTTCTCCAGGCTAAACAGACCCAGGTCTCTCAGCCTTTCCTCATAACACAGATGCTCCAGTCCCCTCATCATCTTACTTCTTGTTGTCATTAGTGGTGGTGGTAGCTGTTCTACTGTTTTTTAATTTACTATTAATAGCTATAGTGGACATTAAATGTTTTATTTTTGATTATTTTTGTTCATTTTTGTTCTTTGAATTACAGTGGTATGCAATTTGCCTCAGTGATGTTGGAGATTTTGAAGGAATCAAGACTAAAATTGGAAATGCCTTTGTTATCAAAGAGCACTTCCAGGTAATGTAAACAGGTTTGCGCATATGACAGCATTAACATGTCCAAGATACAGATTGTGTGAGAGTTGTGAACTATTTCTTTGCAAAAATTTGCAAGTGTACTTCTGTTCAAATCTCCTGGTGACACTTTGGTTTTTGGGTTATTGTGACAGTCCTGAATGCCCCAGCAACAAGGAGTACAAATTACCTCCTGCAGTAAACTAAGTCCTTATAGAAGAGTGTCTTGAAATAGCTAAGTGCTTTTGACACCTCTTAGGACTAGATAAAATGTAACTGGGCTATTGAGGAATGGATGTGTGGCCATCCTTTTAACTGTGGATTGTGTAGCAGTGAAGGACAAATACTGGAGAAGATAAAGGACTACTAATTTCGTATCGCCAAAAATTATATCAAAATCTGAACATGCCAAGTCTCATGTGAAACACTTAATGACCCACTAAACAGAAGTGCTTAATAATCTGTCAGCGTCTTTAGTTTTTTGGAGGTGAGCCGATTCAGTTGTGCACAGAATAAATACCATATCGCCTTGAAATTCTACACACCGTTAATCTGGTTTAATAAACAGTAGGATAACAAGTCTACTTTTTACAGTGTATTTTAATCCAAATGTGGCAGAACAACTTTTTACATCTTGTGGTTTTTTTCCCATTTGCTAGAGAGCCGTTGAACTGAATCCAAAAGATGCTACAACAATTCATCTTATAGGCATTTGGTAAGGTGTATTTTCAAACAAAAGTTATCATGTAGCGAAAAAAAATGCCAGAATATAAAATGTCTATGAATTGCAAAAATGGTTGGAGTAATTCAGTGGCTTGTAATCAGCTGATGCAAACATGGAAACCCATTGAACAGTTGTAAGACGTCATGCCTTGAAGAAGTCTGGCTGGTAATTCTTAGGCAGTTCAAAAAGATCAAAAATAATTGTTCATTCAGTTTATTTGTTTTACTGTATGGAACTACTAAAAACTCGTTTTGCAGACATAAGTATGTTTCCATAGCAGACATCAGAGATTGTGATTTTTGTACTCGTTTTGTTCTAGTGGTGTGAATGGAGACAAACCTCAACACTGAATTTACATTGAATTTCAGAGATGCGTGCAACTTAATACAATCTGCGTATAGCGAAAAGCTATCAATAGTGATGCGTTTCTAAAATATTTCCATAATTGTCTGTCATGATACTGTATTTTACAAGTTACGTGTTAGTAAAGGCAGTGTATAAATGCATATCATAGAATCATAGAATCATAGAATGGTAGGGGTTGGAAGGGACCTCTAGAGATCATCTAGTCCAACCCCCCTGCTAAAGCAGGTTAGCCTACAGCAGGTTGCACAGGAATGCATCCAGGCGGGTTTTGAATATCTCCAGAGAAGGAGACTCCACAACCTCTCTGGGCAGCCTGTTCCAGTGCTCTGTTACCCTCACAGTAAAGAAGTTCCTCCTCATGTTCAGGTGGAACTTCCTGTGTTCCAGTTTGTGCCCATTGCCCCTTGTCCTGTCGCTGGGCACCACTGAGAAGAGTCTGACCCCGTCCTCTTGACATCCACCCTTTAGATATTTGTGAGCATTGATCAGATCTCCTCTCAGCCTTCTCTTTTCCAGGCTGAACAGACCCAGCTCTCTCAGCCTTTCCTCATAAGAGAGATGCTCCACTCCCCTAATCAACTTTGTGGCCCTCCGCTGGACTCTCTCCAGTAGTTCCCTGTCTCTCTTGTACTGGGGAGCCCAGAACTGCACACAGTACTCCAGATGCGGCCTCACCAGGGCAGAGTAGAGGGGGAGGATCACCTCCCTCGACCTGCTGGCCACACTCTTCTTAATGCACCCCAGGATGCCATTGGCCTTCCTGGCCGCAAGTTATATGCCTTAACAAAAACCTCTGAAATTGAATTTACTGCTCAGTGAAATTGGTACTAAGAATTACTGTTACACAGCAGGTGAAGGGACTGGAAATATAGCTTTCCATACTAACCAGGGCATTCTGTGGAAGCGATGTGTTTGAAAGCAGTATCTTTTATGTGTTAGTGAGAGGCTCCAGATAGCATTTCTGGTTATTTGTCTGAAAGAGACCAAAGCTGCTACATTATTTTACAGGAAATCTCTACTGTAAGATTGAGAGATTGAAAATAAATAAAGCCAGTGTATTTGTAGCTTAAAAAAAAAAACCCTAGAAACCACAGCCACCTTCTCTATGTTTTTTTTCTGGACTCCTGAGTATCAGAGTAAACTGCAATGTACTGCTCCAGTTTTTTTTATTAGTTTACAAA
Organism: Steatornis caripensis; assembly: GCA_013398225.1. Taxonomy (NCBI): domain Eukaryota; kingdom Metazoa; phylum Chordata; class Aves; order Caprimulgiformes; family Steatornithidae; genus Steatornis; species Steatornis caripensis. The sequence goes on from VZSC01019633.1 coordinate 84,882, forward strand.
CTTACTTCAGTTTTTTAGCATCCACTGGTCATTCTCACATGACCTAACCATTGCAATAGTCCAAATTTTTAAACATAAGCGTGTGCTACCAACTAAGTGAGCCTCAAGGTCAGTTTTGAGATAGGAAGACTATTCTGGAAAATACTGAAGACATTGTTCCTAAGGAAAATTAGAAAAGGTGATCAGAAATGTGAGATTATTACTGCTTTTGGTACTGCAGTATCCCCATATTGTATATTTAAATATATTCATTATTGAATCCCAGAGTGTCTTCATCTGAAACTGGGATTTGGTATCAGTCTATTCCTGAATATTTTTCTCCTTTCTATTCTGGGTTGAACCTCTTTTATTAGCATTTCTGATGGCAAAATTCCAACTCAGACTGTGTATTCCATGCCTTGCCCCGCTCTCTGCTGAACACTTTCATGTTTGCATTTATTAATTTTTCACCTGTTCCTGAGTGCTCTGTTTTACGCAGTGAAGAATATTTTTATACTTGTTGTGGGAGGATAATAAAGTGAATAACATAGTTTTAATGTTTTCACTTGGGATGTTCTACGTATCTGAAATACTTAACATGTTTAATCCCGTCAGCATCTTGTAAGATTGGTGACTGATTACCTTTGTTATTTAGTAAACAGGAAAACAGCGTATCATGGCCTAGCCTAGAACACAGTAGTTTGATTCTTGGGTTTATTTTCATTCTTATAGATAAAAGAGTCTTTCAGGAATGTACTGCAGATCTGCTTTATATTAATAAGTGAGAAAAACAAGGTGATGTTGAGGTAAGGCAATAACATTACTCAGTTGTGCTCTGTTTTTGCAAATATGTTAGAACAGTATCAAATGCACATAAATTGTTAAAATTACTCAAGCTCAAAAGCTGTCTTATGGTTAATAACTGTCTCCAGTTTTGTCTGATGTAATAGCAGTTCCCAGTAGAAGACACACTAAAACCTCTTTAGCAGAGCTGCACAGCAACTTCAAACAGATGGCTATTTTGTTTTACAGTTACAAGAACTTGCTTTTAGAATTTGCAGTGTGGCTGGAGTTGTTGTAACTCTTGGAAACAACAATTATGACATCCAAGATATGAGAATGTTACTCAAAAACAAGAGAAAAATGTGAAAGGTATATACAAATGTTGCTTTTTGCTCCAGGTGTTACTCCTTTGCTGAAATGCCATGGTACCAAAGAAAAATAGCTGCAACGCTATTTGCCACACCACCAACCTCCACATTTCAAGAGGTACAATATGAAAATGTTTCACAGATTATTATTCCCCCTCTCAAAGCTGTTGATATACTTTTGCTCATTTGCCTGATGATGCTGACCTCTGCTTATGGAATAAGCATGGACTTGCGAGTTTACAACCATCACTAATAAAGTGAGAATATAACAGGAGAGTGAGGGATATCTAAAAACATAAAAATTTTTTATTTTTTCATTTGTGGTACACACAGAGTTGTGAAAATTATTTCATGTAGTTTCTGCACCAGAAAATAACAAGCTACGTGTAACTTAGTTTGTATTTACTATTATGATCTATTGCAGATAACTGTCTGTACTAGTTCCAGTGCTGATGATTTATATGGTGATGCTATACCATGTACTCACTTGATAGGACTTAGATTTTTTTTTTTTCCCCTTTATATTAAATGCAATAAGTTACAGCTCATTCTATTACTTACCACTAACAAACACCTTCTCATCCCCTGGCTATGTATGTGTGTTTTTTTCAGTTGAAAGTATTTGTGTTCATCTTTGCTGTGAAAATTCCTGCTGTCATACACCCCAAAAACATACTGTCCAGCTATATATCTTCTAGGGTGTCTAACACAGAATGCATGTTATTTAAACACTTGTACATATATAGAAACTTGAAAATTAAATTGGTAATAGGAAAGTTTGCTGCAGCTATTATAATCTTTGTTTGTTTAGATCAGGCAATAACTGGCCCACTATGTTGTTTTGAGGTAGGGTGGGCAGGAGTCCCTAGAAAGTAATTGTAGAAGGCCGCTTGCTGTTACACAGAAGGCAGTTTAAGCTCTTGACTGAAAAAGAAAGAAAACTTTTTAATGGAATGTCAAGTTTGTAAGTTTTGCTGAACATCACTCTCAAAAGAATACAAAGTGTCAGCCAGGATTTTGGATACTGCAGAATCATGCCAGTCCCAGCACTGAGTTCTGTAGCACTTAAAGTGGCTGAAGAAGCAAACTTCCCACAACCTGTAGTTGAGCCATACTGCTAAGACTTCTGCAGTTTCAGTACAAAATCTGTTTTGCAGATACATCCACACTTCTAAGTTCTCTGACAATAGTTTCCCTCCAGCTAGTAACATCAGGAAGAGGTAGGAATGGACTGAAATTCCTGATGGTGCAGGATGGGAAATTAGTTGAAAAATGTGTGTGGATTTCATAAACGTTTATTCTCACTGACTGGTGCTCTGTAGGAATCAGTTCTCCCTGAAGAATTTGTCAACATTAATGACCTGAATAATAAGATGTGTTTTATCTATTAAATTGATACATGAGAACTGGCTAGGGGAAACTGTAGATATGCCGGAAGGTAGAAATAAAATTCAAAATGATCTTGACCAGTTGAAGACTGGAAAAACATGGTCCGGTTTGCTAGGGACACCTGTGAGGTATTGTACTGATGAAGGAAGTAGCAGGGGAACGGCTGGATAAAAACTAGTTCTGTTGACAGTGTACCAAATCTGACGATACATTGAATGAGAACCATCAGTAGCATGCTGAATTAATAAAAATAAGATCATGGACAGGAAGAACTTCTTCAGCTGTGTTGACCATGTGCCTAAGGCTTTAGTTTGACTACTGTGTTCAGTTTATTCTCCATTTTAAAGAAGACAACCTTTCTTTTGCAGGCTCTTCATTACTTCCACATGGCAGAGGAAGGTAATACTTCTAGCTTTTTTGGACAGGATAGTATCTTTCATGAATGATGGCTTGCAATAAATCTCTAGCTTTTGGTGTGATCTTAATAGCATACAATCTGCTGTTGATAGCATGATAGCATTTGATAGCCTGTTGTGCTAGTTAACACACTAGACTGTTACCTTGGAATGTTTCACCAGGGGTACTCAAAGCATGTTACGTGCTTTCTGTCATCACTTAAGAGTGTATTGTGAATCTGTTCTTGGATAAGTATTAAAGTGAAATTTGTACCTTCGTTAGTAACAAAGTATTCTTCCCCAAGGCATTCAACTGGAATGCAGGCAGAAGAAGCAAGCAAAAAAGGGAATTTTATGTCACTTTTTTCTAAATTTTCTTAAAGTTCAAAAGTCTTCTGTATTCTGAATAGAAACAGAGAAAGCACACTCTTCTTATTATTTCAGAAGCTATTTGAATCGGAGTGTAAATCTAACTGGCAATAAAATTGTCCACCTGTAAAAGAAAATATGGACCTATTACTTGTCTAACAGGGAAGCCATAAGCAAAACTGACCAGCCAAAAGATAAACGAAGACAAGGGAAGATAGTATATAGTTGTATCACTGGAGTTTGAAGGAAGAGTTTATCGTGTATCTTCCCCTGGGTGTCATATGTAATGGTGTAATGCAGCCATGAACTGAACAGTGGACCTAATCTCCAAATTTACTTCCAAAACACCTACATGTATTTATGTCTATTTGATATAATTTTTTTACTGGTTTTTGCGACCGATGTTAGTGGGCCGAGCTCTATCCTTTTGTACAACTATGAACTTTGCTTGTTGAAATTTGCTGCACCTCGAACACTGTGTTAAGTTTTGGGCTCCTCCCTACAAAAAAGACATTGAGGGAATGGAGCATGTCCAGAGAAGGGCAACAAAGACAGTGAAAGGTCTGGAGCACAAGGCCTACGAGGAGCGGCAGAGGGAACACAGGTTGTTTAGCCTGGAGAAAAGGAGGCTGAGGAGAGTCCTTAGCGCTCTCTACAGCTACCTGTAAGGATACTGTAGCAAGGTAGGGTCGGTCTCTTCTCCCAAGTAACAAGCAATGACAAGAGGAAATGGCCTCAAGTTGCACCAGGGGAGGTTTAGGTCGGGTATTTGGAAAGATGTCTTCGCCAGAAGGGTTGTTGAGGATTGGAACGGGCTGCCAGGGAAGTGATTGAGTCACCGTCCCTGGAAGTATTGAAATGATGTGTAGATGTGGTGCTCAGGAACATGGTTTAGTGGTGGACTTGGCAGTGTTAATGGTTGGACTCAATGATCGGAAGAGTCTTTTCCAACATAAATGATTCTATGAAATGTAAGAACAGAATAATAGAGTCAATGACTAAAAAAAAAAATCTAGCAAGTATTGCAGCAGTTCTGAAAGTATCACTATAGCTCATGTTTGCATATCCAGTTTTTATGTACATGTAAAGCCACTCCATTTTTAACGAAGTAATATGCCAGTCATGGGCACAGTTGGAGGTTTTTACTGAAGCTGTTGTATTCCCTGGGCTAAAGCAAGTAGTGGGTGCACCTGCTGAAAGAGGAGACGGGAGCAAGCAGTACTGCTGCTGTCAGCCTCTGTCACTGTTCCAAAACTACACTCTTTGCTCAACCAGGAATTCATCTGCTTTTGCATACTTTTTTTTATTATTGCACAAGAAGTACAAAATTTGATGACTAGCATTTCAAATCCTGACCTTAGATGCAGCAGCAGAGAAAGCTTGGGCTATATGTAAGAACAGTAAGACTGGTCCGTAATAACGATTGACAGCCAAAGCATGCTTTATAAAAGCAAATTCTTAAATCTCTCCTTAAGAAAAGCTAAATGTGGGTACAGACAGGTTTAAGTTTTCTTCCTGTGTAGCAAAACCTAAGCTAATACCGTGTGTTTGTGGTCTGAAGCTGGGAAGCATGCCCTTTATTTCCTTGCCTATACTTGCTAAGCTGGTTGTGTTGCCTGTTGTGCCTGCTCAGTCCAGAAAAGCACAGGATCTGCAAAGCAAAGCGGTTGGGCATTAAGCTCACTGCTTTGCTCTTTGTGAGGAATCTCCTTTCATTTAGTATGTTAACTAACAAGCTGCTAGCTAATGTAACTATGAGACCAAAATCTAGCAAGTAAGTTTTACATTGGCTTCCTTCTGATCCAAAGCCAAACTACTGTTCATCTTTTCTGAAACAAGTATTCAAAGGAGTGACACTGTATCATGGCTTTGATAGCATGCTGCTCATTCTCATTCTAAGCTTTTCTCCTGTCTCTATACAGCTGACCCAAATTTCTACAGCAAAAATTTACTCTTTTTGGGAAAGACATACTTGAAGTTAAACAATAAAAAGATGGCTCTTCTGTGGTTAAGCAAAGCGAAGGAGTATCCTGCACATACAGAGGAGGACAAACAGGTAGGAAGTTAAGAACTGTAATAGTACAATTACATACTGTAACCAACATCTGTGATGTCATGTCAGTGGAATGTTTTATAAAGTTAACTCAGAGTAAATTGTAGTTCAGCATCTGTATTCTAGGATCATACTATCCAGACACCAAAAAATTCTAGTATGTTGGTAACTGACTCTGAATACAGTGTTTTGAAACACTGTGTTTATAATAAAGTGTTACGCTTTCTTCTTCATGATGTTTTTGTAGTGCTAACAACAACCCACCGTTAACTGTGGTGTTGGAAGTTAAGGCAGGCACCTGAGCTAACCTATGTCTGTGTGAGCAGAGATTCACTTTTCATATGCCTAAAACTGGAAAGGTAGAAATCATGGTTTGGAAGAGCTAAAAACGACATGAACAGTAGGAAGAAAAAAGCGTGGATGTATCAAAAGACATGCTAGATCCACAAGATTTAACATTGCCATCCTTTGCAGGCTGCAAGGGAGAGATTCAGACTATCTGAATTGAGACAAATGGAAGTAATGTATCATCTTTGACAGCAGATCTCTAGTGCTAGGTGATGTGAGGCACTTACTTAGTTACTCTTTTGAACTGCTCAGAAGGATCCTGGTTTGGATGGTAGGCATCTGCTTCCTACCGAAAAATATAGAGTACTTCCAGGAGGGTAATCCATTAGACTTGTTCAGACCTAATACTGCATTCAGTATAAACCACAGCAGTTGCACTTAACTTTCATCAATCCTGTTAGCATCAGGACTAACAAAGCTTGATTTCCAATTGATTTTTCTTATGGTTGATTGACCTCTAATTCATTTAGCATTTAGCCGCACTGTGAAATGCTTTAACTGTTACACCCAAATGTGTTGTGACACTCTGAATGTCCTAATTGTAGGAAATACTTTGGTAGGATTTTGCACTTTGCACCTCAGAAAAAACCCACTACTTGAGCTTCCCTCTGTATAATATTCTCTAGTAAGGCTCAAACTGCTTCTCCCAGAAGTGAGCTCCTTCAGTAACATCTTAACAGTAGAAATACAAGTAAGGGTTCTGTTCCTCCACTGCTTTGCAAAATGTATAGGAATTTAATAGCCTAAAGGGGGAGTGGTCTCAGGTATGTGCGAAATGGGTTGATTCTTGTGACACTTACTAGTAGCTGGAGGCACACGTGAAACTAGGGATCACCAAAGCTTGCCTTTCTTTAGAAACCACACAAAAGGAGTCGGTAGTCATTTTTGTGCAGTAGCCAAGTTGTTAAACAGCTTATCATCTGCTGCAGCAGTGCTTGGCCTGGTACAAACATCCATTTCCTGACCTCCCAGAAGGGTGCAGAGCTGCAGAACTGAGAGGGTTGGTGGTCTCTCCGTTCTCTGGTTGCATGTGTAAAATGCAGAATTCATTGGGAACCAGACTTGGTGGTCCAGTAAGAAGGAAACTGCCCTATGCAAAGAAATTGGAGTTCTTGTCTCTGCATTTGACAGACGTAGGCATAGCTAGGTTTTCTGAACATTTTTACCTCTGAGTATCTGGTGTACATTGTCTATACTGCTTGCTGTGTCACAACCAGAAGCGTGTTGGTTTTTTGTTTTGGTTTGGTTTTTAATACAGACGTTAGAGGTCATATTCAAATTTTACTACATTTTACCCAGAACCCCCAGGCCAAGGGCATCTCAGAAGCAGTCTTCTCAGACTTCCGCAACCACTCTCCATAGTTTTGAAAACCCTAGGCTGGTTGGTTGTGGTCAGAAATAGGACAACTTACTAACGTGCTACTGTGGGACTACAGCTAAATTAAGAGCTAATCATCTGTATTCAACACAAATAAACTCCCTACCTATAGAAAGTGACGTACACTGAAGGCACTGGCTTAAGTGGTGTTATTCCCATTCATGTTTCAAGTGTTGAGGATCTGGAACTACAGGAAAAAAAATGACTGGTCTTAGGAGGGTTCTGAATTTACACAACTGTGGTGAAATCCTTGCATGGTAAGTTCTGCTAGAAGACCCTGTAACTACCTGGCACTGTTTTGTTTTGTTTTGTTTTTCCAGGTACAGAAAGAAGCTTTGGAGTTGCTTAATTCTATATAACAAGAAACAAGATAATGGGAATTCAGTGCCTCAGGTTTGAGCAGCATAGGAAAAAGACCCCACATACTACTACGGCTTATTGAAGCTGTTAATAAAAGTACAGCCTAAACATGCTATCCCATCTCATTTCAATTAAACTGTCAATTAGAAGTTCTGTTTCATTTTGTGATCCTTTCTGCTGATTTACCTGTGAATAAAGGGCTTCATGGACAATCAGGGTGTATATTGCAAGGGGAAAGGTTGGGGCAGGGGTTGCGCAAGTCTTTAAGGTTTTTACGCTGTTCAGCTACAAGTTATGTATGAGGGATAAGAAACATGAGTAGCATAACTTGAAAGAAAGGAGGTGGAGGGCCATGACATCATTATAAACCTGCACATTTTTCTAGAGTGTTCTCCTATGGGGTTCAACAGCCTTCAAGAGTAGTGGTAGGTTCACATTATTAGATACTCGTACAGCTTTCTCATTAAGGCTCCGTAAGCATCCAGTACACTTAAATGCTAGTGTTTGACTTCTTTGCAGAAAGTGCTGTAGTTTAAAATTTTGAAAAAGTGAGGTAGGGAAGACCTGAGAAAAACCCTTTTATGTTTGGTGATAGCAGCATATGCAGTGAGAAGCTTTCTGTGAAGTACGAATACTTACTTGCACGGTGGGAGGCTGTGAATTCTGAGGATTTAGTTGCTGCACAATGTGTGCTGGACATACGAACTCCTTCCCTGAGACTGTGATGTCAGGGGGCATGCATACTGCCAGTGCATTAGAAAGGAAACACAATTTGGAAGCACACAGACTTCTGTTTGTAAAGAGAAAGTAAAACTTTCTTGTTCTTGCTACTAATTTAGCAGGAACTTTCACCAGAAAAATAAATTAACCTAAGTTAGATATCCAGCATAGAAAATATTTAGAGACTTTCTGACCAATAAATTCTGATTACCCAAGAGAGGACAAAGTAATGAAAAAATAGTAGGGAATAAAATACACACGGTATTGCCAGCAGAAAGTCTTAACAACCTAGAACAAATTGACTATAAATACCTAATGTTTGCTTTAACAGAAATTGATATTGCAATCTGTAGGAGGAAGATGAGAAAGGGCATATGTTGCTTAGACTAACAAATGAAGCTGGTCCCAAGTCAGTCAATTGCCTGAGAGACAATCTGGAGCTTTAACTCTAGCCTCAGATCACTAAACTAGTTAAAAGATTGTTTTCTCTAGTAGGGTAAAGTAATTCTTACTTTGCTATTATTAGAGCATCAAAATGAAGTCTTCATTTTGATATGCCAAAGTCCTGGGGCGGATGACATGCAGTGTTTCTGAGAGATTCTTTGAATTCGTACACTACAAAAACATCTGTCATACACAAAACCGCGTGTAGTACCCTTGTGGCAGAGGCACCTTACTCCTGTGCCTTTGCTGCTGCAGAGAACAGTATCTGCGCGAAGAGGAAGGCTATCCAGGTACCAAGTAAAGACTGTTGAGTGTTTAGAGAAGAGCAGCTGCATTGCTTGTAGGAGGAAAGGAACAAACGCCACCTTCCTCCCTCCCCCCAAGTACAGCTGAATTATGAGGAATGCAAGCAGGAAAATAAAAAGTTACAATGCAGTATTACTGAAATTCCCAGAAAGCCCGCATTAACTGTGCACAGGCACACGCAAGTATAAATAATTGTTGCAGTTTTTTGGGTGGGGGGTTAACTCTTAAGAAAGAGCCATGCTTCCAGTCAGTCCTTTGAAACCAATTAATAGATCATACACACGTACAGAAGGCCACTGGGTTTGCTTTTTTCCTTGCTTACTTACCCTTACCCACAATAAAAACTATTGCAGTTACGAGACAGCTAAAATTATCAAAATAATAAAGCAACTACATTCTTGTGATGTGCTGTCTTTTTTATTGTTTTGTTCACTTACTCACAGATTCACAAAATTCAGCAGTTGGTAGTGGGTCATCAAGTCATTCATTAGTGCAAATTCATGAAGTTCAACTCTGACATTTAGCCCTCTTAATTGTCTTTTAGGCAAGCCACACACACTTCTGTTGCCCAGCCTGTGACGTTTGGTTTTTTTTTAAAGCTTCCTCCATTCTAACCAGCATAAGTCATAATTTAAGTGGATTTCCACTTAAAATTAATTTAATGCTATATTTATGAAAATGGTTTTGTAGAAGATATTTGGTGTAGTATGAAAAACCCTTAAAGTGGTGGAAACTTTTGGAACTCTTAGAGAAAGTTTCATGTAAGAGAGCAGCCTGTCGGGCCTGGTGCAGTACCAGTGTTACCAAAGCTGCGTACGGTTAACAGCTCCACAGTCAGCTGTGCACACCAAATGCAAAGCCTCAAGAGAATCCAGTATGTAGAAAAATAAAATTTTGGCAGAATTCAGTTGCTGTATTGGAAAGACACATGAACAGATACAGCTATTTTTTCTGCAGGTACACTTTTAACAGTGCAATATGATATGTTACAGAAGTGTTTTTAATCATATTCTAAGATAATTTTTGTGTGTGTACAAAATTCTGTGTAAGTTAAATGTAATGGAATTTACAGTTAATATTTAAAGCATAATACAAATGGTAATTTAAAACATGTTTTTACTCTATATTAAGGAAGCACGGTTTGCTAAAAGTAGCATTTAGTATAATTCACATGAATAAGGTGTTAATTTTTTTTTAAAAAAAAACACATCTTTGCAGTTCAGCAAATGCCCTCAATGCCAATAAAACAAATTCTAAAATGGCTTTATACTATTGTGCACTTAGGACAAATTTGACCTACGGAAAAGAACGACAAGTTTTGGACATACTTACTTAACTCAGGTACATCCGAATTTCTGTAAGAGCCTAAGAGGAGTAAGTATATTTAATACTTGAGAATATTTTTATCTGTGCAAAGCTTATGTAGCTTTTATTTTATTTGGGTTTACTAGATCAAATAATTGAAACTGAACATGAACACAGAAAGCGGCAAAGTTCACATTACATTTTGTATACCCTTATAGCTCAGCTTACATTAATATACTCTACGAAGCTGTAAAAAGGACAACACAGAAAAACAACAACAAAAAAGAAACCTGTAAGACACCAGACCAATGAGAGAATGTGTAATATTTTCTCTTTTATTGTTATTTTTTCTTTGAAGATTACCTAACATCCTCGTGGTAATAACCCAAGGTAATATGTAAACAAATTTCAATGCTGCTCAAATGAATTAAAATACTCTGTTCAGCTCCTACAATAAGTCAGAACAGTGGCACCAATTCCTTTCAACATTAAATCACATTCATCTTATTGTACATGACTCTTGTGCAAGTAGTAAAGGCTTTATTCATGACCTTGGCTACATCAGTAGAGAGGGATATATCAGCTATTTACGTATTTAAAAAAATTAAACTGACAGAACAACATATTCTGTCATCTCAAATACCAGCAGCATCCTTCTACATATTTAAGATACTTTTGGCCTAAGCCTTTAACACCTTTTAGAACAGCCATGCAATAAAACAAACTTGGAGATGTTTCTTAAGAGAGAACACAGAGCAGTTTAAACATTTTTCTGAATAATAAAGCCAAGATAAAGCAAATCCAGGCCTTTTTAAATGGCTGCAACTTTTCATACACGTAAAGCTCTATAAAACTAGAGCCTATTAGTATATATATTTATATTTTTTATATATATTTTAAATAAGTCTCTCGTCTGCTTTCAAAATTTATGAGGGGTTTTTCTGGTCTTTTGGAAGGGCAATAAATAAAAGTAGAAAAGGCTGAACTGTTTTGCATATCTTTGTGGAAGAACAGAGAACAATTAGACTTTTAGAGTTCCAGAAAGATCACTGTACAGAACAAAAAGCTTATATACAATTAAGTGTGCAATTTTCGTTGGCTGGGCCTTTTATTATGCAAGATCTCCTTTTTGACTAGAAGCTGCTTCTACTCTTGACCAAATCCCTCTGTTTCTTCAATGGCAAAGAGCAGCTTCTCTTTTAGTTGTTCATAGCTTTTATATGGTGGCAAATCCAAACGATTAAAACTGAGCAGAAAAAAACAAAATTTGGTTAAGTTTATCTAAAACCGATGTAGAACACTACAGAACTTGCCTGTTTTAGTTAAAAATGTTCTGATCTAACAATTGGAAATGAACAAATAGCAATCAGTACAACCTCACTGCCATTTCTATGAGCAGTAAAAACAGACAAGGTTTAAGAATACTTTAAGAAACAAAAGACTGTTATCACATCAAACAAAAACCAGAACCTTTGAAGACTAAAGGCAGCCCAAGATCCACAGAACTATAATACTCAGAAATGTTCACCATGAAGTGGAGACGTTTAATATCCTCCTAGTTTGATGCATCTCCAAATTCCATCCATGAAAAAGATGAATTTTTCTCCTTCCTATGCATGCCTGGATACAGGCCTTTTTTTTCCCTCATCTAAACTTTGCCCTAAAAGGCTTCAGCCAAAATTCTGTTTCATTCCATGTTTTCCCAAAAATTATCTTGGACAAAGAGGGATGTTCAACTCTTGCAATCATCACTTGAATAAACAGCACTGGCGGAGAAAATGGTAAAATGGAGGATTCCCTTAAGTAGTTTAAAAGTATGATGACTATTATCGTCACAGTGTTGCCAAAGGAAGCCGTGTCCATTCTGCACACAGTATATACAGCAAACTGATGCGGTACCTGTTGCACCAGTTTGGCATAGGAACGCCAAGCCAGTAATAGTCTGAAGCCTGGCAGGAAAAAGTATCTGTGTTCTTGGCTAAGCATCCTTGTTTTGAACGTTTGCTGTGATTTCTTTCATGCTACTTTTTCTCATTACTATACATTTATCTTTTAGAATGTTACTGTATAATAAGTGTATCTAATAATTGTATATACCTAATACCAACATGACTTTTGTTAGGTTATTTAATACTCTTTAAGATAAAGAATTAGGGAAAGTCCTTTCAGTCCTATGCAAGAAGGACGATATTGTACTTTTGATAAATCTGATACTGACAAACTTCATAAAGTGCAGTAGCAAAATTTAAGCATAGGGCAACCAGAAAATTTTTCAATACTGGCACGTCAGAGCTACAAAAGAAGCTGAAGATGGAGACAGAGAACTGATTCAAGTTAGATTTCGTTTGATTTGATAAAGACAAGACCAGAAGAAAGAACCATGAAAGGTACAGGAAGTTTCCATGTAACAACTCACCAAGTGTGACTTCTTGGTAACCAGGTTTCCTTACCAACTTTTTCAATGCAGAATTTCTGAGGACCATTACTTCCTAGAAAAGATTTTAATAAGTGTAATCTGTTCCTTGTAATTAGCACACATGATACATATGTGACATAAGACACAACTCAGATACAGCAGACAGAGCTCATTAGGTGCTACTCAATGTTACATGAATACAAACATTCTTCTCATAGAAATGAGCTACGTTCCTAATAATTTATAAATGTATTCATGGGATTTATGATATAAAAAGCCCTTCTAGATCCAAGCTGATGTACAGGAAGTTCCTGCTATCTGTACACTTGTAGCATGGTTCATTTGCAAATGGAAGTTACAGCATAAAAGTTTGGTCACCTTTTACTTACCCATAAGTTCAGCAAATCCACCCAGTGGTAATCGGCAAGTGCCAGTGACAAACTGCAGAAGTCGCATGCGAACCTCGTTGTCTGTTTCTTTTACAAACTAGGCACAGAAATTCAAATTGCTTAATAAAAATATTTAACATAGCTGGAGAAAAACAAAAACCCCATGAGATTGTTGAAAAAGTGTAATTCCCTTTAAAAAGACACCACCTTGAAAACAGTCTACCTTTCTTGATTTCAGCAAAACTGGGTGGACGGAGAAGACAGTGATTTCATATTATAAGCACTGTCAACTGTTACAATGTGAAGGCTGGGAACAGCAAATAAGAAGAATCTTTATCTATTTTATTCTACACTAAAATATAAATCATGCCCATACTTTATATGAAGACGATTGCCATTTTGAATAAACACAGCAACAGCCTCAGCCACAGGCTCTGGATATTTCAAGACTGAAGTATTCCCTGCATGTGGCAGTCTCAGTGAGAGAAAACACCATCCATAACACCTGCATCACCCTGTAAGGAAATTCACTGGGAAAGGGAAAAGGACCAAAAGAGAGGGGAGACGGAGAACGTCTCAGTAAGAGAGGGGCATTCATACAACTAAAATTTTCACTCAGAAAAACCTGGGTACAAAATCAGTACTTTTGTTGTATAAACGTTGAAACCATATCCAAGTTACTTCAACTTCTAGTTAAGATTCTTTCAGTACCACGCTTCTTAAAAAGAGATCATATCATCAGATCTTACATTATTCTGACAATATAAGCTAGGAAATAATTGATTTGCAGAATTTTCTTACAGTAACTTTGTCAAAAGCATTTCTGAAATGGTTATTTATCACAAGACAGGAACTGATGATTCTATGATCCTACATGTAAGAACATTTAGAAGGTAGATCACTGCTAACAATACAAAAAACTCTACCGTCGTATAATCAGTAAGAAGGACAAGATGTAGTAGAGGAAGTATTCATGACCCAGCCACCCAAATGTAATGTGGGTACCTGTCTGCCATTTCCCACCATAAAGTATGCTGCTAAGAACCAGTAACCTTCCTTCCTTCTCTAAAAATAAAAAATGAAAGGAAGCAGTGAGAACCTTAATTCAGATGGCATCCCTCCAATTCACATGTCGTTTGTGTTACAAAACAAAATCTAAAGAAGTCAGAAATTTTGCTGATCACCATACCTGCCAGAACCATATGATCTGCTTGCTATTCCTTGTATAATGACGATAAACAGTGTTCCTCTGCCAGTCTGCTAAGTCAACTTCTTGCATACCACAGAGCATAACCTAGAAAAGAGAATGATTGCTTGACAATATACATGTCTACACACATAAATTAAGAGTTAATTTTGTATCTTGTATGAGACATGATAACAATAATGGAAGTTCTTGCCCTAAAACAAGGATTGGTATTTTTTTCATTTTACTCCACAGTTAGATTTTCCTTTATCCTGAGTTTACAGAACTCAAAAATTGTTTATGTATTTAAGTGGTCTGAAAGCCTGCACACCAAAAACTTAGTTTCTTTCGACTAATAATTCAATAATAAAAGGTATTACCTTTCCCATAAAAGGAAATTTTAAAGAGAGTATTACCTTTCCCATTAAAGCCTTGCCTCATATTTCAAGATGATGATTACATTGCTGCTACTGCTGCTACTCGTAAAGATAAAACACACTGCAAAGTATTACGCTGTAAAGTGTTCGAGAGGCAATGAAAGCTGAAGTGCTAAAGGCAATGTCTCCTAGAAAACTGAACGCTAAGTAAGATAGATCAAAGTCCTTTCACAAGAAAAACTCCTATTTAACTTAAGAGCTTCCAGAACACTGCTCATTACGTAGAGGGAACCTTGGCAAGTCTCACAGAAATAAATAAGCGTAGCACGATGCTTTTGTCACTGTTCCAAATCACAACCCCAACAGTGAACACAGGTCAGGCTGATTGTTAAATAAACATGGGGCACACAAGCGATTTTTGTTATCAGCCCTTGGGTTACATATTGAGGATCTGCAAAATTCAGTTGCAAACCTTGCTGGTTCTGCCAACTTTCTGTGCTTCAGTGTAATAACCTTAAAACCTAACCTAGACCATGTACGTGAAACTAAGCAATCGCTATACACCAGAATCAACTTCTGTGCCATTTCTTACAAGGTAACTCTATCCGTCTGCAACAGAGGGAAAAGTTTTCTATGACTGATAGATCCATCTGTGACCTCATATCCTGGTCCTTTCATAGAAACTTGCAAAACACATTTTAATACTGAGGATGGAATCTAAAATTCCCAAATGCTGAACACCACAAAACACCGGTTCAACGGATACTGGAGGTCCCTTCCAACCCCTACCATTCTATGATTCTATGATTTACACCCACTGCTCCTCTTAAATTCTCCATGTTCCAGAAAGTATCAAATGCAGCATACCACAGATGAGAGATTCAAGCTGACTTAGCCATTTAATCATTCCACATACATTACCTTGGCAAAAGGTAAAAATGTTGAACAGAAAACCTCACCTCCAGCTCCTTTTCATCAAAATAGTGTAGCCACTGTAGAGGAACAACTTCATTAAAACCATCCAGAAAAGCTTTGGTTTGTTCTCTAACTCCCCGAGAAAATCGCCACTCAGCCATTAGCCTGGGATGGAAAAAACCAAACATAAATTAAACATCAATTAGCACTACACATGTTGAAGTTCAAAGATGTATGATTGCATTTGTCTTCCCATGAGGTAACGCTCCCTCCAATTTTACTTTCTCACACTGTATGATTCCATTGACTATATGGGACCTACCATACTAATATTATCACAAATTTCCAAACTCAGAAAACATTAAAAAATAGCAAGATGCACTTAGATTACCAGTCTCGTTAAAAAAATTATTACTATTAACCTTTCAATAATCAAAATCCATCAGCCTTTTCATTAAATAATGCTTCTTGGGCATTATGATTTCATTATGGTGAAATTTGCTTTAGTTTAAAAAGTGCATAATCCTAGTGTTTCAATGGTAGAAAAGAAAAATATCCACTTATTTTAAAATATTCTGTTCTTGAGCAAAACACACCATGTAGGCAGAGAATAGTAAGAAATACTGTTGCTTTGATACCTATAACTATGGTTGCCCTAGACTTCCAGCATAAGACTATCCCCAGCTTCAACAAAGAGTAGTCATTAGCTGTTTTGAGCTTCTGATTTATGCTAAGATTTGGAGGAAGAGGTAACTTTTTTTAAGTTTCAACTAAAATGGTCAAGCCACTTCTGAATAATAAAAAAAAGACAATAAATATATATATATGTACTATAGCAACTATTTCACTGAGCAACTGAAGAGTGGGAACTTGATGTGCAGCACTGGACATACACTGTATCACAGAAAAGGATCTACGTACATCTGCTTTTGAGATCACTCTGAATACATGGATCAGAAATACAGGTTCAGAAAAAGAAAGGCAGTGATGAGATTGGGAGAAAAGCAAGAAAGAGCAGCATAACAGAACAAAAAGTTTTTCAGTTTCACCTGTTCTCTCACTGTACATGTAATATCAAGACAGGTCATCTTCTCTTCTTCTCTCTATCAGGACTTCTCTTTTTTTTTCGGGGGGGG
>VZSC01019633.1:101687-139786 GCA_013398225.1 Steatornis caripensis
CAAAGCATATACTAGTCAAAAAAGACTAGCGCAACAGAAGAAATACGGAATGCTTTTTCCAACATCTACACCTTCCTACCCAATATATTCTTCTTTGTTCTCCTCAGTTACCAAGATATTTGAACCTCCTGACTTCAGCTCGTGTGAGGTTACTTTTCCTAAGAGCTCCATATCCACACAAAAGTACATTTCCAAGTTACACTCTTCAATGTTATTATCCCTGGATGAAAAGGGAAAAAAAAAGTGCAATGAATTCTATATAAACAACCTATCCACAAAACATCACAGACACAAAAAACTAATTTACAAACCTTATCCAGATTAGGGAGTTGTAAAATTCAGTATCAATAGATTCTAGGTCCTTAATAGTAAGCTTCTTGCTCAGCATTCGTTTGTAGAAAGGCAGAGAAAAACCAGTGTCAATAAATTTCCCATGAAACAAAGCCTGTTGAACAGAAAAAAGTCTGTTTAGCTTTTACTGAACTACTGAATTATTGAATTATTTCTGGACTTGAATCTTTTTTTCTTTTCTCCTTCAAACGATAAAAATCACCAAGTAGCAGTAGCAGCTTGGTATTTGAAAAGAACAAAACATTACATTAAATGGGAAGGAAAAAAAAAGATTAATTGATAAAATTTATCCAAGCATATGTCATCATTACAATTTAGAAATTCTTGGATTTAAAAAAAACCTTCTCATAAAAGGATGAAGTCTATGAAAAGAGGAACTTAGTAAGTTTCCTCTTTATTATGTGGATAGGTATACATGCCAAGTGTTATCTGATCCTACTTGATCATAATATTTGGTCCTACTTGAATACTACTGCCATTTTTTACTACACACAACCTGCAAAATCATCCTTTACACAATGCTACTGCAGCTTGTAAAAAGGGTTTAAAAATGCAAGCACAGACTGCTTCAGAAAGAGCTCTGGGAATCACATTTTTTTATAGGTAAGTAACAGAACTGAGAAATGAGATTCTCCCTTCTACTGCAAAAATGAAATTGAGAACAACCCAAAACATGCTCACACTTGTCTCACCACACATTCACAAAGGGTGTAAGCTAATTTCTAGTACTGAAGCATAGCATTACACACACACACGCACACACAGTGGTGACCTCTATACTGACTCAGTGCGCCTGAGAGCTAACAGATCACAGCTGTAACTATGAAAACGTATTTTTTTCCTCATCAAGTACACTTTCCTCACTAAAGCATCTTTAAAAAAATCATCCTAAACATAGGCCTTGTAGGGCATTCATTGCTTGTCTTTCCTTACAGCTGAAATTCTATGAGCAGAAGAGCCAATGTAACAGCCCGCTTACTTCAGAAAAAGGCAAGGCTCCATCTTTTTTCCCCATCTTCTAATTTCCTCCCTAAGGCTTACTCTAGCATGCATTTCCTTCTGCTTTAGGAGAGCTTAAAAAGGTTCTCTCAGAGGCCTTCATTTATTTATTCATTTGTTTATTTGTGTGTTTATTTTTAAACTAGTCTACACTTCTCATGGGAGAGCTAACGGAAAAATTACACATCAAGTGCAGCATCCAGCCATATGATTTCCTGCCTTTTGCAAAAGTAAGCACGTAATTAATCTCATTTAACATCTATGACAGTCCTACAGCAAAATATAAAAGTTGCCTCAGCCAACCTAATTTAAGAGCTTTTTGTGTATTCTTTATGTGTACTCTTCATGTTTAACGCTGTTTCAGTCGAAAATGCCTGCGGTTATTTCAGTACTTAAAACCAACAGAAGTCTTTATGACCTAACATCACAACTATTTTAGAACTGAGAGAAGGACAGAAACTACAACTGCACATAAAAAGCCTACCTAGACTCCTTAAAATGATTCCCACTCACATTATTACCTGAGGTATTATAAGCCACTAGAGGGTATCCCAGGAAGTACTGCAAGAAATGCCAACCATTATAAACCATGAATGTACTCAAACCTCGCAACTGATCACATAACACGGGTCTCTTTCTCTCTCCCCCTCCCCTTAGAGAATTTAAAATCAAAATACAACAATACTTCAGGAAAGAAAAGTTTGTCTTTTAATTAAATATATTAATTATGTTCTCTTCTATGATCTGTACTTCTATGAAGTAGTTTTCCTAAAGTTAACATTTCAATTATGGATTTCTCTTACATACAAGATCAAAAGTCACCAACTAAAAGAAACAGAATTTGGCTCTAGCACCTAATTAGCTTTATCACATCTTCCTGCTAAACAGCATTATAGCTTGCTGAGGGTTCTAAAAGAAAGAAAAAAGTTGGCAGCCTATTGGAAGTGTTAACCCAATGAAATAAATTTTCGTGGCAGCACAGAAATGTGAAAATTGGCCATAAAATCAGAGATGTTATCACCAAAACTGAACAATTTTTTTTCTCAAGAAGCATCTGTAAATAAACCAAAACCAAGAAACCCCCCAACTCTGACTTAAGTCTGAAAGTATTTTTCCATTTATGTTACACTTTCCCTGTATTTGCTCTAATTTCATACAAAAAAACCTGAACAACAGGAGAAGACCGCCTTTGCAATCTGAAAATGCACTTTTATCTGCTCTTTTTGGTTTCACTATTTACCATGTTCAGGGATGTTGCTGAGGGCTACCTGTAGAAATCATGATGATTATGTGGAAAGATGACTGTATCACTACATGGAAGGAAAGAAATGTGACAGAGCCGGAGCCCACTTAGAAAATTGACTCGGTGATACCAGAAGAAGAAATGATACAACATGCCTCATCAGCTTTTAGTTTAAGAGAAACCTGATGNCAAAATTGACTCAGTGATACCAGAAGAAGAAATGATACAACATGCCTCATCAGCTTTTAGTTTAAGAGAAACCTGATGGCAGAGAATCAGCTCCCTGCCTGCTTCCGCTGTCCTCAGTATCTGACCTTTGTATCCAAGAACGTACGTATAAACTAAAGCTCGGTGTACTCCGCAAAACATTTCTAACTTATTTTTTGAACACAGTAAGGTATACCAAGTCTAACGGAGGAGACTTTTTCATAAAATACTAGTCACATTTTTCAGAGCATCAGTATTCAGACACTCAATCAAACAGCTGTTTGCATGAAGTACACACATCCAATTGATAAAAATGAAATATTATATTGAATGTCATCTTAACTTTTATCACTATCCCAGGAAACTTGAGTGTGTAAGAGACTTAACTCTCAGGGAATATTTTGGCTCAATAATCTTACATGCCTTAATCTTCCATTACTAATAGATTAATATAACCTTTAAAACTGTAAAAACAAATACTATTCAGGAATAAATGTATAGCTACAGCAAATAATAAAACCTTAAAAATCTAACCTACCATGGCAATAAAGCGCCCAATGAAACAGAAATATGAAAGATGGTCAGGATTGATTGTTGATGCTGGATTTATCTGCAGGCAATAGTTGCTCTTGCCAGCATATTCAAATAGGCAGTACATAGGGTTCAGTACTTCATGGGAAAGCAAGAAAAACCATTCTCTAAGGAAAAAAAACATGTATACACATAAAAACCATCAAATACAGATGTTTATCATCAATTCCCCTTAGGTAACTAGCAAAATGGTCAAATTATATGCAAACTTAGAAAAATAATATAAACAGTGTTGTATTAGAATCGCAGAATAATATATGGCATTATATACTTCTTAAATATAAAAAATTTCATTATTAAAAACGATAATGTTAGAAAGACATGGTTTCCCAAGTTTAGAAATGATTGTTAAGATTGTCATCTTGAACAGACCCTCATAGCACAGGTTTTAGCTGCATATTAGTAACATTTTGTCTACAGAGTCTTTGCCTCAACCAGTACATGGTATTTATCCTCCTCATGCCTGCTTTACTGCATACAAATCAAATCTTTATCCAAAAAAATCACAGATCATTCCATGGGCAGTGCTTATTATAAACAACCTAGGTAAAACAAAACAAAACAAAAAACCCCAAACTGCAGCACACCTTATTTGCTTTCCCAATCTGACAGCAGAACACACGCTGAGTTACTGTGGTTTAACAAATCACCATGCATCAGTTAAGCCCACGGGATGTGACAATGTGAAAATGTATTTTTGTTGAGGTTTAACTAATACATGTTATTTACCACTTTCATAGTTTCCAACTCAGCTGACCTGAAATCATAACAGAATCTGCTATTTTAGTGTTAGGATAGCTGATTTTTAGGATTTTTGTTGCTTTATAGTATTTGCATATAATCAGAGACCCAGAAGCAGTCATATATACTCAGGAGTTTTTGTATCAGGCCCTAAATGCTTGGAACTGAACAACTAAGCTTAGGGAAAAGCTGCAAAAACTGCTGAAAATCTATTCTATAACTGCAGGCACTGAATTCCATCCTGACTGCCTTTCAGCTGTCACATTGAAGAGGCATCTTTTCTATCCCTGTATTTACCTGAGATCAGGGAACAGAAATGAGAGGTTTGCTGGCATATTTCTCCTAACAGTTCTGTGAAACTCAAGTGATGGATCATGATGCGCTACAATACACTTCCAACCCAAAGGCCAAGACGAAAGAGTAAACAGAGAAAGGCAGCTAGGATACAATAACCCTAATAGGGTTCTGTGTACCTTTTAATAAGCACGAGAATATTGTTCAGCATTCTATGCAAGTTTTTTACTGAGACAATTACATTAACTCTGCATAGAAGCATCAAATTTAATAGGCATTTAAATCAGATCAAAGCCAGATAACAAGGGAGAAATCTAAGAAATCAGTCTTCAAGAAGTTTGCAGAATCAATGAATTTTTCACATCAACAGCTAGAACTAGCCCCAGGACATAGTGTCCTGCGAAACACAACGTAAAAATCTGGAGGGAACACTGAGTTTAGCCTGCTGAGAAACAGGTGACAAATCAGGTACATCAGCTTTCTATATTTGTATTAATGCAGTATTACATTAGCAAGTCAGTACATTAACATTTACTCAGCGTCACTTAAGAATTCTCAGCTGAAGTTACAATGAGATCCTTGCTGCTTCTCAATTTCACGTACAAAATCTTGGGCAAGACTTATTCCTAAAAATATGAAATTATACTACTGATATATTTGTTATTTCTTTATTTATTCTGCTACTTTCTGTGACTAACACTCCTCAGTGAAGTTATTGTAACATCACCTCTTTGGAATACTTTGTTTATCTGGAACAGATTACTTGAACTCTCCTGGATCCCATCCTATGCCTAGGGCCATCATGATAGGGACACCAAACAAACAAAACCCATGCAAAGCAAAAACTGCATTCCTCCCTGCAGTCACCATCCAAAATACCTATAGGAATTGTAATTCAGAAGCATAACCGCCCATATATCCAAAGAAGCTCAGCCTTCAGAGGCAAGCTTCCTTACTTACAAATACTACACATTTTCACTGAACTTCATTTTAACACAGTAAGCTACATAAAACCAGAACAAAAGCAAAACAGAACATCTTTACATTAAAAAAAACCAACCAAACAAGGAAAATTCTATCACCTATGACTACTTCTAATTCTTTGGATCTGCCGTAGTACTGAAATTTTCAACCTAATAGTCACATTTCAGTCGAGTAACTGGTAGCAGTAGTCAGTGGTTGTCTTCTATACGGTCAACAGATGAAACACACCTTCTGTCTATGGTTTTCCTGTTACCAGATTTTCCCTGAGGTCCTCTTCCAACTTGTAGTCTAGCTGTTTCGCGTGTCTGCGCAGCCAACATAGTCTGGTCATCTGCTGTTACCTCTTGCCTGCGCTAGTCTCCTGTTGTTTATGTCCTTTCTGTTTGTATCAGCCCCATTCCGGTGTTTGCTTGTTTTTTTCCAAATAAGTAAAACACTTTATTTTAACACCTCCTCCATTTCCCAGGAAGCGGAACTTTCTGATAGAAAGTTCTGAAATAACAGTCTAGAGCAATTAACCGGCATAAAAAAAAAAACAATTTAAGCATCAATCTTTGTCAAAGAACTGAACCGAGACCACAGTTTTACTAATGCAAGGTTATAACCCGTAACAATAGGAGTGCTGCCAGTTCCACCTCCTAAATACATTAAGGGGAGCTAAAAAGGTAACCAGGGTCAGACTGCAAAAGCAAGCAGTTTCTTTGGCAAGAGAAGGACATTAGAAATGAAGGTTAGAGTCCTATTAAAAAATAAAAACTATTCTAAACAAATTTTCTTTTACCTTGCTAAACCACCATAATCCAATCCTTCTTCTCCTCTGAATATAACATATAATCTTCTCCTCAAATCATAGGGTTTTAACGCCATAATCTATCAAAAAACCAAAAGTTGTAATAAGTTATAAATTATGCATTGTCAATACAATCGCTCCTTCTTATTCAGATTTTATTTAATTGATACAGAAATGCCATATATGTCAAATGTTTACACAGATTTGACAAGCAATTAGATCGTCTCACGGAACATGCAATCAATGAAATGCACACAAAAATACCAACTCAGACTTAAAATCCTTGAGGAGCAGACTGCTAGCATGTGGGAGAGCATATGGGGAAAGTATCACTATATGGTTGCCCTGTTCTTTTACTCTTCCTAAGGCGTTCATTATCTTTGAAGGAAAATAAGCAAAAAGGTATTTCATCTGATATATTACAGATTTTTGGGTTTAGGCAAATCACTTTAAAAAGTAATTTACTCTAATGCAAAGTAAGTGGAATATACTTCCACTAATCACATACTTTTTACTTATAGAGAAGCTGTTTTGATGTGGTGACAGCAGCAAGAAATTTTATTGTTACTGAAAAAGAAACATACGCTGGCTGCGGACTGTAAGAGCTCAAGAGCTTCAACTACACAGATTTAACATTTGAAGGACAAAGCAAGGTATCAATTTTAATTGGAGAAAACAACATTTTGTAATGTATACAACCACACACAAGAATCAGAAAAGCAAATCCGATGTGGTTAAGTTAATATGGTATGCAATGTGGTTAAGCTATGGAACTCTTTACCACAGGATGTCGGAGATGCAAAAAAGTTCACAAGAGGAACACAGACAAGCTCACAGAAGAGAAGCCCCTTGAGGATTATTAAATACCCAGAAACCACATCAAGCTCAAGACGTATTTCAATTGTCAACAGCTGGGAGCTGAAAGATCATTTGGTAGAAGTATTATATACATTACTTCTGTTCTTACAGTCTTCCCTAAGAAACCCCCTTTGGCCAATACCAGAGGAAGACTGCTGCGCCTGAAGGACCATTAGTCTGAACTGGCTATGATCACTTTTGTTCTTATGCTTTGTCTTGATAAACAAACACAACAGTATTTGCAGGCTTACTTGCTGGAAGGAATCCTCAAACAAAGTCTGTCTGGACACATTGATTTTCACATGACTTGGCAGTGCATTGGACTGTAAACATAAGGCAATAATGTTAAAAGGCAGCACATATAAATGTAAATTCAAACAGTTTCAAAAAGTAAGTAATTATTTAATCAGTACCTGACACAAGTAACGGAAATGAGCAAGTTTCCACCTAAAGCTACGTTCATAAGCAATCTGCGGCCCTTTATTTCTGTAAGGAAATATATTTGAGATAGATTAACCATACAGGCATCAAACAGTATTTTCAATGCTAAATAACAGCACGTAGATTTCAAAAACACACAAAAGTCATTATCGTAAGATATGATCAGAAACAAAATGCAGTTGACAGTTTAGTCAGCCAGTCTTCCTTTCTGTCCCCTGTGCTTTTTTTTTGTTTCCTTAAGATGCTAATCAATTTACTAAATTCGAGAGAAAGGTAGAGATCTACAGGATTCTAAATTCTTAATCAGTCCTGTAAAAATTACAAGCCAGCTGAAGGAGCGAGATCGAATTCTAAATTGGGCTTCAAAAATTCAGCTGCTTGTGGAAATATGAAGGAATTTCTAGTACAATACTCTAAAGGCTTTTTGAATGAAAAGTCATCAACACATCAAGTGACAAGAAGTAAAACCTACTCTATATAAAAGACATTTACACAGCCACCATAGGTTGGGTCAATACTTCTGACTAAACTGTTTTTAAATAGATTGGCAGGTAAAATTCTTGAAAAGTATTTAGAACTACTTTGTTTAGACACTAATATTGCTAGAGAGTGTATAAGTATCAGCAATACTCATTACAACCATTTGCTGTTTCTTTAAAAATGTAACTATTAGTTACATTAGTTGAATATTGAAGTTTACCTTACTTCCCCTCTCTATTTATAAAACAATTACAATCTTGGTATTTGAAAAGGGTATAAGAACTATTGAACCTTAGAGCAGTACAGCAAAGTGTGTCATATATAAATGGACATTTAAGGCTTAAAAATAGATGAAATTTACAGGACAACAATTTGTTCATAATTTAGTGCTCAATCCCAGCTAAAAGTATAGATTGCTTTCTAGTATGAGACTTCATCATTAAACTGTAACAAGTTAAAACATTAAAAAATGTATTTAATTTCTCACACAGAAGATTTCCCAGTACGAGGATCATTGAAGGTGGTGGTTCTTGTATTATGGTCAACAAAGTATCTGACACCTTCTCTGGTATATCTGATTTCCCAGCCCTCTGGAAGAGGGTCTTCATTCTGTAAACTGCAGAAGAAGTTGCAGTCAGTGCTTTTTCCCCCATATCATGACATGTAAGAATTAAGCAAGATCTTTTTAACTGCACAGCCAATATACACACCTACCCTTGAGTTCGAGGGTCTTCCCACTGTGTTGTCTTTGTGTTATGATTTACAAAATACACTCTATCATTGGAATCCACTCTCCTTTCTAGGGGAAAAAAAGAAAAAATCCACTATACAACAACTGCATTCCAAATTTCTGTAACTGCCACTTCCTGAAATCAACATCTAATTAACTTACCCCAACCTGGTGGTAAAGGCCCAAGTGGATCATTTTCTGCTGACAACATTGAAGCCTATTTAAAAACAAGAGGACATTCAGTCAGGCCAAATGTTACTCGTATTTTTTCCTTAATGTGTTTTAAGATTACCACTAGTTCTGAAGACTATCCATTCTGAAAAAA
The DNA here is from genome assembly GCA_013398225.1 of Steatornis caripensis. NCBI lineage: Eukaryota > Metazoa > Chordata > Aves > Caprimulgiformes > Steatornithidae > Steatornis > Steatornis caripensis. The sequence goes on from VZSC01019633.1 coordinate 110,722, forward strand.
CCACCATGCCATAACATTGGTTTAGTCTGGTTTTGTGAAGAAACACAGATAATGTGGTAGTAAGATAGGATTTGTGCACTTGCCTACACTGTTCCCAACCCAATGTACCCTTCCTACAGCAAACTTCAGAGAGAGTCAGTGGTTTTTGAAGATGTACAATTCATAGAAGTTTTGCGGAAGCATATATAAGCAGAGAAACACAATGTTCTTGCTTAAGAACATGCTTTAGCATAATAAACATTTCTAAGCACAGAGATAACTGCCAACATAGGGGTTTTTGCTTCCTCAATACATGATGTCTTCCCTGGATGTTTGGCTATTTTCAGACTTTGTCATTCTTTGCAAACGCAGCTGCATTCATTAAAATGCACAGATGGTTAAAATTATACCAACATACAGTAAGGTTAAAAGGAACAAAAAAAATTTAAAAAATAGATTAAAATATTTTGTAAAGCCATGCTAAGCTGGTAATATACTGTGATCTTGCAGAAGTCCCTCACTAGCTCCCAAGAATATAAAGCATGGGAAAAATAAAATGTAAAAGGCAGAAATACCTCAGACTGCAGGATCCATGCTCTGATTTATAACAAAAATCATCTACCTCCTACAATTTTTTGGACACTACAATTTATTTTTTTATGTGTGTACAATGAAATTTTGATATATGGGAATCAATCTACATTTTCCAAAGAGTATCTTAAGGATCACTTTGCTACTCATACGGCTGTATAAAGCATTTGCAATCCAAAAACCTCAGTTCCACTTAAGAGTTTACAACAGCAAATTCAGGCAAAAAAAGCTGCAATATTTTTCCGGTGAAACAGAAACAGAGCAAGGATCAGAAGAAAACGCAATAGTTACGCTCCAAATCAAGCTGCCTCTTTGTTCCAGCCACCAGCTACTAGATGTGAACAGAGAATTATCGTTATCTCAGCATCAACTACAGTCAGCCTTTTCTGCTTTTGGAAACTATACAGTCACAATGACCCCGTAACCAAAGACTTCTCTGAGGTGAGTACAAAAAGAATAGTGCACAACAGAAAACGCTATCTGCCAAAGAACTAAGCAGTGGCACGACTCAGAGATTTCCAATCTTCTTAATGGGTCCAAGAATTTGTGTGTGGCTGCTGGCTAGTGTATATTTAACACAACACACTAAAACACTAGGCAGTGGCATAGGATGAGCCAGATTTAACACCAAAAGGAGTAGAATATACTAAACCAGGTAAAAATAAAAGTAACTAAAATAACTATATCCTATGCATTTTTCTTTCTTGAACTACCATTCAAGGTAATTGAAACATTCTCTTACTCATTAAAAGTAATAATTCACTTTTCCCAAAAAACACATTACAACCTGATGTATAAACTGCTATATAAGCAGAGTCCTGGTATGTCACCAGAGAAAGAAAAGTGAGCTGTAGTTTGACTTTAACAATTCTAGAAGAAAAGTATACAGCAGCACTAAAGTAAAAGGAGAAAAAAGCATTCACGCTTTTTTCAACATAATTTCCATTTTTTCCCTCAACAAAATTTGAGTTCTACATATGCAACTGATACACTATTTAGAAAACAGAATTCTAAAGAGAGGCAAATGGATTGCAAACAGTCAAGTTATCTTTTCTCTTCCTTCAAGTATATTCTGTCACACAAACAAATCCTAATTTAATGATTCTAGGGTCAGATGGGTCTGTGGTTCTCATTAAGAGTTATCATTAAATGAAGAAAGGAGCATAATTTAGTTTTTAAAGTATACTGTTCCCTGAGAGAATAAATCCAGCTGTAAACAAAATAAATGTTAGGATCAGGAAAAGTGAGAATTCTTTTAGATGTTTAAGCAACTGATCAAAGTAGTACACAAGTACAGAAAGCTGCTCAGTGGGAGTTCTTGGCTTGATATGTTTCAGCTGTGACTCTTGGATTTGCATTAGAAGTTACCAATGTGCATAAATACCTGAAGGGAGGGTGCACAAAGGACAGAGCCAGGCTCTTTCTAGCGGTGCCCAGTGACAGGACCTGAGGCAATAGCCACACATTGAAACACAGGAGGTTCCCTCTGAACATCAGCAAACGCCTTTTCACTGTGGGAGTGACCAAGCACTGGCACAGGTTGCCCAGAGAGGTTGCTGAGTCTCCCTCCTTGGAGATATTTAGAAGATGTCTGGACATGGTCCTGGGGAACTGGCTCTATGTGTCCCTGCTTGACCAGAGGGGTTCGACCAGGTGAGCTCCAGAGGTCCCTGCCAACCTCAGCCACTCTATCTTTCTCTAATTGCATAAGATAAATTTACTTTGATGCACAGCTCCAGGAGATAAGAAAACTACGCATGTTTCTACTATTGCTAGTGATGAGCTATGATGTCTAATTAGACAACGAGAGGCTTAAAACTGTTAAATGTAAGAATACTGGGGCATCCTTTACCTCAGAGGGGTACCTGAATAAAATCCATCAAATACAAAGTAAAGTTAGGTCTGTGGATACATAGAGTCCTAGTACAATAAAGCTGTTTCAGACTTGTACTTCAATGGCTTCTTCTCTAAAACACTTCAGCTTTGCTGCGTATCAGTTATGAAGTCTCTGGGATTGGATCTTCTTTTAAGAGACCAAGCACAATTCGTAATACGGACTGTTTAGAGTGACAGCGACATGGAGGTACCGTCATTCTTAACTCCGAAAAAGCAGCTATCCTACTTATCCAGTCACAGATGGAAAAATCTGACTCAATAAATACCCTCCTTCAAGATACTCATTCTATTTTCTTCAGGTAGAAGTAAGTAACTGTCTGAGAGAAATGGAAAACCACATCGGAAAATCCAGAATCGAACTAGGTGCATAAGCTTCAAATTGAACTAAAAGTAAAAGAATTGCCACCTGTACTAATGAATGACTGCTAATCACTAAAACAGTTTTGAAGGCCATTTAATGTTCAACATGACCACAACTCAGCTTTTATGTTCCTTTTCAGTTAAGTTTAGTTTTACCTCTTACTACTGTCATTAAAAGTCTTAAGTATCATGCAGTATACAAGGCTCAAGTTAGGGAACAGACCTCGGAAGAGAGTACTTTTTGCCTTTAAGGACGATTTTTGTTAACAGAATCAGAATCTGAATTACTGATGCCAAACATGTTGTAACACATATGGTTGAATAGTTAAAAAATCACTTTAGAAAAAGTTAAAGAACAAAAAGTATACCTATACCTCTCTACTCATTTCTAACTGTTATGTAAAAGTTACCGAATAGAGGTATCGTTGGTTAAATTGTTGCATAGCTCCCTGCAGTTGATTCCGTTGAGACTGCCATTGCTCAAAATTCCTGACTGATTCCATTGTTGGTCGCTGCCACGTTGTTGTTCTGGTGTTGTGGTCCACATAATAAACTCTGCCACGATCATCAACTCTTCTTTCCCAGCTTTCAAGAAACACAAATGTTAACAGCTAAACTTTTCCGTAATATTACATTACTAATTTTCTCTTTATGCTAAATTCCTAGACAGTACTGGAATGAAGTACTGCAGTCACAGGCATGATTTTAATTTCTAAAGTACACAGAAGGACTCCTCAACTTTATTAGCAGAAGGACAAGCACATCGAGCAAGCACAGACTTCAAGCAATAACATGTTGGAGAAGAGATGGCTCTGGGAAGACCTTATAGCAGCCTTCCAGTACCTGACAGCGCCTGCAAGACAGCTGTTGAGGGACTTTTTACAAGAGCATGGAGTGACAGGATGAGAGGTAACGGTTTTAAACTGAAAGAGGGTAGATTTAGATTAGACATTAGGAAGAAATCCTTCATGATGAGGGTGGTGAACACTGAAAGAGGTTGCCCAGAGAAGTTGTGGTAGTCCCCTCCCTGGAAGTGTTCAAGGCCAGGTTGGATGGGGCTTTGAGCAACCTGGTCTAGTGGAAGGTGTCCCTGCCCACAGTAGAGGGGCTGGAACTGGGTGATCTTTAAGGTCCCTTCCAACCCAAACCATTCTATGAGTCTATGCTCAGCTCTCTGTCACTTCATTTTTAACTTTGTAAATTCCTGTGACCATAAGAAACGTTGTCAGATTCCACGGAAAACACTTTGCCTGGAAATCTGAGGTTTGGAATCAGTGCACTACACCTAGAGGTGTCACCTAAATAAAGGGAGTCAAATATACATAATTTAATGCTTCAGTTTTAAAGGAAGGACAAAATAATTCCGTAACTGTTTTTGAAAAAGTGATCAGAACAAGCAACATATACAGTACCAACATTCCTATAATAATAGCTGTAATTAATATGATTCTAAATTAACTGAAAGCTAGAATTTCTTAATATATGATGTATGATATGGTTTCAATGAGCTTTCATTAAAGTTGGTACTTTTTCCTGCACCAAACAAACAAAAAAATAGTACCTTTATCATATTTAAATCAAAAAAGTCTACATTACCCAGGAGGTAAGGGCTGTGGTCTTTCCCATGTTGTAGTTCGTGTGTTGTGATCAACATAATAGGTTCTACCATGAGGATCCTTTCTTTGCTCCCACCTTCAAGACAAAAAGACTTTCATGTAAGTCAAGGTGAAAAAGCTTCCTTAGGACTTCTTTTCCCCTAAGGCAAAAAAGTACCTTGGTATTGAATGAAAATACTATGATTCAAAACTCATTCTAAAACACCAAAGAGAATTCACACTGGAATACATATCAGTTACTTCCTTTTTGAACTAGTATCGCCATAAATACTTCTTTAAGGGACTTGGTACATAGAATGAGCATACATCAATATTCACAAGCATTTTCAAATTCTATTTAAGATATCTGAAAACAAAGTCAATTAATTACCTGCTTAAGGCTTGGATGCTAAAATAACCTCATTCAAAAAATGTTTAGAGACATATTCTTGTATTTCCAAGTACATGCCTCTCAAAAAAAGGAGTTTACATTTTGAAGCACGGTTCCCTATATCCAACAAACAACAAAATCTTTCAGAGTGAACCTGAAATGTGTGCTGTCAGATGGTTTTCCTGTGTTTCTATCTCCCATCCTGGCAAATTCTCTATGTGATGTCCCTGGGGACTATTTCATCAGTTTTAGTTCCAAAGCAAACTTACACTGAAGATGAAGAGAGGACCAAACATTACAAGCAACTGAAGTTTCACGCTGCTGAGAACTGACGTAAGGGAATAAAAGTATTTATAAATGGGAGAGGAAACCAGGATAAATGTTAGATGAAAAGTTGAAGCCCTTGCTTGCATGAGACATCTTTGTTTTACTTATATACATAGTTAATTAGCTCCTAAAAACATGGGCAGATCACCTTGTCTGCTACTCACAGGATTTGATGTGCATTTCCTCACTATTACAGAGTATCCTAAAAAGCTCCTACAAAATGTTTTCTGCTGTTCAAGAGGTTAAATGCCAAGGTTACAAGGAGATAAGACAGGAGCCGCAGCATGTTACAGAGTTACCAGGGCTAAACATGATGCAGACTCAACTACGTTGGTAGGGGGTAGGGAGCGGACTCCAAAAAAAAAGCCCCACAGAAACGTGGTAAGGGAGGAATGATGAAGAAATGCATTTGGCCATAGTGAGCACTATGCCTGGAACTCATCACCCTGTCCTCAATGGGAAAGCACATAATTAATTTTTAAAAAAAAAAGTGTGTGTGGTATGGGGATGACCACAGGAATTTCCATCTATAAAGAGCTTCCATTGTCAAGACATCTGAAAATTAAAAACTTTGTAACTCTTCCTCAACAATATATATACAATATTTCTATGTTTTCAGATGCTTCTGTTCATGTTTATCCAACCGCAGAAACTTAAGGGAAGCTCACTAACAACTTACTGAACCTCCTTCAGAGGGAGTGGGCACAAGACAGGCTCTCTGAAACATCAGCTACAATGACACAAGATATATACGCTTTGCATAAGAAACAATTTCTGTGTCCAGAAAATGCTAGAATAGTTAGTATTTAGAATATTACAGAAATATTTCCAACTACATTACTGAAGATATCTTTACACTAAACATGAAAGCATCCGTAAAATTTTTAAGATCAATATATATATTTAAGCATGTACTATATTTTCATTTAAAGTGTAAGCACACCTTTAATTTTGCATTTAAGGTTTAGGACTACAGAAGTAGTTTTCAATAGTCTAGTAGAATTACAAGTTTCTAGCCATTCTGAGCACATACATACACTTCAAATTCGTATTTTATTCTGTAACATTATTGGTCTTATTGTTACACGGCAAGCACCTACAAGTACTTCCAGACTATTTTATCAATTTTCACTTCTCTGTATTTTGGTCCCTACTACATTCTCATCGTTTAAGAACCAAAGGAGTAACAAATTATGACCCAAATAAGTTTGAATATATCAAATGAAAAGTCTTCACATCCATAATGCCCAAGAGTTTGTCTATTTAGTTCACAATACCATCTCAGGAAATCAGTTATCAGTTGATACCTTCTGGGACAAGACCTACTAGCCAGTTACAGCAGCCATACAAACCCCATTTTAGATCTAATAACTCCATCTGAGCCAACTGACCTGTATTTGGCAATCCCAGTACAGAATTAAATTCCTGTTTCTTTATATGCATGTTCAGACGAAACATAATTATAGCATTAAAATCAAGCCCACATACCCTGGTGGCAAAGGTTCTGTACTGGCATTACTAGGCTGCTGTCTTATTGGTTCTGCAGATGCACTTGAGGTGCAGGAGGATTCCCTTGGTTTTGCTGCATCTGCTGCTGTACTGTTTCTAGCATCCGGTTGAGCACAGTCTGTTGCAGCTATAGGTTCTAGTCCAGCAGACACAACAGGTAATGTAGAAGTGTGGCTTTCAGAACAACTAGTTGTATCTGTTGTTGACTGAGGTTCTGCTGTAGTGTTAGTGCAATCTGGAGATGTGGGGGCTTCAACTGAAACTACAGGAGCCTCAGAGACAGAAGAATTTCCAGCTTCTTCTGGTGCAGAGGCAGATGACACACCATTAACTGAGAAATGGGAAACAAGAACATTTGTGTATTAGAATCTGATGAGATTTACTTTTTCAAATGACAACTTTTGGACTAAACGACATGGAAGGGATACGTTTAAGTTGCACCTATATGCCATAAGCAGCATTTTTAACTAAGATGACAAAAAGTCACAATGCACCTGCCTCAGTTAAAACTGTAATTAAGACTTACAGTCTGCAAGTCATTCTCTATACTTCTCTGTAAGGTCGTTTCTGAGTTTCTGCATATCTTGGTCAACTCAACGTTATACCTTACTGTTTATATTAGCAAAAGGTACTCATCTGCTTCCCAGAAAACAGTACTGCTTTGTTTGCTTTTAAGCTTTGAACTTATATCACCTTCAAAAAAGAATCTTGATCAGTTTGACATGAAAGAAAAATATAGAGATAAATAACTATATGAAATATGGAAAACTAAGAGGCAGTTCTTACAGATTATTTTTTTCCTTTTTCAGACTTGAGGTACAGAATGCTACAATAAAGCAAAAACCACCTGTGTGTGACTTGGGGAAAAAAAAACCTCCAAAAGCAGGATTAAAATATAACAATAAGTATTTGGCTAATGTAACTTCCATAGTTCAATGACCAAAGAAAATTCTTCTAAAATCACAAAGTAAATCAATTTCTGTCTTTTAAAGAACAATACAAATGTCATCCAACTCAAGCAAGCATAATCTCATAAAAGGTTTAAAGCAGGCATGGATTTAGCAGGACAAGGGGCTAAGAAGGCTTTATTACTCCCAAGCCCACTTGGCCAACAATACATTAATACTAATCATCTGCAGAGCTTAACAGAACCGTATTTCAGCACAACAAGATCCTGCCGTAGACAAGCAAAATCAGGTACGGCAGTCTGCAGGACCCCAATTGGAAGTTAAGTCCCTATTAAAAGCAGTGCAACATCATTCACAGCTTTCATTTTCCACACCACTAATTAACACCACACAGTGACAATTCTATTTAAACTCATCAGTTTGTACCTCTTCTAGAACTGAACTATTTCTTCTACAAGACTAAATATAATATGCAACGTAGACTTCCAAGTAATTTTCTATCTAACAGCACACTATGAGCTTACAATTCTAAGAAATAAGGCCAATACAATTGCTCTATACTCATAACCTTATTGATACAGAATTTAACCCTTGACTAGTGCCTATAAAATACTGTTCCATCATTTTAAAGAGTTCATGTACTTTAATTCTGTATAACACTCTCACAAATAAAAAATAGCGAGATTCTACTTACTACTTGCAATATCTATATAATATCAGCAATTTCTTGCTTTCCCAGATGGTCAGAAAAGCAGGTCAAAGAATGTATTACAAACAATAAAACAGTCCTCAGCAATGTATTTAAACTAGTGAGTCAGTTCCTTTAAGGAATTATCACTGGGCCATAAATATTTTCTTGATATGCATAATGATAAGCATGATTTTACAGGCAGCAGTAGATTTGTAAGATCTGTAAAAGCACTGCTTTGTGAACAGAACTATTACAGGCTAATACATCACTACTTCCAGCTCACACAAAACAGGTTAACTACACTAAGACACGTCAAGACTTTGTATTATTACAAGCAAATGTAAAGCATTACATTAAAAAAATCATAACTGCAGACAATCTGATCAAGTTTCCTTCAAACTTCTGCTTTAACTAGCAACAATTTTACTTAACTAGGAAAAAAGCCAACTAGAATTCTAGCTTTCAGTAAAAAAAAATTAAATTCATCCACATGGAAGAGTGAATGGGATTATATAATGAAGTTAGAAGCGAAATAACTGACAAATCATCAGCTCTTTCAGTAAGCCGATCTCCAAAATAGATGTATAAAACATTACATCAGCCAGTTACCTCACCAATTAGGTTTAAAACAAGCAATTCTGGCAATGTCACATGAAATTACAATCCTGCTAAGCACAACAGTGGGGGGAAAAAAGTGTCATCAACAAATGCTGGAGACCTATTTTATGCCTTGCCTTAAAAACGTCTCACCAACTGGTACAGTAGTTGAAAACTGTTGTATCAGTGCCTCAGTGCAAGGTCAGTGATGATTTCACCAATATTGCTATTTGAACAAATGGATTATTTTTGCGATTACCCTATCCTAACACAGATTTCAAATGGAACTCTCCGCTATTGAAGGGAGCAATGCCTAAATAATACATATGCCCTCTGGCCTTCAGAAAAAGAATGGGGAATCAAATTGAAGTTCTCCAAATATAGAAAAGCTTCAGAGAAGGCCTAATTTAATTATTACCTTTTAAAGTTCATAATTGTTTCTGCTATCCTCCCACCATACCCACATTTCCCACACTATTACAGAAAGTTTGACAGTCTCTGTTCTACTGCTTAACAGCTTGTCTGTTTCTATTTAATGTTATCTTTTTCCTCTGCTATCACTGTAATCTCTCTCAAACAGCTGAGAAAAGACAGAAAGTGCTTCGAAAGCACAGTCATCATTAAATGCAAAGTTTTTCCAGAGGAACACAAATATAAAAAGACTTTCTTTTCACTTATTTTACTGTACTTAATGTTACTTGTAGTCATAATCAAAGTTCTGGTGTTTAAGAAGAAAATGAAATTTACTATTAGCCAATACCTGTTTTGAAACAGCGTATCTTTTGAAAAAATGGAAGGCAAGGAGAGTGTGCAACACACCTCAGCTCAAAGCACAGCAGTGATAGTACTAAAAATCAGATTTACCTAATGGCAAAAGAAACTTAAGTATAGTTACTCAAATTAATTGTGAAAGAAACCTGATTTTTCCTCCAGACAATCAGTAATATGGGACAGAGAAACTGAAGTTTTGGATGCTTTACATCTGTCTTCATCAGAGAAGAGAAATGATGGGAAAATACGAAGTTAAAATATTTAAGAATGGATCTGCTCCAGAAAAATTCACAGAACTGGACAAGCAAGATTATAAACTCAAGCCCAGAAATACCCTTTCAGTATTTTTGAAATCTAACAAAAAATGTATAGCAAAAGTGGCTCAACTTCAGATACATTTCAACCAGACAAAAAAGCCTTATGGAACATGTTTTCGTAACGCTCCCATTCTTACCAGTGCTGTTGACAGGGTGAGCTGCAAGTGGTTTTGGTACTGGTGTATTTTTGGGTCTGGCTGCAACGTGAGTAGGAGATGGTGTGCTGTCTCCATTAACAGCTTCTATACAGAATGTGTTCTGTACTACAGAGTTGGAGGGTACTTGATTGTCTATCCCATTAGAAATGTCACAAGCAGATCTTGGTAAAAATAAAAGATAGTTTCAGGTTACTACAAAGAACACGTTAAACAGTTATGCAACTAAACCAAATCCTACACTAAATCAGACTAAAGAAACAAACAAATGGAAGTAAATTCACAACAGTTTATAATACAATATTTGTAGCCTAGATAACAGTCAAGTGCAAGACAAAAATAGTAAAGAAAAAAAAGGCAAACTTTGGTTTTGAGGATTTCAAATACTTAGATAAGATTTTCCATTTCCACTGATGCGCCTGCCGCATCTTCCAAAGCTGCCTTAGGGACCTTTCCAAAGTACAGCTACGAGCAGGAAAACTTTTTCTCTCATTAAGCAAGTGGAACAATTGGGTTTGTTTGTCCTATCTCCAAAAATTATTATAGTCATAACATAAGAAAGTGACAAAACTCTCCCTCAGCTCCCTCAGTAAAAGGATAATAAGATGATCTTGCCTATGCATAGGCAGGATGGGCCATTGTGAGGACAGATATACACAGGCAGCTCTGCATTTATAACACCACATGGAAATACATGTAGAGTAAGGGCTTGTGAATGGAGTCTTGTTCAATTACACTGTTTTTACTAAGGAAAATCTATCCCCAAGTGCTTGAAGCCACACATCAGAGACACACATTGTGAAAATTACATTCAATGCCAACTCCTCATCTTCTCAAGGAGTAGAGGCTAAAAATTAAAGAGATGTTAAACACGACAAAAAAACGTGACAACTGTTAGAAGTCCCACTTTGCAGAGTAAGAACGGAAGAAGCAGCATTTCCATGCTAGTTTACACAACTCCAAAGGGGTAGTATAAACAGAGAATTAAAGCATCATCCCTTTTCAACTCTAGACTATAAACTCGATTTGCTTCATGAAGATGTGCACAGAAGCTACCTTAAAACTTTTCTTCATCTGTTAATTTTAAAACTGTAAAACTGCTGGACAGTTGTATGGAAAACTGCTGTAATCAAAGTATCAAAATCAAGAGCAGAATCCCAGTAAAAGCCACACCTCCAGCAACAATAGCTGAACGAAAACAAATCATTGTTACTACTGTGTGAATATGGTATGCAGATGTGCTGCAAATCACCTTTAACAGTCTCAAAGGTTTCTAAAGAAAACTAAGAAGTAATTTTTTTTTCCTCACTCCCTCATATCGGGCACCCATGGGGAAATATAGACAAATCTCCACATACTCAAAAAAAGAATCAAGCTGAACATACAAGGACAAATGTGTCCCTGTCACTCAAGTTCACAGCAAATGTTATGTTTTTTCATTCCATCGTCTGTCAAGAACTTAAATGGAAAGGAATTCACTGCAAGGTAACTGAGCAGGCCAGTAACATTAAATTGATCTTAATGTTGACCCATTTGACTCAGTAGTGGTGCAGGGGCAAACAATCTACTCCTACTTCTCTCCAGGCAGTCGTTGAGCTTGTATAAAGATAGAGAAGCCAAGAATGAAGCTCTAATTTGATCCCAAAGCCTTTTTCTTGCCACTTCAGATTGAAGCACGCAACCCCTTTGCCTCAGTGTTCTGAATACTGCTTCCTAAAATCAATACAAGTCTCTTAAACAACTTCCTGATCACAACCTTAAAAAGGAACTGGATGAGGGGGAAGTAATTCAGGCTTTTTTTTCTTCTTCCTTCCGTTCAGATGGTACACTGCAACAAGCTGGTAGACATGAATAGAAATGGTTCTCAAACAGCCGAAGAAAAACAATGGAATAAGCACACAAAACCACACTGAACTACTGCTTCCCTAATCTCTGTTGCGGCACTTAGTAGACTTCCAATCAGCTGGATTTCTATGTTCAGAGTGCTACACATCCAAGAGGCAATGATAAAGTGCAGATTCTACCAGCAGAGGAAGAACAGAGTCGTAAATTTAATTCTTCTCAAGCTAAATTATGTAATTACCATACAAGCAATGTTTCTAAAACCTGTGGTAACATAATTTAGGGCTTGACAGTTAAAATCTATTCCATTCAAAATAATTTAAAAACTAAACAAAACAAAACAAAACACAAACAACACAAACATTTTAACTGATAAATTTGCTAATATACTTCATATAATGTAAAACAAAAATAAATTCCAACCTGGATGTACTTCTTGCTGAAGCATCTCTGCTTTCATGCACAGCCTCGCCATTTTGCTGAACTTCTACTGAACAGTAAGAAATAAATTCAACAGAAATATTCTATTACATCTGTTTGAAATCTTAATCTAAATATTACTATCTGACAATTATTTTAACTTACTGGTTGCTGATGAACTGAGATTTGTAAGAGATTCTTGTTCAACAACCAAGCCATCTAGCACAACTGTCAGTTCACCTGTTTGCACCATGCCACTCTTGTTTTCCAAAGAGAGTTTCAACTGTTCTTTCACCTTCTCCACTAAAAATGGATTTGGGGTGGGTAGGGGGAGAGAAAAAGAGAATGGATAAAGAAAAGATTAAATTCTAAACAACAGTAAAAGAGACTTTCAACACAAAAATGAGATATGTGTATTTAGCTGTACAAAACTGAAAAGGAGGGATATCCAGACTATTCAAATCAACATAGAAATCACTAAGGAGCTGTGTAAATTAACATCTGCTGTGGGTAAAAGCACAACTTTTTGTAAAAATAAATTGGCCACTTAGATAGCATATTCTATAGGTACGCTATAGTATCCACATGGTTTCAGTACTTTGTTGTTAATGATTTCCCAGGTTTGCCATTTCCACTAAGCCCTTCTGAAATTATGCACTACTTACATAACATGAGAAGGCTTAAAGTCAAACAACTTCTGAACTACACATCCAAGTATTACAAGTCACGGGGAAGCTCATTCTACAACCAGAGCTTATGTTCATTTCTTGTTTCACCTTCCAAAACTAATTCCCACTGAAAAGAACACCACTTTGAGGAAGACATAAATGCAAAGACTGCATAGAGTCCTTCCTCATTTTTAAAAATTATTTTTAGTAAATCCTTACTAGCATTTTCATAGATCCCAACTCCAAGGATTAAATAGTAACAGAGAAGATACCTCAAGTAACCAAAAATTAAATCAGAAACTATTTTCACTAAAAGAAACTTTCAGATAAGTGAGATATATGAAAAAATGTGGACATGGTATAGTAGAAGAATTCAGTATGACTGGTAAGCAACAGACACATTTGTAGACGTAAAACATGCTGTGGATGTTGCATAATTCTCCCTAAATCCACTATTACTAGCACAGCAGTTAAAGCTGCATATCATAAATACAAACAGCTAGGAGTTCACATTAATCTGGTTAAGGCCATTTAGTATTTGCGGTCTGAGATGAAAAGATTAATTTTTCAAAATATACCACCGTATTTCCCTCCATATGATAGCATTTCAAGCTAAAGTTAAAGCTCAGCATGTACTTCTACGCATTAAACTAGCACTTCCTTATTTTTTTCATTCTTAACATGTATCATAAATGAGTAATAAACACGAGAACAGGGACGAATACCATAAGCTATTGCCAGATACCCCAAGCTGTTACTTTAAAGAGTAGGTTTGACAGTGTAGTTGGGCAGCAGTTACTAGCAGACACCCACTGCTATATTACAATGGATTTCAAAGTACTTTAAACCACTGGAGCAAGCACAAAGCTCCCAAATCTTCAAAATTATTGATTTAGCAATCTGCATTTTGGAAAATGGTACTACAGGAAAGAAGAAACTAGCCTACCACTGAGTTGTTAAATTAACATATTTATAAATCATCATTCCTGCAAAGGATGATTGGTTTAGCTTCTGCTATTTTAACAAGTTATCTCCCCAAACCAGGTAACAGTTGGCTGTAGTCCAACTGAGCTGGCAAGAAACCTGTGAGGGGGGTGGGCAGCAATTGAATACTGGTGATGTTTAGCAGGAGAAAGTAACAGCAGTAATTCTAAACTTTCTGCATTTAGAGAACCTCCCCTTTTCTTCAGTAAAGAGCTGCATTTTAGATTAGGTATCAGTAACTGAATGACTGAAGGATACCAATCAGATTATTCTACCACTGAATTATTGGATAATCCTGTGTGTGTCGAACTGCTGACTTGCCCAAATTAGAAACACTGTGCATAATTACTTTTGGTGCAATATACAGCTAACTCAGTCAATCATTCCCTGAAACAATTTGCCAAGCTGTTGGATCCTACATCCCTTGGATCTACAGTAATAAAATGTTAACTATTTTGTTAGAAATAGTTAAAATGTTAACTATTTTTTTTGCCATCATTATTACAACCCAGTTTCTTCTGATACAGTTTTTTTTAATTTAAAAAAGAAGCAAATTTTCTGCTTAACTACGGAATCTTGGGCAGAATCTTTATAATACTGCTAAGGAAGCCCCACTTGCTTTTAGATTCTGTTTCAATTTTCTGTAAGAATCAGAAAAATGAGGCTTTTTTCCAGCTCTCCTTTCCCCCTACCTCCCTAAGCAGAGCTCTCAGGTTTGTATATCTATAACTTGTGAGAAAGGTTAGAGATTGGTTTAGCTGGAATTCTACTGCCACTCTGGAGTGGAATTTAAAGTGTGGATTCACCATCTTGTACTAATGAAAAAAAATTTTAAAAGCAAATTACATAAAGAAGACCTGTTTTAATTCTATTAAAGACAACTAAAATTAGAAGTTACATAGAACACAACAATTTCTAATGTACTAACAGGAAGTTCACAATTGTTTCACTAATCTCTGGGAAGCTAAATTACGAAGGAAAAATATTCAGCCTTTCTATTAGTGACTCCAGAGAAGGAAAACATGAAAAATTACATAATGGCTTTTCTGAAAGTTTAGACTTTTTTTTTCCAAGTCTAAAACAGATCTTCTAGCAAATTAGTTATTAGTTTGCCACAAAACATTGTATTTAATCACTTTCGCTTTTACTTGATTTGTAGTAACTCATACTCTAATGTTTGTTTCAAAATTATTATATCCCATTGTTACATTTAAATTGCTCTTGATAGCACAGACTTCTCTAGAAGAGACAAGTAAAGACATCAACTGAAAGTCAGTTGTAATTACATGTATAGTTAGTAGTCTGGTTGCCAGTTTGATATATAGATTAGTAATAAGAATTCTAGTTTACTGAAAATATCCTTCATGATAACTTACATTTTCTATTGTGTATTTCCAAAGCTTGTCTCAAGTCTACAGTGGCTCTTCCTAATAAAGCATCTGCTTTTAAAGTGTGATGGCTCCACACTCTAAATTCCAGCGTAGTCTGTGGAGTCACATTCCTGCGTATAAAATACATTTTGAAAAAAAATATATACAGATTTTAAAGTATTCATTCTTGTTAGTAGGAGTATTTGAACTTAATTCACTTTCTCATATTTATTGTATTTCTTGATACTAATTAACTGAAAGAAGTTTCTGTACTGCAAGGGGAATTTTTTAAATAAGAACTGAAAACACTATGATATCTATACTTAAAATCAAAACTGAAGTGCATTACTACGATAGCATAAGGAATTTGAGGAGTATCGGAACAACCTACACTAAGCTCAAATCTCAGTTATATAAAACATATCTTACTTTATTTACAAAAGACATATTTTCCTTATTCCTCACTATACCTGAATTCTAACTAAAACTCACATTACTAAATGTGGAGAAAAAGGTGGAAAGTATGTTTGTCTGCCACTAGAAAGAAAAATACTAAATATTTTTTAAAAAAGGAAAAGCAAACAGGAAGAACCCACTTAGCAGGTGTCACCTTGCTATGAATGTGTTGATAAAACATTATTTGTGAATCCACAAATATATATAAAACCATAATGCATACTCACATAAATCAGAGGGGAAAAATCAAATGATGAAGCTAAAGTAAAAACTGAAAGGAAGCAGAAAGGTAAAGGACCCAATTACAGTAATATTATGATAACCTTTGGCAGTGCTCTCTCCCTTGCTCAAGAAGGAAAACAGGAAGCTATGCTAGGTCCTGGAGAGTAAGTTTTGTAGTACAGTGTCTAGTACTGCAAGAGTGCTCCTGGCTGTGAAAAATGGAGTATAATCACTGTACTGCAAAAAGTCAAAGGCCACATATCCATCAGTATTGGATACACAAAGTTGTATCAGCATTGATGAAAATACCAAAAATGATGTCCACCCACCCAAGAACAGGGCTAGCGTTACAGTCACTAATAAATATACAATATATAATAAAACACCTACATATGGAGAATGTATGGCTGGTGCTCATGCAGATCCATAGAAGTGAGGGAAATCTGTTAAGTCAGAGAGTTCACTTATCCACAAACAGACTGGGTAACTGAAGCAACGATACCATTCCAATAGCCAGCGGAAGAAGGGGTCAGAATACCTTATATGTATAACAGTAACATGCTAAGTAATACTGATGATGGAATGAGTCTGCCTGGCTGTACTGCACAAGCCAAATTACCTCATTTGTATCAGCTCACCAAATCCTGCCAAATCAAACCTGCCTCCTCAACAGAAGCTCTGGTCTCTGTGAATATACTGATGGCTCTGTACTTGTGCTAGTAATAACTCCTGGAAATCATTGTCAGGTCCAAGACTATATTATTCTCTTTTGCAATACTGCAAAGGGCTAATAAGCTCTACTAAATCTGAAACACTGAGAAATGTCACACAGGAATACCCCACTTGCTTCAGCCCAGGTCTGCCATTAATAAGTAAGTGCTCCCAAGCAAACAATTCCCCAAAGCTAGGTATGTTGTACCACTCCCCACTCTTCAGCACTGTTAGTTACAGGAATCTGGCGTGGTTCCTACTAGTAACAAAGCTGGCTATTGTACAAAGACAGGTCAGATGCTGCAAAATGTACTGGGCCATGCTCAGTGTCATTGATAGTAGCTGTGCTGTTTCCAGGCTCAAATCTGAATCAGAACAATCTTGCTTGTGTAATAATGCATTCTAGCCAATTGCACAGTGCAAGACTGCCAGTTCTTCATAGAGTCATACCCAGGTATACCTACATCTGTAGCACAGTTAAAAACAAATTAAACCACAAGAAGATAACAACGGTAAAATATTACGGTAATTTGCAAGGTCACTTTGCAGTAAAATGTTTTTGTGTGTGTAACCCTTCATTAGGAAATTTAAAGGAAAAAGTGACCTTCCTCATACCTACTACTTATCCAGCTCAGATATTTTTCCTTTTAAAGTTGAGAATGACATGGTTACAACTAGTAACATCTTCTAGAGGGGAATCTTAAACTTGAATGGTCCATGGTGCTAACGAATACCAAGAGTATACCATGTATAGCAACCATATGCAAGGAACACTCTCTGTACAGAAAAATATTCTTGAAACATTGTAAGAATTGAGAAAAAAATTAATTTGAGATAAATATCATCTTATGTCTGCATTCAGTCATCAACAGCCAGAGAAAACTATGTAGGCAGTCAAGCTTAGTAAATATTTGCCTGAAATATCTGCCTAATAAATAGTATTAAACAATCAAAAAATCTACTTACACTGTCAGCTGCTCATCCCATTTTGGATTTGAAGAACTACTTGATTTTGCTGTTTTCTTAATTTCTCCATCTGCAGTTAATTCTGTGTAGAAAGTTGTTCCAAACCAATTCTTCTTCCGTTTCAGTTTGGCACTAGAAACTAATAAAATACATTGCTTTATCTGTAACAGCATACTGTTGCTGCAAAACAGGAAGTGTACTGCCTACACAATGTATGAAACACAGCACAGCAATGTTATTCCTCACCTTTTCTACTTCTGCTGAACATAAAGAGGTCAATGTTAAAATGGTAGCTTTTGTTTTCAAAAGCTGCCGTGTCACATAGTTGAACCCAAGTGTGACATTATCTTCACCATGTACTGGCAGGATGCATTGGAGAGACAGCACAACAATTATTTTAGGGATAAACACTGAAAAACATGTGGGTTCTTTCGTTTATCTACTCATTGTTCTTCCTACTCTTTCCCTAACTGAAAAATATCTAAGTATGGTATCTCCAAGAGATTAATCAGGCAGACTTTTTTTTAAATTATACGTACTTATGAAAGCATTTGTAGTTCAGGTCTATTCCAAAATGTCCCTGTATAGCAAAGCCTGTATACATAGCTTCATTTCCTTGCATATACTACCTGTGTGGTTAACTTGTGGTTTAAACACAACAGTTAGTTTGTTAAAAGTAAGAAATCAACTCTAAAATCTCCCCTATTTAAACAGCTTTGCAGACAAACTTAAAAGTTTCAGCTAAATATTCAACAATCAAGCAATACCATATGACCAAAGAAGCTATTTTTTACCTCCGAATCACCGGTGAGGTCCTCAGTGCTCCTGAACATAAATCTGTTCTCCCACTTCCTCGCCCAGCTGGGGAAGTCTCTATAAAAACCCACAGCAGCCTAACTGTCAACATGTCAAATTCTATTTCAGGCAGACGTTGTCTTCAGAAGACTAGATCGATGGGCTCACAGCTGTACCTGCCTGCTGGCTATGCCTTTTCTCTCATTCCTCCCACACCTCAGAGTGATTCTCTTTCTCTTCACTTCCAAACTAAAGCAAAGCTGAGTACTTTCAGCCACTTGGAAATAATCCTTCCCTGTTACTTTTCTGTATTGTACTTGCTAATTCAAAAGTAAGTGGAAGTTAACCAAAATGTCTGAAAAGGAGTCAAAAAAGGTCTGTCATCTATTTCTGGATTACAGTATTCTGAGATGTATGCATCAGTTACTCAAAAGTTAGTGGGACGCAACCGTCCAAGATTCTAAAGGCACTAGCCATGGACTTCTACTTAATTTCCGTTAAAAGGTGCACACTTAACTCCTTCACATTTGAAAAGTCCAGACTAAGTCATTTGTAACATGTCATAAAAGGGAACTGCAGCCTTAACAAGGATGGAAGATTAAATGTAGAAGACTAAAAACATAATTCCACACATGGGTCATATTTTGTCATCTGAAATCATGACGTATTTTTAAGCTTTAACAACCTCTATTTCTTCCATATTTTTTCCTCTATATTTCACTTTCTGAAAGCAACTGCTACATTTTGTAAAACATAGGTATTTCATAATAAAATTCAAGTTTCCTTTTAGTTTCCCCCCTTTTATCTGATTATGTTTTAAGTCATTAAGTTTTGAGTCCCCAAACATGAAAGCAAATCACTATGATTTTTTGGTTAGGACTTCTTTTTAAAAAATGAGAAGTAACAAATAATAGGAAAAGACTTCAAAAAGAACTAACAAGACAAGGTATCTCGTGATGTGTATTTCAAAAAATACTGATGCCAAAACTTGCCAGTTACAGCTGTAACTGTCAAAACTTGAACAAGTCACTTACTACTCCATAGTAATTTCCTTGTCTACAAAATTTCCTTGTCTCCTGCCTTTATAAAAGTGCTTTTTAAGTATAGTTCTTGAAATATAAATCTAGATTCTACAGCAGCATAAATTAATGTGAGCATAAGCCAGTGTAGGTCAGCAATACTACAGTCCTACACTCCTCTGTTTCCCACTTCTTCCCCTGTACTGCCACTGGTGTTCCTCTGACCTTGCCATAAAGACTGCTTAGAGAACTAAACCTTCAGAAACCTAATCCTAAAAATTGTACAGATTTCTTCCCACTTCAGTATTTAAACCAGATCTCTTGAAGTCAAAAGATGCTCCAGTACAAGAGAAATACAAGGCTACTTACATAAAGAGCAGTACAGTGCAGGATATCAAAATGATCATTTTTGCATACACAGATCTGAAGTTACAGGTCATCTGCGTAACTCAGTTTGCTACAGTTATATATATTCAATCTACAGGTGGCTCCATCTATGCTATGAGTTATTGCCAGTTTTGGTGATTCATCATGTTATCAAGTTATTTGATCCTTACACAAGGTTAATTAGTTTTAAGGTTCCTCTCATCTAATTTGATAAAACACCCATCTTGGGGACTCTCCAATAATGTATTTTTTCTCAGATATCCTAGCCATCTTTAGACCATCTAGCATCATGTATCTTTCTTGAGATGTAGCTTTTTTAAAGACACGGTACTCATGTTTTTTTCCAAATTTTGTTCAAGATAGCCTTAATATATTCTTGATCATGCATTCATTCTTACTTCAGGATTCCCAGATTCCTCAGGATCCCTGGAAAGTTCAAGTTATTTATCAATGATAAAATACTACTTATATACATACGTACACACACACATTTATGTGTATATACATTTACCTAACAATATCTAACTACTTGCTGGTAACATTTTCACATTTAACTACTGTGATACTGCCATAGTTAGCTATCAAACTGGCTTATCTAGATGCATTTTGCTTATCTTTGGACTGTAAGTCTTTGTTCTGCTCTGCCACCCCACGAAAACAGCAGCTAAGACTGTTACATCCCTGACCAGTTCTTATCCATGAGTACCAAAAAGCATAACCTACTTGGCCTGTTCGACACCTATTGAAAAAAGTGTCCCAAACACAACCAGAAATTTCCAGAATTGTTTGTGGCCCGCTGTGTTTCCCTTCCAGCAGATACTGGGATAGCTGAATATTGCCTCAAACTATGAGAACCAGCACACCAAAACGAAAAAAGTAAACAGTCACAAGATGCAACACAGTAAATTCCAATTGGATAAAATCTCAATTCATCTGGAGTACTGTGTCCAGTTCTGGGCTCCCCACTTCAAGAGAGACAGGGAACTACAGGAGAGAGTCCAGCGGAGGGCAATGAAGATGATGAGGGGACTGGAGCATCTCTCTTATGAAGAAAGGCTGAGAGACCTGGGTCTGTTCAGCCTGGAGAAGAGAAGGCTGAGAGGATCTCATCAATGCTTATCAATATCTAAATATCTAAAGGGTGGGTGTCAAGAGGATGGGGCCAGACTCTTTTCAGTGGTGCCCAGTGACAGCACAAGGGGCAATGGGCACAGGAAGTTCCACCTGAACATGAAGAAGAACTTCTTTACTGTGAGGGTGACTGGAGCACTGGAACAGGCTGCCCAGAGAGGTTGCAGGAGTCTCCTTCTCTGGGGATATTCAAAACCTGCCTGGATGTGATCCTGTGCAACCTGCTCTAGGCTAACCTGCTTTAGCAAGGGGGTTTGACTAGATGATCTCCAGAGGTCCCTTCTAACCCCCACTATTCTGTGATTCTGTAAAAAGGACAAACATTTTCACAGTGATGTGATTTATTACCAGAACATGTTGCCCAGGAAAGCTGTATAATCTACAGCCCTTGAGACAATGAAAATTCAACTAGACAATACTCTGAGCAACCTGATCCAACTTCAAAGGTAGCCCTGCCTTCAGCAGAAGAGCAGACTAGGAAATCCTCAAAAGGTCCCTTCCAACCTAAATTATTCCACATGGCTGTGTAATCCAACCTGCTGTCCTGAGGATAATACAGAATACCTATGTTACTTGCAAAAAATGTTTGCCTCATGTGTAATGAAAGACCTTAATCTTTTGAAGAGCTGGCAGGTTTTGTGATCTACTCCAGTTGTTCTCCAGCTTCACTGTAACACTGCACCCCTTTTAAGCTTGGGGGTCACTACAACTGCCCATCTGTTTTGTAGAATTTATGTAGAATATATGTTCCCTATATAGAAATTGTGCCATTAATTATTTGTTCCCAAGTGAAATACCTTACCTTTGCCCCTACTGTTCTATTGAATCTTTTTTTTCTAATTTGAAGAGATCATTAAACCCTGTGATCCAACTGATTGTATAACCTCTACCTACCTTTAGTTCATCTGCATACATTATAGGCATACTCTTAACTGTAACATTAAAGTTACTAATTAAAATATTAACTACACGGATCCATTTTTATACTCATCTCAAAGATTGCTTTTTTTAGAATACATAGTAAAAATCACCATGACACAAATCACTACTTGCCTGTTACTTGCATTTGTAATCTTCCATTATGGTTGTTACTTGTATCAGATCTTGGTGAGGCTGTGGCCATGTCAGAGGTTTAGGCTTTAGCCTACAAAAAAAATCACACAGGTAGCTTATTAAAAACTAAGTACCTCCGCATGTTAGTTACAACTATTAAATAAATGCTGGACTAATCAGCAAGTTACCAAAAGTTATTTAGGTATGGCAGAATGCATGATTCTATAACACCAGTTAAAAAAAACAAATACTTTGGAAATTTGTCCCACATTACCTTTGAGGACACCAAGACACTTCAGTAATGCATATACTTACATAGTTTAGAATAACAGTGTAAGGCAAGAGAAAAAATTAATCTGTGATATATCAATATTCCTGTCTCCAGAAGGTATGCTTATGGTCTGACTTCAGATGAGCTAAGCACCAACAACTTCAAATGAACAAAACATCTGAAACATTTACATGCTTGAAAATCAAGCTGTCCCCAGAACGATATGCTCAAGCAATAACGGAAGTGATCCAGACAACGAACATTTGAGTTCTATCCCTAAATTTGCAATTAGCTTGCTATACCACCTTTGTCCAACCACAAATCACTTCCCTCGTCTACCAAGACAGTAAGCACTTTACAAGGACCACCTCATCTTATCATTCAGTGATTAAAATCGTGTGGCTCTGATCTTAGCTGAGGTATCCCAGCACCTGAAGGACGAGCAGAAACGTCACTTCCATCCGCCTGAATTACTACACCTGAAACAAAGCTAGAAGTAAAATATTCTTTATCAGACGACTATTTTTCATGAGAAAAGAATATGTAAATTTAAAATACACTTTCCATTATTTGGATGAACTTCCACATATTTATTTCTGTAAGCATTAATTGATATCAATAATAATACGGAACAGTTGTCACTAAACCTTTCTGATCATGCACCTCTGTCAGTAAAATATTTTTGAGCATGCACCCTCAATATGTCTATATTTATTTCTAAATTATGTATAGGTACTACTGCACTAATACATTATGTACATTATGAAACATATAAAAATAAAAATTAAAAAGGATAAGATAAAGATGAAATAAACAGTATTTTAAAATATTTTTATTATTAATGGTACAAAAAACCTTTTTGCTTTCCTTAAAAACAAATGGTATTTTTTTGTGAGAGCCATGTGGTTGAATGTACTTCATCATTTTTTAAAATGTTGGCTTAAAACTTATTAATAGAGTGATTTGAAGGTCTGGTCTAAATTCAGTTTATTTCAATACTTGGTTTTAATGGCTGTCATAGCTGGAAAAGACAATTTACAATGATACGTACATCCAAACGAAAGTGCATCGCTGGCTGCACTTACTAAATCGTTATACTTATTTTTCATTTCCATTCACTAATTATGCAAAGGTTTTTCTTGAAATTCGGCCAGTAGATTTCCATCTTCCCCAATGTCAATCGGTTGTTACCTCAAATTAATGGAAGGTGTTGCATTTTCACATTTATAATAAATGGGTTCAAAATCCCCTGAAACTCTTCATTGGGAAGATTCCTAAAACAGGTGAGGAAATTCTGTTTCCAAGCTTAAGTGAACAGATATGAGAGTTTTTATAGATGACACGCATCTTTTCTGGTAGCTTAAGTGAACAGATATGAGAGTTTTTATAGACGACACGCATCTTTTCTGGTAACAAAATCACACCATGATGGAAACATTTCCAAACATCCATTTTCAAAATGCTCTCTCCATAGCACAAGTTTCTTTCAAAAAGCAGTCACCTTCTTGCGCACTGTTCAAATGCCACCTTCACCTTGAAGGGACACGTTAAGTGTCTTTATTTTTTGAAAGTATCTGTTAGTCAGCATACTGCTGACAGCCACTTGTTATCACAGAACAAGCCAACAAATTCAGAACACTCATCTTTCTGTGAAAGAAAAATGCCTGAGTACTCTTTAAGTTTTGCAACTCTTCTAAGAACTTTGCCGTGATAACCAGCAAACCTCTGTGTGGTACAAAAGATATTTATGGTAAATCCCAGGATCACTACAAATTACTGTGAAGATTCTACTATTTAAAGGTCTTGTTTTCATACAGTTAACCACATTGATGACACCCTGCAGCACTTTGTGCACTTCTAGCTCCAACTTCCTTGTTGCTTGCTTATGCATGATGCAATGAATTAATTCCACGTGTGGTGCTCTCCTTGCAACCTTATCCCAGAATCCTTTTTTACTTCAGCCAAAGCAGCCACTCCATCAGTGGTTATATTTGCACACTTTTTCTATTAAAAAAAAAAGTTGTTTTTAAACAAGTCATTTACTGTTAAGAACGTAGCTCCTCTGGTACATCATTCCTTAGTGACTTAGTTGTTTGCGTATTTCTCTACTGACACAGAATCTAGCAACTACTGTAAGCTGAGCCACATTACAAACATTATCCAGCTGTACAGCAAGCTTCTCACAGTGCGTAATTTGTTCTAGTATTTGCTTCTGCAAATCTTTAGCAACGTACTCCAGACACTGTCCAACAGTATCTGCTGACAAAAGAATGTATTTTAGTTTATCACCATACTGTTTTCCATGTATTATTTCAGATGTTTTTATTGCAGCAGGAATAACGAGTGTTTCGCTAACAGTATGCAGCTTCTTGATCTTTTGCTATTGAGAAACCTTAAGAGGCTTCTAGAGATCTACCATTAAGTTTAGTGAAAACTTGTAAAGTGCTGGACCGAGTATCACATGACTTCAAACGTTGCTGAAAAAACTGTAAAAGTTTGTCTTGATTTTCTGGATGCTTAGTTTTTAAATGCCTTGCTAACTGTGATGGCTTCATACAATCATCAGCTGGTATCTCAAGGTACAATATTCTCTTAGGGTGAAGTTCATCAATAACAGTAGTGGATGTACATCTGTATTTCAAATAGCCTTCTTGATAAACCAATTTGTTTTTTTGCCAACATCTTGTCAGATCTAATTGCCATTGTTTTTACCTTGTAATGTGGCTGACCAGGAGCTCATACTAGGAGTAGGAGAAGCATCAGCTCCGCCATGTTCTTGTTCACTTGTGCTCACATTATTATTCTCTTCGGTCCATGGTCTCTTTGCAGGAATTTTTTTAAGTCACTTGCCCATCTTGGAAGGTTTAGTTCAAACTACATAATGTAATCCACAAATCCACCTAACCGGGTACTCATAAACTGCATACATTGCAATACACTGAAAGTGAACTAACAACTGAAGGTGCTACTGTGACCCTCACCATGCTGTGGAACACCAAATCCACCCTCAGGACACCTTGCGAACCACCTGTGACACAGGACCATCTGACATACAGACCAAGTGAGGGTGCCAGCGTCAACACGTCTCTTAAATTGACCTTAAGTTCTTTCCTTTTTTTTCAGATAAAATGTAACTCCTAATATTTTCTTCCCACACCTCAATGTGTTGCCCACAATGTCTTGCGCACCCCACTTTGGAGGCCACTGATCCGGAAGACATCACAGGAGCAAAACATGCAATCAATTCTGTGGTAAGTAAACTCAAATTCTTCACAAGATAGCAAGATTCTAATTCTAATCATACATTATAAAATTAGTTTAGACATACTTTTGAAACCGACAAATTATGACTATTTCCACTGGGTTTTTTTCCTCCTACTGTTCAACCTGCGTTATATCTAAAATGCTAGAGGGTTTTTTGGTTTTTATTTGGTTGGTTGGTTGGTAGGGGTTTGTGGGGTTTTTTAACTCTACTCCTAGCATGCCCAAAGCAAAAAATACAGAAATAAATAAATAAACTGTAGACAGTTCATTGCCTCATCTACTCAGACTTCAGGTGTCAGATGCTGATTTATCTGCAAGGCAAATCACCTGCCCTAACCTGAGTTTCTGGCTCTGCTTGTTACTAAGCTGCTAACTGCATTTGGCAAACACGTGTTTGCCAATCTCCTGATAACAGGGAAGTGAGAATTCACTACACTTAGCTTTGCATCTTTCTCCCTGAAGGAAAAAATGACCAGGAAGGCTGGGAAAAATGACTACAATGCCAGGGAGATCCCAACAGAGAACAGGGCTGGCTGAGGCGCTGCATGTTTCTGCAACAACTACACGACTGCATCCCACATCAACATTACACCGATGCTCTGTTTCTGCCCCTGTAAAACCAACAATCTTCTATAACAGAAGTCTCTTATATTGTTGCCAATATGGTACAACTAGGCACATTTACACAGCAATGATTACAGTTTCAAATTTTTAGTATGTTGTAAACAAAATACTGCATTAGCATGTACATGAAATACTATTCAGAAAACTAAATTAAAATATATGGAAGTGCACAAAAAGCATTTAAAGGTTTTTTTAAAATAAACATACCTTTCCATCAACAATACATGCAGAAAGTGTTATGTCATGTTTTATATTCAAACGACTTTACTGAACAGAGTTGATTAGTATGAAATTAGTTGAAGTGACTGATTATGGTCTCATCATGTTCTGAAGGTTCCAAAGCTGCAGCCTCCCCCATCCTTGTTTAACTCTTTAGGAATTAAGAGCTGGTTAGGAACAGAGGGGGAAGGAAACAAATTTTCTCTCGTCAAAAGGAGAAAACTTGTGAATTGGTTTTTCTGGTAATTTCTTTTTCAGGAATACATAAAAAAATTATTTAAGGCTTCAGACGCCAGTTATTTTCACCACAAACTATCCAAATCCAGCTACTGACATTCATAAATGACGTTAACAGGTTATTGTTTAATCAGCCTTGATGCAGTTTGGTTCTCCTGGGAGAAGAGAGAGCCTGCTCACATCATGACGTTTGCAATTTTCATTCAAGATCCAAAAAGCTACTCTTACCACATTATTGAAAAAACAAACAAACAAACAAAAATCTTGACTATCTGATGCACACTGGGTCACACTCGCTCCCAGCTGAACATAACTTCCTTCCAGGTAAACAAAACCTTCAGTTAGAAAAGCTGGTTGAGTTACACTGTACAAGATGAAGAATCTTATCTAGAGCTTTGGACATCTATTACTCCCTGAAGGCTGGTCTGGATATATGACAAATGCTGCTGCATAATCGAAGAAGCGAGGCATAATCTAAAACTTAGCCCCTCAGCCTTTGACAAAAAAATTACTACCATGATGCAGCCAGGGCAGGTGGGGCAGGATGGGATACGGAACAGCAACCCTATTTATCACATGAACGGTTTGCAGTACTTATAAAACAGTACGGGTGACCCTGTGTAAGGTACTAGTACTGATTGTCATATTCAAGAAAAGGACAGGACATGAGGAGCAGTACTGGGAGAATAAAGACAATGAAAGAGCAGTCTAAAAATAATAAAGACTGGAAGTAAATCTGCTTGTCATCTGTAAATATATCAGGAACCTGTAGAAAACAAAAATAAAGGCTACAGAATTAAAATAATTGTTCCCAAAAACTCAGGTTTCTGGGGGCACAGATGCAGCAGAGAGAGCAAACATATACTGCATGAAACCAAGCAAGGACAGTCACCGAGCAGAGGTCACCGACAGCCTTGCACTAGGATGGGATTACACCATCACTCTCTTGCCTCATTAGAAGTAAAAGTTTTCATAAATTGAGAAAGATTAGAAAGAGTTCTACAACTAGAAATTCTTCAAAAACTGAGAAACTGGAAGTTTCAAGGAGTAGCAGCCTCCTGTCTTTATGAGCCAAAAGAAACTATGCCTCCATGGCCAAAAATAACCAAAATTTCAACAGAACACCTTGTCTGATCTTGGTGAAGGAAGAGATGGGATGGCAATTACACAAAGTGAAGTGATGACATTCATTTGGAGGACTGAGAAGTTTTCACAACCTGGGAACCAACGGGACAACGTCAAATTTGAAATACCAGTACTTTCTTGAACTAATTTGCAAGAAAGCCTATATGAGAAAAAAAAAACAGGTGGTGAAGGAGCACTGAAGTAAGGGCGTTTTTTAAATTTTTTTTTTTTAAGTTTTATTTCAAATAATGCAAGCCCTAACCACTAATGGGCAAGGGAACACTGTCCTATGGGCACTATTTTTTGCTTTCTTGCACCATGCACACATTTTTTTTTACTCAGCCCTAGATCTCTTCTTCTTGTTACTAAAAATAAATGCCCAGTTTGGCTACTGAATATGTTGATTAAGGCTTAAAATCTTTGAGGTTATCTCTACATAAATCTTAAAAAGAGGATTACACACAGCAATGTAAGAGTCACCATCTTTGTAGTTATAATCTTCCTGAAAATTAAGGGATTCATTCTAACGGGGCTAGAGTCACCACACATTCCCAAATATGAACTTGCTACACCACTTTATTCAAGTTCTAGGTCAAACTCCATTGGTTTAAAGAATGTGAAGCTTTACTTTCAGAACGGTTTCACTGACACATCCAACCCCTCCTCCCTCAAAATTCCTGGACACTAAAAATTATTTTAATGACACCAAAAATGACACTAAAAAAGAGAGTCTTGAGAGTCACATAAAGATCTAGTTATCACAATGCTTCTGTCTAAACCATCCTCATCATACATAACTGTTACATCAACTGGAATAGTACAATCTATTTATTAACTCCTATAACAGGTACATTAAAAATTAGTATTACTGAAGTTGTATAAATTATCTTGAGTAACTACAGATCAATTAGGACAAAATAAGACCCAAGCAAAACCACAGAATGGCTGACATAGTAGTCTATTAAAAAATTAAAATATCATTTTCTAATTCATATGAATCAACAGTTTCATGGAAGACGGTCTAGTTAACAATAACAGTATTTATAAATTTACGCTTCTGTGAAGAATTTTCTCTGAAGCTCAAAATGCTATTAAAACATCAGAAATAAAAGACAACCACACTGACAGATAATTTTTTTTTTTCATTCTTTAGTGGATTATTTACTTCCTCAAGGAATCTAAGCAGATGTATTTTAAATTACATTACCCATTTG
>VZSC01019634.1:0-34776 GCA_013398225.1 Steatornis caripensis
ATTTGGTGGCCTTCTACGACAAGGTTACAGTGTTGCTAGACACGGGAAGAGCAACTGACATCATCTATCTGGACTTGTGTAAAACATTTGACACTGTCCCACATGACATCCTTGTCTAAATTGTAGAGACATGGGCTTAATGGGTTGACCACTCACTGGCTAAGGCATTGGCTGGATGGTTCCGTTCAAAGAGTTGTGGTCAATGATTCCATGCCCAAGCAGGGAACAGTGACACGTGGCATTCATCAGGGGGTCGGTATTGTGACCAGCTCTGTTTAACATCTTTGTCAGCAACTTTGACAATGGGATTGAGTGCACCCTCAGCAAGTTTGCCAACAACAGTAATATGTGTGATGCGGTTGACACGCTGCAGGGAGGGGAAGCCATCCAGAGGGACCTTGACAGGCTTGAGAGGTGAGCCCATGCAAATGACTTAAAGTTCAACAAGGCCAAGTGCAAGGTCCTGCACATGGGTTGGGGCAATCCCAAGCACAGATACAAGCTGCAGTGGAGAATGGATTGAGAACAGCCCTGAGGAGAAGGTTTTGGTGGTGTTGGTTGATGAGAAGCTCATTATGAGCCAGCAATGCATGCTCACAGCCTAGAATGCCAACCATATACCCGGCTGCATCAATAGAAGCGTGGCGAGCAGGTCATGGGAGGTGATTCTGCCCCTCTGCTTCACTCTAGTGAAATCTTCTGGAGTACTGCTTTCACCTCTGGGGACTCCAACATAAGAAGGACACAGCCTATTGGAACTAGTCTAGAAGAGAGCCACAAAGTTAATCAGGGGGCTGGAGCATCTCTCTTATGAAGACATGCTGAGAGAGTTGGAGTTGTTCAGCCTGTTGAAGAGAAGGCTCTGGGGACACCTTATAGCAGCCTTCTAGTACCTGAAGGGGAACCACAAAAGAGCTGGAGAGGGACTTTTTACAAGGACATGTAGTGATAGCATGAGGGGTAACAGTTTTAAACTGGAAGAGGGTAGACTTAAATTAGATATTGGGAATAAATACTTCATGATGAAGGTGGTGAGACATTGGAATAAGCTGCCCAGAGAAGCTGTGCATGCTTCCTCCCTGGAAGTGTTCAGGGCCAGGTTGGATGGGGCTTGATCTAGTGGAACTTGATCAACTTGAGCTAGTGGAAGGTGTCCCTGTCCATGGCAGTGGGATTGGAACTAGATGACCTTTACGGTCCCTTCCAACCCAAACCATTCTATGATTGTACGATTCTACACGGCAACAGAGAGGAAATGTTCTAGTAGCATTTATAAACTGCAGTATAGCTTTGATATAGAGGAAGAGTCAGGAAGTGCTTAAACCCCACCAAGCACTGAAAACACTGCAGTGTGAGCACTAGCTGGTTTCAAGTGCTGCAGTACAATAAGTTGTCCTAATTGAAGAGAAAAGCAAAGCACAGATCTAGGAAACACATAAATAACGAAACAGAAAAAATTCCCAAGCTTGTTCAATCTGCAAAAACAAAAAAAGAAGAGATATATGACAATAAGTTTTTTGAAATAAACAAAGAAATAACTTTTGCTGAAAATCTATGGAGGCTAAAACAAAGATTATGCATAAAAAGTTAGGCTGGAAATCTGGAAAAAAGCCTTTTAATACTAATATTGATTGCCTCAGGAATCTGTGGTGTTCTCATCACTGGGTATCTTTTACATGAAACTTTAAAATACCTGTTAAAAAAAAACAGCAATAACTTGTCTTGGGTTCCTGTCTTCCCTGGATGATCCGTGAATTCCTTTTCAGTCGTTTTTTAGTGATTCTATGACTTGAGAAAGCTTTCCAAGAAATAATGGCACTTTATTTCTACATAGCTTTTCAGCAGCTAACTTTCATTAAATTTAATTGTTTCCGAATTCATAAAGCTAATTCTGAAGTTCCCACGGGAATTTTATTATTTTGTAATTTTTTTTCTGCAAATACACTTTTATCAAAGGATTCATACCAAAACCACCTATTTTGTAACCAGTAATGTTCTAGAAACAAAATATTCTGAGGCAAATGAGAATTAGGAAAGGTCATTCTGGAAGTTAGAATTAGAGTTACAGTATCTGGTATCAGGTATTAGGTATCAGATACTGCTTTCATTATCTGTAGTAATCATACAAAGTGCACCTGACTGCAGGTAGTATAAATGATATGTGTTTCTAAGCAGACTTTTGTTTCATTTTCTCTCTCTTTTTTTTTTTTTTCTCTTTTGTGTGTGTGTATTTTAATTGACTGCATGTTTCTTGGCTACCACAGCATGGGACAATACTACTGCAATCTGGTAAAAAGTAACTTTCGAGCTCGTGTATGAACTGGATGTGTTCTCAATGTCTGCAGGTGCATTCAATGGAAATTATTATGCACCTATGATGATACAATCTGATAATTCATTAAGTTCTTTGCTTCTTCACCAGCTCATCAAAAGACGATAATGCCTTTTTCTTCCCTCTCTTCCTGGGTCTTCTACTTCAACTACAGTTTAGAATGTTTGCTGTAAAAGAAAACAGATACAGTTTTGAAATTCATTGCAATAAAGCAGGACTGAAGGGTATTTATGATGAAAACACTTAAGTGTGAATACATATATATCAACATTGTAACTGAAAGACATCAATTTTTATTATTGCTCCAGGCAAGTACTCACTGGGGCAACTCTTTTATCTCCAAATTTAATAAACTTAATCTTTAACCCATCAGTCATAATACTATATAACAATGTTAACAAGATAATATGCATTGCTGATAGTATAAGTGAGGAAACTAAGGCACATAAGACAAAACTCTGATGAAAACTTATGTTAAGAAAGGATTCAGCTATTCAAAGGGATCTGTGAGCTGTCTTGATCAGAGGAGTCCAAGATTTGTTAAGGTGGGAGAATCCTCACTCACGCAAAGTTGTCATGGCTGGATCTTTGCTTACCATAGCCACCCAATCCCAGCTGGTAAATGACAAAGTCAAAGTTTAAGCAAATTGTGATACAGAGATCCATCATATTGTCATAACATAATGACCTATAATTGCCATGAAAAGCTAGAACATATTAGAGCATTTGAGGATTGCTCTAAATTTTGTAAAGCCTCATCTGATTATTCAGCATCCAGTTGCGAAGCAACAAGTTCTCCAGCCTTACTCATATTAACCTTCCTTTCATTAAACTCAGTTGTGCTGTTACCAACTATTACACTCTAAGTTCAAGTGACTTAATGAGGATTGTGAATTTATCTCAGTGGTAAGAATGTGAGTTTGCAGGTCGTATAATATCTCCAAAATTTTCTGTGGTAGATGTAGATAAGTAATTGGGAAGTGCTAAATATCTAGGAGGTCACAGAGGCTCTTTGGAAAACATGGTGATCTAGTACCTGAACAGGGTTCATGTCTGTATGTGTGCATGTGTTATACTCCAGTTTGCAACAAAACATTCATTGTCTATAGTATTTATAAAACTATCATGTTTACAACATTTCCAAATTTGGTTTACATACTCAATAGACTGTAAAGTTTGTTTTCAAGTTCACCATCTATTGTGAACACGTGGATCCTAGCATTTTATGATAAATTGATAGTTGACCCAACAGAACATTTCAATAGTTCACCCTGCTTCAGCACATTATTCTAGGAGTACCTAAGGTCTCAGAAAAACACTGATTCATTGACTGCCATCTATTCTCTGTTGATTAAGTATGCCTCGTAAATATTCATAGGATATTTTTGTTAATATACTGTATGCTATATAGTCTTTTCAGATAATCACATTCAAACAAAAATGAGGCAATTGCTTTTAATTTCCTTTTCTTCCAGTGGTTAATTGCCTGAAAATATTCAGTGTGTGACAAAAATATAATGCATTCATTAATAAAGCTATCCCTCCACAATGACATTATGAGGTATCAGATCACATAGTGATTCCCTTCACAGCTATAAAGTCATACAGATAGCTTTTTTTTTTTTTTCCCTGCAGGCTTGATTAGGGTACTCCAAGGGATGCTGTGCCATAGAGGCAACTCTAAGAGACAGACTCACCTTTTGTTCCTTCTTGGCTTTTCTAAGGAATAAATATCTTTCTTGTTGCCCACCTCAGCAACTAATTACAGCATGGCTATGATTCTCTTGTGGCAGAAAGAGGTGTTAACTCTTGGTTAATTTCTCATCAAGCTTTTGAAGATTAAACAGATTTCTGGTAGGTAGTCAATACAGAGCACAACAGGAATTATGTTCTCATTTCATGCCCAATGTGGTCAAACTTTCTAAATAATCCAATGGTAAATGTTCAGCAAATGAGATTGCAAGGTCAGTAGTACAGAGGGTGGAATGAGCAGTCTCCATAATTCACAATGAGCAGAGGAGTCTGGCTGAAGAGGTCCCACAGAGACATGACAGCCAGGAAGTTGGGTTGGAGGCAGAGGATGGGACTGATTTCAGAAAAGATTACTATCTCACATACACAGAGGACTGAAGATTACAAGATGGTACAAGTGCCTGCTTCTGTGGAGTGTACGCACTCTCCTCAACCAGAGAAATACTTCAGGCAAACCACAAAGATAAGTATTGTCTCTTACTCAGGGATGGGTCACAAGACAGAAGAAAAAAAAAAAAAGCTGGGATTGTTAACATTAGAAATCAGATAATTAGATTAAGAATATATATGAAATATGTAGAATTGCTGAAAATTTTAAGTTGGAAGGGACCTCTGGACATCATTCAGTTCAACGCCCCACTGAAATGTGAGTGAATCTCGAGGTTGTCTAAGATTGCTCAGCATTTTGTCCAGACAAGTTTTGAAAATCTCCAAGAGTGGAGGTGTAACAGCCTGTCTGGACAAGCAGTTTCAATTCTTAACCATTCACATTGTGAAGAATTGATTCTCTTCTTGCAACTTGTGCAGCTCTGAAGAAAGTCCCTCTCTGTCTTCTTTATAAACTCCCTTTTAGGAAGGCTGCAGTCAGATTTCATATGCCATACCCTTTGCCATAGCCTTCTTTCTCCAGACTAGGGCACTCCATGCCATCATCAGTAAAGACATCAAACAACATTGAATGCAGTATTGATCCATGAGGAACTATTAGCATGGTACCAATTGGAGTATTTACTGATGAGTTCGAAGATTTGTTGCTGGTTACATCTAATCACAAATCTTTGAGCAAAACTGTCTGGCCAGTTTTCCACCCAACTTATGCTCTTCTTATCTAACCCA
This sequence comes from Steatornis caripensis, assembly GCA_013398225.1. Taxonomy (NCBI): domain Eukaryota; kingdom Metazoa; phylum Chordata; class Aves; order Caprimulgiformes; family Steatornithidae; genus Steatornis; species Steatornis caripensis. The sequence continues at coordinate 5,201 of VZSC01019634.1, forward strand.
TAAGTCATCATACCGTGTTATAATATACTGTGTCAACATCCATGATGACTGGTCCCAACCACCTTTTTGCATTTCATATGCCTGGAAATTGCTTCCATGAGCATATGTACAAGATCAAACACTGCAGAGAAACTGAGTTGCTTCACTTTTCGCAACATAAAAGCAAACAGCTAGTCATTGAAATAGATAACAGATTTAAACATGTCTATTTTCCATGTATATCCTAGTTAGGTGGTGTAAAACATTGCCACAGGATGCCAAACCCTGAGTCCATACTGGAAGGGAGGATGCGTGTCTTGTGCCTTGGGCACAAGGATGTAAAGCTTGGCTTTATGGAAATACTGCATCAGGGCAAGAAGTGAGGGCTTCATGCCCTCCTTTCTTTAGAATGGAAAACACAAAAAGAGAGTGGCTAAAGTTTATTCCAGTGGATCTTCTCAGGTACGCTGGTCTACTCTGCAAGGAGGAGTTGCCCAGGACACATGTCCAGCCTCAGGCTACTGTTACACTACCGCTCTTCAATGTCAATGTAGTATTTGAGCCTCATATCAATGGGCACCAGCAAGAAAGCACTTTTATCTAAACGTTTCCCTCCTCAGTTGATGAAATAAGACAAGTTCAAATTGGATTTATTTTTCTTAGGATATGTTGGGTTTTTTCCCCTTAGAACCTTGATTTAGGATGGTCACAGTCCTCCCTGAAAACAGTTTTAAATGTAGACTAAGCCTTAGAAAAAGAATTGCTTGCTTTTATTGATAAGAAGTCAGTTATTATGCTTAATGCTAAAAAACAATTTGAGAGCAGTTATAATCCTTACTCTTGAGAGATTAATGAAATTTTAACAGAATGAAGCCTTCCTGGGGACAGGCTTTAATGCATTTTCCTAAGTTTCTTAACTGGCTACTGCTAGAGAAAGAATATTGGATTATGTAAGGTTTTCCTATGTTCTTGTGCTTCACTAACCAATAGGAATAGTAATCAGCAAGGGGGCTACAGTTCCTGAGAGAAGAGGGTTAGTATCTTTCTTATGGGTTGATGTTATGGACATGCTGATATATTTCCTTCCTTGCAAATGCTGGCATCTGTGTGTCATGAAGAACATCACACTTATGAGGCATGTTTGATAAAGTCTTTTTTTAAAAAGGCATTAAGTTTTTTCATCCTTCAAAATTCATGTGCACAAAAACATGGATTTTGAGAGAGAAAATATAACTAATTTATACTATATATGTCAAAGTTTTTAAATCTAATATATTGGGATCTTCCACACCTGCATGTAAATTTTCTGCTTCTCAAAAGGAGATCTGCAAATTCTCCTTTTCCAACAATGTAAGACTTTGATTTCTGTCGACTAGCAATGCTAAAATAATTTGACAAATAGCAAAATCTTTGTATGTGTTTCAGGGTCACGTGATGAATATTAAGAAAGCTCTTGTAGGTGTTGAGATTGAAGCACAGTGAAGAAATGCTTCCTAAATGGTTGAATACATAATTCTTGCCCATGAAAGATCGAGTCATCATTCTGAATCTGCCACTAATTTTCTATGTTGCCTTGAGCAATTCACCTAAATCTTTCTGTTCAGTTTTGTCTCTTTAAAATTGAGATACTAAAATTTTATTTTCTATTCCATGTAGGTATCTTTGATTAATTAGTTAATATCTGTAAAATCCTCTAAAATGTAAAGCGTTCTATAAGTATGATACATTGTTTAAGAAGAGATTTTCATGCATGAATGGCAAATTTCTCCAGTGAATTTTCTAGAGAAACAGATTAAATGCATAAATGAACATATTCAGAGAGTGAAAAAGAGCAAGGCTAGATAAAACTTCAAGGTGGAAACTAGGGTATAAACAGGGTGGACTGGTGGAGCGTTATAACTATCAGTATCAGGCATATTTATGTCCTTTACACGTCATACACACTGTAGATCTATTGAAGTGCCCTAGGAGATTGATGTGGCAGTAATACACAGAAATGTGATTGCACTAAATTAACAGTGGTGTCACTCTACAAAAATACAGTTGCATTGTGGAATCATATTTTGAATCTATTTGAAAATCAGAAAGGTAAAGTATTGGGATGCATCAGCATACTATAATGAAAATGTAAGGAATGAAGTGATGGAGAGCAAATAAAGAAAATATCACCTCATGGTCATATGCTACAAACTGCTGGAAAATAAAAGAATCACTGAACTCTGGGAAATATAACAGTAAAATCTAATTGTTAGATAAATATATAAACACAAATCAAACAACCAAGAAAAGATACCTTCAGACTGAAAAAATCAACATAATAAATATTTTGCCAAAGGAAATGGATGTTTATTTAGAGTATATAGAAGATTTCAGGTAGTAGAAAAGAAAAAGCAAATTCACAAGGCGGATGAATTATTGCAAAAGAAGAAGCTTCCTCGTGGTCATAGCTTATTTTCTTTTTTCATTGAAGGGTATAAACCAAATTTTTACTGGTGTCATCAAGAACATCCTTTCATTACTACACAATACTATGGACAAAAACTAAATAGAAATTATTTTGGAAAAAAATTATGATATCTATAATTGTAACAGTTTGGCAGGAAGAATGTTTTTGGCAAATGTCCTTTTTTATTTAAAAAAATGACAATCTACTTACAAGAATTTAGAAATGCAAGGTTCTCCAATATAAAAGTTTATGATGTTTTGAAATGTCACCTGATTTATGCTTATAAATATTTCAAATGGAAAACAAACCCTTTTTAAATAACCAAAATGAAGCTTTATGAGGGATTATTTCTTGTTTTTCCCAAAACACCTGAGATATACATGGTTTTTGATCTCAATTTAGCAGGACAATAAGCAGTTTGTTGTGAGTCTTCTGCAGAATACTGTTAAGGAGGCAACTGAGAGATGCTAAATAGCTGAGCAGGTGATGTATTTAGACATGTTAAGCCTTTTTTATCAGACAATTGAATTAATGTAATAACAAATACCAGTAAATGTCTCTTATGAATAATGACATCTGTGAAGACGTTGAAAGTGGGAACAAATTGTCATTTCTTGGTTGTTCATTCAGGCACATTCTTCACCCTGCACAACTTTGATTTCTAATTATAGTTAACCATTGAGGCAATGTTTGTGCTGGCAATCTGAACACAACAACGAGTGCGCTCAGATAGATCCTAATCACTAGCTCTTTGGATGGTCTCAGTAACGAATACGCTGCAGTATTTCTTCAATGATCCTTGTGTTGTGTCACCTGAGAATGGATTAAGGTCCTCCAGAGACATCTCCCCAGATGATGATATGGTCACTCACAACGATCAAATCCCACACTGCTCCAGCAGCATGGTCAGCTCTAAACAGATTTTGTCTGGTGAAGATTTTAGTCTTGTATTAATCCTAAACTCACTTGGTAAGCCTACCTAAGGTTTGACTAGTCTTCTAGATGTGAGGGATTTTCTTTCCATCACAACTGTTGTCAACATTGACCTGCAAAACTGTCTTGTGATATTAAGCACCATCCTAAATCCCTCACATAGCTATGTTTGTTATATCTCAGATTGCTATGTATGCATACCACCTTCTAAGATTGTAAGCTACTAAGCCATATTCACTTGAGGATATCTTTGTGTGCTTGTAAGATCACCAATATGAAGAGGAGAGTTTCACATTTGGAGATGCTACAGTTGTCAGATATCTGACTGAGTTGTATTTGTAGCTTAGAAGTCATAGAATCATAGAATCATAGAATCATAGAATCATAGAATGGTAGGGGTTGGAAGGGACCTCTAGAGATCATCTAGTCCAACCCCCCTGCTAAAGCAGGTTAGCCTAGAGCAGGTTGCACAGGAATGCATCCAGGCGGGTTTTGAATATCTCCAGAGAAGGAGACTCCACAACCTCTCTGGGCAGCCTGTTCCAGTGCTCTGTCACCCTCACAGTAAAGAAGTTCCTCCTCATGTTCAGGAAGTCTTTATCGGTCTTTTAATGTCAGATGATCTTTCAGGAGGTCAAGACATGAAAAAAATTTTATATTTCTATCATATGTGTATGTACATATATATAGTATGCACAGTCACTATAAGTAGAGAAATAACAAGATTTGTTTCAGGTGTTCTAAAAAAAAAAAAACCAAAACTTCAAGCATGCAAAATAAAGAAAGAAGCAAACATAAGCTACTGATATTCCCCTCCTTCTATCTCTCCCCATGTCAACAGTTGAGTGTATGTCTAGAATAAAGTATGCAGGGCCTCACAGTATTAGAAAAAAATCTTGACACATTGGAGGAAATTCAAGGAAAAGCAACATAAATTATTAAGGGACTGAAAGGATTGACTTGCGGTGAAAGATTAAAAGAAATAAATATGTATAACTTGCTAAGCAATGACTAGAGGGGGAAGGGACATGTTAACTGTCTACATATATTTGAAGGCTATAAACATCAAGGATAGAGAGGAATTATTTAAGATGCTCTTAGTGTATAACCAAGATTAAATGGGATACACTGGAAATTAATGTTGGTAAAATTAAACCAGAAATGAAAAAAAACTTGAACTATACATTCTTTTAAAATTTAGAAAAGTATTTTAAGGGAGGCATGGTTCTTCAGAGTTGTTAGCAACCTTATTTGGCCAGGATGTGGGAAATGTGCATTCAAATTCCTCCAGTGTAAGAAATAGGAATTAAAGTTTTCCAAATTCCTGGTAAGTTTTTACACTGATGGAACTTTTTTTTTCCAATTGATCTTTCTCTATCTTTTTAGTCCTCTCATGAGTTTCAAATGGTCTTTTGATTCAGAATGAAAATAAATGTTGAAAACTCTCTTGGGGGAGGGGATTGGCATTTATTTTGCTTTGGGTTTTGTTTTAGGATTTTTTAACAAAACTGAGTTATTTTCTGTCTAGACCTGCACTAGATAATTTACCATAGGAAATGATCTTGCAGTGACAAGGAAATGGATGAGATGATCTAATAGGCTTATTTCATCTGTAATACCTATATTTATGTGACAATTTTTTCAGGAAAACAAAAGCTTCACACTCAGATAGTGATCAAAAAAGATCATAAAATCAAGCACAGAGATAGAATGCCAAAATAACCTAACAACACTGGACTCTCAAGCACTTCTTTTTCCCTTTACCCTCTATTCTTCCTTGCAAAATGCTCTAATTCCTTTAAATTTCTGGTTTGCTTGTAAATCATAAGAACTTTATCACTCAAGTTTTTTTAGCTAGAAATGAGACTTCTAAGGTTGTTCTAAATCTAGACATATTTGAGTCATTAACATAATTTTAGATTTCCAATTGTCAATAATGAAGAACAGATGGAGTAATACCAGTATCATGGGATCGACCCTGAATTAACATGTTAGGTAACTAAAAAAGCTCTGGGGGAGGAATGGATTCAAAGTCAGCTTTTTATTGTATAAAGGTAAGTTGTCTGCTAGCCTGGGAAACCTGAAATAACAATTTCTAGTAATAGTGCATCATTCATCTTATAATTTCTTTAGACTAGGGCTTTTAGGAATTGCTGATAGAGAGTTTACTTTCAAGCAATATTAATGACCTCTATTATTTTTGCTTACTAAAATGGATTATTGGAAAATAATAGGTATAACATGTCCAGGACTCTAACTCAAAACATTTAATGGAGTTCTTTCCTCTGTTCTTTTTCCAGCAGTTAGTAAACCGAGTTTATGATCCTTCCATTCATGTGCACCAAACCTCAAAGGCAAATGGAAGGTGTTTTAATCTGAATCTATAAGCATATAAGACACTTTTGCTAGCAAAAATTTGTGGTGAATCTACCAAGGCAGTGGATGTCTGCATAAGCTGTAAAACAAAAGAGAAGCTGCTATTTAGCTGATATTCCAAGTACACGTAAGAGTTCTGAATCTTTGTTGCAACCCTGAAGCATTGGTTCTTATGGCTTAATCCAGTAAACCTCATTTGCTAGCTACTTATCCTTAGTTTAGCCAAGTGGTAGACCAGGCCACGCATAAAAGAAATCGGCAGTTGGAAAGTACTTCAAGGTATTCAAATGTTAAACAGAAACTTGAATCTTCTAAGAACATTCGGGTTTGCATGAGACAGCGTTGTGGTTTAACCACAGCTGGCAGCTCGCTCATTCCCCTCACAGTGGGGTAGGGGTGAGAACTGTAAGAGTAAAAGTGGGAAAACTCATGAGTTGCGATAAAGACAGTTTAAAAGGGAAAGAAAATACAGCACACCAAGCAAAGCAAAGCAAGGAATTAATTCACTACTTGCCATGGGCAGGCAGTCATCTCCAGGAAGGCAGGGCTCCATCATGTGTAGCACTTACTTGGGAAGACAAACTCCGTAACTCTGAATGTTCAGCCTTCCTCCTTCTTCTCCCAACTTTTATCACTGAGCACGACTTCTTATAGTATGTGATAACGTTTTGGTCAGTTGGGGTCAGCTTTCCCAGCTGCGTCCCCTCCCAACTCCTTGTGTACCCTCATGCCATTCACTGACAGGGCAATGTGAGAAGCAGAAAAGACCCTGACTCTGTAAGAACTGCTCAGCAATAGATAAAACATCAGTGTGTTATCAACACTGTTTTCAGCACAAATCTAAAACATATCACTATACCAGCTGCTGTGAAGAAATTTAACTCTACTGAAGCCAAAACTAGTACAGAAAGGAAGGGAGGAACACAGCTCTGACTTGCTGTAGTGAAAAATTTTTTCAACACAAGGATAGTCAATCTTTGGAAGAAATTGCCCAGAGGTGTTTTCAAGACCAGAGGAAGCCCTGAGCAACCTCGTCTGATCTCATAGCTGACCCTACTCTGTGCAGGAGGCTGAGTTTGGAGACCTCTTGTGGTCCTTTCCGGCTGAATTATCCTGTGGTTTTGTAGAGGTGGCAGAATCTGGCAGCCCAATAGAGATGAGGCTGCTCCAGCAACATGTCCCTGCATTCAGCCAATAGCAAGGCTGAACATGTATTCCCAATAGGCACATAGAAGTAAACAACACATATATAGGTATACACATGGCCAGCCATGCAGACCAACACAGACAGAAACACAAGCAACATTAATGCAAGAACAAAAAGTACCAACAACCTCATGATGTTCCCTTCTCTGGCTGATCAGGATAAAAGCCCACCAGTGAAAATATATTGGTGTATATAGACGTATATACAATGTGGATCCCTCCAGGAAATTTGAACACTTTGTTTTGTGAGTGGGTAGCCTGAAAGCTTTAACACTTAGCTAGTGATATTTTGCATCTAAACTACAACTTGGTCAAAATGCAATAGTGTACTTGAGTTTTGGATTTAAAGATCTGCGTTAATGAGCTGGGATTTGATCACCACATGAGGCAGAGTTTTAACACTAAATCTTCTAGGAGAAAGAAAATAAAATTAAAAAAAACCCAAACAAACAGAAAAACTAAACACCCCACCATCCTGTTACCCTGATTATTAATTTAGTCATCTTGAAGCCAGAAGAAGTGAAAGATAAAACAGGGTCAGGGTGGTTATACCCTTTATATCTTGCCTCATTTTTAACACTTGAACCTGAGTAGTGTTGAACTCTTTCTCTTACCTTAGAGTGTCTCCAGCAGACATTAAAATTACTCTGTAATAATTGATTCATGAGTACTGCTGATGTTTTCTATTTAATTTTCAAAGCAAAACTGAGTCTATTCCAGACAGTTACTGAACAAAGATATTCAATTTGTGAAGGTATTTTCCTTTAAACTATACCAAGATGTATCTTTACATCATTACTTGACATTCAAAAAGCTCTAGTGAGTAGATTCCACATTCTTTTACATATGAAGCTATGTTCCTAATTATTGCAATTTTCTCACAAGTCTCACCATAACTGGTAATATCTTTAAAGATATTATTCTGGAAACAAACAACTACATGATACAACTTTCTCTACTTTACAAGAGTGAATTCTGTAGCCTAATTTTGTGGTTTAGCTTGAAAATGTCATTGGTAGGTGACTTACAAAAGGTTTGGAAAGAACATATATACGTATGTGTGAAACTATCAATATATGTCTGTGTGGTTTTACATGTTAAAATCAATTATTATATATATATAGGTTATAATATGCATATATATACACTACATACATAACATGTTATAGCAATATGTATCTGTGTGTTAAAATGTTGATACTACCTCATGAGTTTTGAATCTTTTTATTTTCCATACCAGGGCTGTAGTATATGCTTTCCTAAAATAATACATTATCTTACAGTTACACAGTACTTTAAATCCCTAAAAATCAGCAGAGGCCTATTTCTCAGTTTCACAGAAGCCATCTTACATTTCATGGCAATATAATGGACCATTTGGTGGGCACAACTTCACTTTATTGTCATTTTCAGACCCCTTTAAACTGCCACAAATGTATAATCTAGCCTTTGTGTGACCAGAAGCCACAGCCAGGGTTGTCACTACAAGAAACACTCTGCTGATCACTCTCTGGGACTCAGCAATGTTGCATGAGTGTTAGGACAGCAAAGGAAGGGATATCAGATATGAAAGGCAAAGAGACATCTTTACATAATGTAGTTTCCATTATAAGGATTGATTGGCAAACCCATTCCTTCCAAAAAAATGTTGTATTTAGTTTTATTAAATATTACTAAATCACTCAGCAACAAAATTGGAAAGCTTCAGTAGAAGGAAAATATACATGTTGTAGTCGCTAAGGAACACGTCATGACTCTGAAAGTTTCAGTCTAAAAAGACACATAAGCTAAGACTGAAGGAATTACGTCTACACTGCCAAGTGGCTACTGAGAAGGTAACTAGAACAGGATCCTTGGTGAGTTACTGATACTGCTACAGTCATTAATGCAACAGGAAATATACCCTAAATGTGTACAATTCCTGGAGTCAGCTGAGAAACCGCTAATCTACCAGCCATTTATACACCATTGATCAGGCTGAACTGAAGTCAGCAATCGTTCTAAGGCATTGACCAAAGTAGCAGAGGTCAAAAGAGAGATTTTCTTTCTAAGAGAGATTGTCAGGGCTAATGCTGGTTCTCCACATTCTTTACAGAGCCACCTTGTTAAAAAAGACATTTCACCCATCACAATTTCAATAGTATTTCCTGTCACTCAAAGTCCATGCTTTCAGAGAGCCAAGACCACCTCTCAGGGATAAGACATCCTAAAACTCTTACCAGGGCCATGAACTACAGTGAAAAACATGGCACTAGAACAACAAGGCAGTTAACCTAACTGCTTACCTAATAAACCTGCTTAATTAGACCTATACATTTTCAACATCTCCCAATAACAAGGTGCCTCTATATTCACAGAGAACATTCCATATGCTTGATGATGTTTTAAGTTTACATGTATGATAAATAAAGCTGTGACCTTCTTTTTAATCCTGCATGAAGATTCTGTGTCTTCCTCAGACACACACCCAGGCCAAAGGGAATACAGTACCAACAAAATAATCAGCTCAAAAGTTTATGAGATATATGATTTCCCCCTCCTTCTAAGGATGTGACCTCCCTACCCTTAATCATCTTTCTTACGAGTTCTCTTCCAAGAATAATAGGCTGTTGTTGACATTAAAAGCCATAGCTGATTAAATCTCAGCAGGAGAAACAGCTAAGTTTTAAATCTCGGGAACTCTAGACTAAGCACCAAAGTCAAATACCATTGCTTTGGATTCAGACTGGTAAATGTGAAATCATAATATCATTAAACACCTTGTTTTTATTTCTCTGATACTTCTTACTATGTCCACTTAGTAGTCAAATGCCACTTTCTAAACCAACAATACTTCTTGTAGACTTTCTCTAAAAGGTTCCTGCCTTTGTACTAGTCTAATCACACCCAAGTCCACATCAACTACTGACATTGAAACCCTTCTTGTCTTTATAGATATACTTTCTTATTCTAAAAACTTAAATGCATCATTAAAATTCTAGTGTGCTAGGGAAAACCTCTAGCAAAATGTTGTCAGCCTACTACCAAATTTATGTTTTAAGGTGGTATTGAAGAAAACTTTCTCGATTATAATAAGATAAAGTCTCCAGAAAATTTATGTTAATTTTTTTAATGGAAGGGAAGTTTGGAACACAGTGATTATTAAAACAGGGAAACTCATCCAGCCTCTTATTAGATTAGATAAGGAAGTCATTTTGCTTAAAGCAACAAAATTGAAATCTCTTAATTTTCTTTCCCATTCATGTCGCTCTAGCAGTTTAGATAAAACAACCAGTTAAAGCAGATGATGAGTATCAGATCTCAAGTTAATACAAAGTAAATTAAATTCTGAAATATCTCTTCTCTTTGTAACTTTGCTACAGGTGCCAAGGTTCACTTTGTGAATATCTTCACTTTTTTAGCAACATTGCAGAGGTCCCTAAGTCAGTTAGAGGGAGATAAACTTAAATAAATGGCTTTTGGCTTATTAGATTTTCTGTCCCAAACAAACCTGAAGTACACTTCAGATTCACATATTGTTTTTAGTGAATATTCACATTATAAATCACCATCATAATTTTCCTTTCCCAACAGCCATTTCCTATTTTTAATCATTTGGTTAACTGGCATACGTGCTCCAGGAAGCCTCCCAGTAGAGATGCCTTAACAGAACCTTGCTGCGGACACCCGAAATTCTTTAATCGGCATCCATGGGTTTTCCATCATACTCTCCTTAAACACTGCACATCTCTGATCACCACAGCTGGATTTGGGTTTGTGCATAAGAGTGTGTCCAAAGCTACTTGGAGGGGGATTATAAAGCTGGTTTTACATTTTTCTGTGAAACTCAATGAATTCACATCTAGTGATAAATTCAAATTAGCACATGAATATCTCTTTTCTCTTCAGAGCTCACAAAAAATGCTTTGGAAAGAGAGGCTTTACTTTCCAGAGTGAAAAGACTAGGAAAAAGGCTCAAGGGACTATATTTGTTGGCTAGAGGGTCACCCATGAGTTAGGCAAATTCTGAATTTGACTCTGTTTGCGTTTTTTTTCCCCACACACTGGAGATTATATACTTTCTTCCATCTTTGTCATTCATAATTATTATTTTTTATTCTTATATTTGAAATAGTCTGTAGGTTTGGGTTTTCTTAATTCAGTCCTATTCTGAAATGTAGCTATGTATGTGAGCTATATGCAAGCAATGAATAGACCAATACTGGGATTACAGCCGCCTGCAGAGACAGAAAGGAAGACAGACATCAATCTATACTATCTTTCCATATGCCTTATTGTTCTGCTGGAGATCTCCCTTCCATATTTTCTTCTGATCACAATCACCACAGTAATAGTCATATCATTGCAATTCCCCCAGTAACTGAATGACCAAACTCTGTGACTGGGGTCTCCAAATCATACAGCATGGTTTATATCTCTATCCATTTCTATAAATAACAAAAAGACAGAAGAATTGTACTGTCTTAAGGAGAGGGCATTTGAGGGAAAGGCAGCAGGAAAGGAGAGCAGGTCCTGAGAATACCAAACGTGATGGGTTGACATTGGCCAGCAGCTAAGCCCCCACCCAGCTGCTCACTTACTCCCCTCACATCTCAATAGGGAAATAATGGGAAGAGCAAAAGTGAGAAAATTGCTGGGTCAAGATAAAGACAGTTTAGTAAGTAAAGCAAAGCTGAGCATGCAAGCAATGCAAAATAAGTATTTCAGTCACTTCTTCCAATTAGCAGGTACATGTCCAGCCACTTCCTGGAAAACAGGGCCTCAGTACTGGTAATAGTCACTGGGGAAGACAAGCACCATAACCCCAACACTCCCCTCTTCATTATCCTTTCCCTTGGTTTTTATTGCTGAGCATGGTATCACATGCCATGCAATAGCCCATCTGCCAGTTTGGGTCAGCTGTCCCATCTGTGTCCCGTCCCAACTTTATGTACAACCTACTTGCTGCGGGGGAAAAAAGAAAACTTTGACACTGTTTAAACACTGCTCAGCAATTGCCAAAACACTACTGTGTTATCAACACTGTTTTAGTCACAAACTCAACATAGCATCGTACAAGATGCCATGAAGAAAGTGAACTCCATGCCAGTCAGATGCAGCACATTAGTTTACAAGAGTCATTAAATGAAAAATGTTGTGTTTCAGCCTTGCATGCAGGAACTTGATTGTCTGTGTTGTTAAAATATTCAAGTAGTCATAGCGTTTGTTGCCAAAACTGCTTCTAGAACAGTGCCTGGCTGTAGCTCAGAAGTGAGCACAACACAGGGACCAGCCTCAGTACGCAGTTTGGACAGAGCACCCTGTTTCGGAGATAAAGAGTGTGGTCTCAGGGCTAGATAATGCAATGTAATATAAAGAAACCTGCATGAACTATTCTCTCTTTTGTACACATATTATCTTGTAAATATTTGGATTCGTATATTTTAAAAACTTGAACCTTTTAATACTAACACAAATAACTGAGGAGGAAGACACTTACACCAAAATTTACTGGCAGAGTATAGAAAGCTACTTTTAATTACTTTTTGTCACTATTATACATGGTAATTGTATTTGCATTTACAATCCTGTTTGAAAAGGGCATTGTCACATATCTTTGCCCATCTTGTTTGATTAATTGCCTCATTGTCAATATGTTAACCAAGGATTTTGGTACTCTGTTTTCCTGTCACTGATCTCATACTCCATGACTGTTTCTGTTAAGTTAGTATCATTTTTTTCCTATAGTGTTTCAGTGATCTGACTAAGGATCTTACTAAAGGCATCTGATGTTACAACATTACTAAGGCACTTACATCTTTATATGTAAGGTAAATAACACCTTTTCTTAGATCAGCTGACACAGCTGGGAGAAAACTGACTAGCATTTGGACACATGGATGCGTATGACCTGTAACTCCCTGATTTGTAAGAATGCTTTCTTGCTTAAATTCAGGAGATCTCTTCATATTGTTGTATTTTCCTATTCTTTTCCAGGTGGGAAACAAGGCAATTATCCTAAATTAAAGCAAACAAACAAACAAATAATAATCAATTTACCCCAAAATATCCAAATTAGACTTGACTTAAAATATGAGAAAATGGCTTTATTAAAAGAGACAACAGATATTTTAATTCTTACCTAAAACTCCTCTCTCATAAGATCCATGATGCATTGTCCTTCAGTTACTGATAGCCCATTAGCCTTTTGAATTATTACTATTAATAATAATTCAGGTAGTAGCACCTTCTTCACACCTCAGGTCATAGACCAGCCTCATATTGTGCTAAGCATTGTATAAGGAGAATAAAATGCTACCCATACTAAAATCACTAAAATCTGAATATCCACACGTAAGTATGGGTACAGAGCTACACAGCTTTCTATAAAGATTTACATGCTGAAGGCTTTGGTGTTTTGTCAGGAGTTTTCTTCTTTATTGTATTTCCAAAAAGACTAAATCAATTACAAACTTCTTTGTTAATTCCTTAAGTTATATGTGACGCATGCTAAGGGTTTTAAAGATGAAATCTTGGTATCAGCAGTGATGAAAACACTGCTAAACTAATGACAGTAATGGAAAAATGCCTCAGCATTGATGATGAGCAGATAATCTTCCTCTTATTTGTTTTTTAATCATTTAACATGGAAAGGAAAATGCTCTAGCCAGAATAAAAATACTAAATATTTAGCTTTCAATATGCAGGTCAAGAGTTTAATATAACTTCAGTCTCATTTTCCATCTCTCAATTGCTGTGAAATTTGAGCTTCGATTCCATCATGGAAGTCACTACAATTTAAAAAGAGCACATTTGGTCAAAGACACTAAGCACAATGTGCTTATCACATTGAAGTCTTGAGAAAGGTGTCAGAATGCGAGCTTTGTAACAAGAAAGCATGGATAGACCTACCACAAAAGTACAGCAGAAAGTTGCCATGGACAATGCAAGAAGACTTGTAGAACTGCACTCATAACATCAGAGCCTGACTTACAGAGAGCAGGGAAAATAAAATAGTTTACTATGGACACCACAGAAATAGCAAGAAAAGGAAAAAAACTCTATCAGTATTCTCTGGCTAATGCTGGGTTTGTTGGAAACTTGCATCTTTCATAGTACATGAAGGAGAACTAAGCTTCAGATTTGACTTTCCAGTTGACAGCCTTCATAAATTTTGAAGACTGATGAATCTGAGATGTGAGCACCTATCTTCCCGGAAAAGATTGTTAGCAATTTAATTCTTTTGTAAACATTTTTCCCTTAAAAAGAAGAACAAGAAATTAAATCACAGTCATCCAAATTTTGAGTTACTGTTTTGGTTTGCTTTATGCTGCCTAGATAATTCTAAACATCACAAAATCTGTTATTGTTGAGATCTCTTCAGTCTCTAAAATACAGCCACATTTTGAAGTGAGAAGCATTTCAATGGTTCTCCTTGAAGAGGTATATATAGAACTCAAACAACGTTAATATGTAGGGATAGTTTGACTGAGTAAACTACAGTCCTGCAAAGACATTTATGAAATCAAAGTTCCCTAGGAGTCCATTTTCTGTTTATATAGAAACTTCACTTCCTTAAAGTATTAATGACTCATAAAATGTGAAAAGATTAGGAGAAAAAGGGAAGTTTTGTATCAAATATCTGCATCTTTCTGCTTCAGCTGTGCATTTAAGTCTATCACTTTTCATATTCCTGTGAATTTTCTGTTATTTTTAGCATTTCAAGATCTGCTTAGTAACTAAACTCTGCAGTGATTAGAGACCGCTTTCTAAAACAGTATCAGTAAACAAGGTTAAATTTGGAAGTCAAAAGGAAAACCAAGTAAACAAACAGAAAAGGAATAATATTCTTGATAAAGTAACAAAATTCTCATGCAGTCAAATAGAAATTTTCCTGAGTTATATACATTATATAAAAACTAATGTCTAATTATTACCCAAAATACTGTTCACTGTAACATAATCATCAGATCTAGATCAACAAAGACCATTTATCATTAACATCTAAGACAATTGAAATCATGATCTCAAAAATATAATCACCAGTTATTTAGCACTTCTGAATTTGAAATATCATATGAAATATTTTATTTTGCAGGAGCTTCTTGAGCCTTTGAGTAGGTCATTATTTTGTCTTTCATTTAGTTAAAGAAGCTAGTATCACTTGTTGAATGGGAAAAATCTGCCATGTATAAAGATATTAGATCACAAAATCACACAAAATCACAAAAGAACTGACATTGGAGGGTCACTTTGGAGATCATCTAGTCTGAAGCTTTTGGACTCAAAAAGGTTAGACAAGAGCAGGTTGACCAGGACAGTGTCCAGTCAGGTTTTGAATATCACCAAAGGTGAAGGGTTGACAATGTCTCTGGGCAACCAGTTCCAGTGTCTGAATAACCTCCCAATAAAGAAAGTGGTTTATTATGTTTACATTGAATTCCTGTATTTAAATTTCTGCCAGTTGCCTCCTGTCACTTTACTGGGCACCACTGAGACTGGCTATGTCTTCTTTACTCTCCCTGATCAGATTTATGCATTGATGAGACCCCCCTGAGTCTTCTTTTCTCCAGGCTGAACAGTCCCAGATGTTTCAGTCTCTCCTTGTAGGTTAGATGCCCCACGACCTTAATCATCTTTCTGGCCTTTTGCTGTACTCATTCCAGTCTGCCTATATCTCTCTTTTTACTGGAGTGCCCAGAACTAGACCTAGCACTCCAGATGGGTCTTAACAGGACTCACAAGAGGGGAAGAATCACCTCCCTTGACCTGCTGGCAATGCTCTGTTTTCTGCAGCCCAGGGGATTTTTGTCTGCCTTTGTCACAAGGACACATTGCTGACTCATGGTCAGCTTGTTGTTCCAGCAGGACTCTCTAGGTCCTTCTCTGCAAAGCCAGTTTCCAGCTAGTTGGCCTCAGCTTATATGGGTGTGTGGGGTTATTCCCTCCAGGTGCCCAGCCTGGCATTTTCCTTCATTGAAAATGAGTATTATTGGCCCATTTCTCTAGCATGTGGATGTCTCTGTGAATGCCAGCACACTCATCTTGTCTGCAAGGTACTCCTCTCAGTTTTGTAACTTTTGCAAACTTGCTGAGAGTGTACTATGTGTCATCATCCAGGTTGTGAACAAAGAGGTTACACAGGACTGGCCACAGTATCAACCGCTGAGTAGACCACTAATGACTATCCTGCAGCTGGACCTTGTGCTGCTGATTACCATGCTTTGAGCCTGGAAGTTCAATCGCTTTTCAGTCCATCTCACTGTCCATTAGCTGGCCTGTAGTGTTACATATGAGAATATTAGGGAAGACAGTATTTAAACCCTACTAAGGCCAAAATAAACATAACCACTACTCTCCCCTCATCCACTGATTTAGTAATTTCATTTTAGAAAGTTATCAGGTGGATCAAACATGATTTCCATTTCATAAAGCCATACTGATTGCTCCCAATCACCTTGTCCTTCATGAGTTTGGAAATGGTTTCCAGGATTATCTGCTCCATCACATTCCCAAGGACTGAGCTGAGGATGACCAGCCTGGGTCCTCCTTCTTGCTGTTCTTGAAGATAGGAGTGACATGTACTTTCTTCCAGTCCTCAGGAATCGCTCCTGATTGCATGATCTTCCAAAAAATTATCGAGTGGTCTCACAATGACATTGGCCACCTTCCTAAGCACTCATGAGTACAACAGATCAGGTCCTGTGTTCTTAAGTATGTCCAGATTGTTTAAATGTTCTCTATCCTGATCCTCCTCTACAGCTATATCACACTCTCTTCCAAGTTACTTTTTAAAATTCAGTCATTCTGTAGTGATTATCTTTATTGTGTATAGCTAAACTTAGCAATCTACCATTTGCAAGTTTTCTTATACTGTCCTCTCTGTCCCCTGATAACTCCTGTATTTGCTCCAGACACTGGCTAAATATCACAGGGCAGGTTGTGATCTCTTTAGAACAAGGATTGACACTTTGCTACACATTTCTGCACCAACTTTGCCGCCTCAGTTGTGTTGTTTCTTGACGCAACTCCAGTGAAGAAATGTAAATGCATAGTAACAGTAATAGTCCAACAACATGAGACACACGGACTGGACGTGCAACTACCATTGGAAAGTCTATAAAAAAGAAATGAAATGCCAGCAAGTGAAGTGATAAGATGTCATTATTTTTTGTGATGCAACTGCAGAAGTCTGAAAAGACATGATCATTTGAAGATGCTTCAGTTTCTTGAATGTATAATTCTCTGAGCTGCTGCGTATCTGATTTCACTTTAGTAATCCTACTTCATATGTAAAATAAAAGAACAAAACTCCCAAATTCAGTTCATATTATTATCATTATTTCCTTAAAATTGTTCCAGATTTATTTCCTTTGGAGTTTTGCAATTCAAAGATGCTGCTAAGACCATAGCATGTGTGAGAACAAACAAGTGCGACAAGTAGCTACATGTAGAATAAGAACATGAAAGTGGAGGAAATGGCAAACCATCTAGATTCAGGACGTTCCATTAGTCCGGGCATCTCTGATCATCGTCAATTCCATTTGTCCATGACACCTGACTTTAAATCTACTTTTCAGGCTCTATTTGTTTGTAAATATAAACCCTTTAAAAACCAGACAGATAACATCTGTGCTACATTGACGTAAATACTTTGTAAGTCTGTTCCAAAAGACATGTGGAATTTGACCTGCAAATAAAAAATAAAAGTATTCCCCTGCAGATGTCAAAATATTGCTCCTTTAAACCACTGTTTCCATGCTGCCCATGATGTTTCTATTCCCACAGGCACATTAAAGGAAACAGGAATCTCTTTCCAGTGCTAGAATTGTGTTTCAATGAATGTTTCTTAAAGATGTCAAAATATTCACCACACCTACTTTTTTCTTAAAAACATTTGTCTTCTTTATTGTAGACATGCCACAAAAAATGGCAGAAATAGTCTTCCTTCCAACATTGAAAACAGCTGTGCTGGGAATTTCTTAACACCCCCAGGCAGTAGAAGATTCCCAAAGAAATTTTAATACTGGTAAACTTCAGGTGAACATCCATCCATGTATAAAGCTGACACATGTGTGAGCTGCAGCATATTTGAGATTTATTTTTATTAAACAGTGCATAGAATAAGATAAGTATACCAACATTGAGGGTATATTTGAAAGGCACTCTTCATGCCTGATACTGAATTGTAGCAAGATCAACAAACTTGAGCTGAAATCAATATGGTAGTAGAACAGTCATCAATCTACTCCTTACTTGTTTAATCCAGGCCAAGATTTAGACAGATTACATATGGTGACACTGCATACTAACACAGGTATTATTAGTGTCTGGAAGCTGAAAATCCAGGAAGAGCTTTTCTTGTCTATAAGCAGGGGAGTGGCTCTAGTGGAAAAGACAGTGACTTTATTTTCCATGTGGATCTGAGGGGAAACTCGTGTAATTTGCAGTGGATACTCTGATAAGGAAAGACCTTCCAGTGTTTTGGGTCTGTGTAGTGAGGCTTTGGTAGTGGAGGAGGGGTTACATGTATGGACCCTGTAAGAAGCTGTTTGAAGGTCCCCTTGGTCCAAGTCGAACCTGCCTTGGGTCAATTAACAATAATAGATGCACCTCTGTGATAATGTATTTAAGAAGTGGACAAAGAAACTGCAAAAAAGACCTGCAGCAGAGAGAGGAGTGGGATGTGAGAGAAATACCTATGCAGACACCAACATCAGGGAAGAAGGAGAGGGAGTATGTGGTTGGAGTAGAGATTCCCCTTTAGCCCACAGTGAGATGGCAGGCTGTGCCCCTGCAGCCCACAGAGGATTGCAATGGAGCAGCCTGTGAAGGACCATGGTGAGCAGAGATAGACATGTAGCCTGTTGAGGAGCCCATGCCAGGGGAGGTGGCTACTAGCGAAGAAGACCGTGACTCTGTGGGAAGCCCGCGCTGGGCCAGTGTGCTCCTGAGGGACTGCACCACACGGGAAGGACTCAAGTCAGAGGGGTTCATGAGGAACTGTCTGCCATGGGAGAGACCCCATGTTGGAACAGGGGTGGAGGAGGAAAGAGCCTCCCCTCCTGAGGAGGAAAGAGCAGCAGAGGCAACGTGTGATGAACTGATTGCAGCCCCCATTCCCTGTCCCCCTGCACTTCTGTGGGGGCAGGAGGTAAAGGAAATTGGCAGAAAAGTAGTTTGAGCCCAGGAAAGAGGAAGGGGTGAGGGAAGATGTTTTTAAGACCTAGCTTCATATCTCATTATCCTACTCAGTTTTGATTGGTGGAAAATTAAATTGATTTTTTTCCCCAAGTAGAGTCTGTTTTGCCTGTGACCATAATTGGTGAGTGATCCCTCCCTGTCCTTGTCTTGACCCACCAGCTTTGCATTGTATTTTCTCCTCCCCACCCCACCAGGGAGGGAGCAAGCTTCAGTGTGGTGCATAGTTGCCAGCTGTGCTTAAACCACAACATCCAGGTATGAGAAATTCGCTGTGTTCAAAAGGTCTCACTAGATGCACAGGCAAAGGAGGGAGTGTTCTACAGTCTCCCTTGGTTCTCACTTAATGGCATAAATGTAATGCATTTTATAGTGATTAGAAATGATATGACTTCTTCCAATGAAAACAGATTTTCCCCTACTATCTGAAAATGTTTTGAGTGTGTAGAATTTTTTTCCCTAAACTTCCTTTTATGACCAACATACCTACAGAAGACCTTCAGGGGTGTTAAGAAAAGCTTCAGTAGATATGTCTGTCATAAAAGAAAGACCAGGTAAAATGTGGACCCTCTCTAGAAGCAAAGGGTAGACCTGGTTATCCAGGATATGGAGAAGGCTGAAGTATTCCATTAATTTTTGCATCAGTCTTCACTGGCAAGTGCTGACGCCACAACAACCAAATCGCAGAAGGGAAAGGCAGGGAGTGATAGACCAGTGGGATCAGGTTCAAGACCATCTAAAGAACCTGAAGGTACACAAGTCTGTGGGACACAATGAGATGCATCTATGGGACACGATGAGATGCATCCATGGGTCTTGAGGGAATTGGCAGACGAAGTTGCTAAGCCACTATCCATCATTTTTGAGAAGTCGTGGCAATCTGGTGAAATTCCCACTGCCTGGAAAAGGTGACACACAACCTCCATTTTTAAAAAGGGAAAACAGGAAGACCCAGGGAACTACAGGCCAGTCAGCCACACCTCTGTGCCCAGCAAGATCATGAAGCAGATCCTCCCAGAAACTATGATAAGGCACATGGAAAATAAGGAAGAGATTGGTGACAGCCAGCATGGCTTCACAAGGACAAATCATGCCTGACAAATTTGGTGGCCTTCTACGACAAGGTTACAGCATTATTGGACAAGGGAAGAGCAACTGACATCATCTATCTGAACTTGTGTAAAACATTTGACACTGTCCCACATGACATCCTTGTCTAAATTGTAGAGACATGGGCTTGATGGATGGACCGCTCACTGGATAAAGAACTGGCTGCATGGTCACACTCAAAGAGTTGAGGTCAAAAGCTCAGTGTCCAAGTGGAGACTTGTGATGAGTGGTGTTCCTCAGGGGTCCGTGTTGGGACCGACACTGTTTAACATCTTTGTCAGCAACTTTGACAATGGGATTGAGTGCACCCTCAGCAAGTTTGCCAACAACACCAAGATGTATGGTGCAGCTGACACACTGCAGGGAGGGGAAGCCATCCAGAGGGACCTTGACAGGCTTGAGAGATGGGCCCATGCAAATGACTTAAAGTTCAACAAGGCCAAGTGCAAGGTCCTGCACATGGGTTGGGGCAATCCCAGGCACAGATACAGGCTGTGGTGGAGAATGGCTTGAGAGCAGCCCTGAGGAGAAGGTTTTGGTGGTGTTGGTTGATGAGAAGCTCAACATGAGCCAGCAATGCACGCTCACAGCACAGAAGGCCAACCGTATCCTGGGCTGCATGAAAAGAAGCATGGCCAGCAGGTCAAGGGAAGTGACTCTGCCCCTCTACTCTGCTCTTGTGAGACCCCACCTGGAGTACTGTGTACAGCTCTGGGGCCCCCAACACAAGAAGAACATGGACCTGTTGGAGCGAGTCCAGAGAAAGGCCTCACAGATGATCAGGGCATTGCAGAACCTCTCCTATAAAGACAGACTGAGAGAGTTGGGGTTGTTCAGCCTGGAGAAGAGAAGGTTCCGAGTAGAACTTAGAGCAGCCTTCTGGTACTGGAGAGGGACTTTTTACAAGGGCATGGAGTGATAGCACAAGGGGTAGCAGTTTTAAACTGAAAGAGGGTAGACTTAGATTAGATATTAGGAAGAAATTCTTCACGATGAAGGTGGTGAGACACTGGAGCAGGTTGCCCAGAGAAGTGGTGGATGCTCCTTCCCTGGAACTGTTCAAGGCCAGGTTGATGAGGTTTTGAGCCACCTGGTCTGGTGGAAAGTGTCCCTGCCAATCGTTGTGGCGTTGGAAGTAGGTAATTTTTAAGGTCTCTTCCAACACAACTCATTCTGTGGTTCTATGAATTGCTAAGTGTCATACCCAAAGGGAATATGGAGAAGAAGAACGGAATTTTAAGGATAGGAAGGAAAGGGGTAAGAAAATAAAGGGAAAAAAGAGAATGAGACAATGCTCTGTACAAATTCATATGGATTTCCCTTAATAAAACCAACTGTTGATGTCTTTTTTTCACACATCTGCTGTTACGGCTGTGAAGTTTGACTTTTGTCTTAAGAAGTTAACGTTTCATGACTGATGTCTTCAGCAGAATTCATGGTGACTGATATGCAAGGATGGCCTGAGGCCTGATGTATCTTTATACTGACAATCAATGCCAGGCATTGCATGGCAATTAAAAGGCATAAAGCTTTGTTTATTCTAGAACTTAAATACATCATTAAGAAGTAGCTAAAACTAAAGCTACACAGCAACATGAAGATGTGGCCATCTAATGGGTTGTGGTTTATTCCACAGTTTTACTCGTCATTATCACATATTCAAAACACTTGGCATCTCACAAATCTGTTTTAAGAACTACAGTCATTATTTTTATTTTTTATCCAGAGAATATTATCAACTAGATTAGGGTCAAAATTTGCAATATATTTTAATGAGAATTTCTACTCCAAAATTGTACTGTGTTTTCATACTTGTGTGGTAGTCATCCTTGTAAGTAGACAGTTTATGTCTTGAAAATATTTGATGCTGTTCTCAAACCAGAATGATGAAGTAGAAAACAAATTCATCGTGACTAGTAGACTCTAAATGAAACCAGAACACAGGTGACAACCTACGTTATGTAGCTCTAAGGGTTTGGCTTGAAACAACTCAGGAAGCAAATGACAAACTATTCCTGTTAGAAATAAAACCACAGTATATATTTTCATATTTTTATGATTCTAATCACAGTAATCATGCAGCTTGTATATGTAGTTAGGGCCTGCATGATCAGCTTTAAATCATACCCTTGGATTGCAGATCTGAAACTATCAGTGTTTTTTTCTGATTTTCCCATTCTTTCCTTTTCTAAAGAAATGGAATCAACAGCACCATCCCACCCAGAAACTAGGATTTCCGATCAGAAAGATGCTGTAGTCTCACAACTCGTGTGTCTGCTCCCACATACATATTACTTTGGAACCATAGAGGGGATCACAGTGCTTTTAGCATCTCACTCCTAGGTATATCCTCCATCCTTGGTACAGCATATGCAGACCTTAAACCATATGTTCAGCAAGTATAAACTCGTTTAGTTCTATTGTCTTCAAGGGGTTTGTGTTAACCAGCTGAGGATGTACCCACACACACCTTCTATTTCTTGTTTTTTTTTAATATTAAGAGTATTGTTTTCCATGGAGAATCCTGTCTTAGTCCTAGAGTAACAACCTGTGTTATGCACAACATGAAAAATAATGGGATAAGAATCCAAATACACAAGAAAAGTGAAACGGAGAGAACGTGGCTTCTGACTCCCACAGTTTCAGGAAATACTGCAACTGTGATTAAGGAAATTAGAGAATTTGGAGAGCTTCTTAAAAAATAAATAAAAGGAAAACCGCTGAGAATGATGCAGGAATATCAATGAAGTAAATGTGTGAAAACCAGATAAGGAAAAGGCAACATCAACACAAAATTATTGACAATAAACTAAATCATTAGCAAAGGTTATACTCAACATCCCCCTTTCTCTCCCCGCCCTGCCTGCACTACCCCACCCACCATCCCTCCAAAAATGTAACTATTTGGCTGAAGGTAGAAGCCTTGCAAACTATACATAGAGTACTGAAACAAAACAATTTGGATCGTAAACAGGATGAATCTATCCTCTAGTTTGAGATCAAATGATCCAGGTCTTTTTGAATGAGACTCCTCTTCTCAGTCCTGCTTCACTCATAAATTCAGAAAGCTGTTAAGATTGTTCCCAATAGATCAACGTGATTTCCCCTCTCTTTTTGCATCACCTCCTGCCTCCTTTTTTCGATTGACTCAAACAGACCTCAGATAAGAAACATTTCCTCTTTGCATATATCTCTCTATTCATTACTGGAAATGATTAGTGTATATAGACTTCGACATTAGGCACCTGAATAAAAGTCCTAAATTTTTATGAGTGTGGCTTTTGGTGTGCTGTCCACAGAACACCTTGCTTTTGCATTCACAAAATAAAGGACTGTGGCACAAGATTTATAAAAGCAGATGGACCAAGTTTATGTGTTTCATTCATAAGTGCATTGGTTTTATGTTTATGAATGAAAATGACATTTCTATGAGCAAATCATTGGAACTGTGCTGGTCTCTGTGTAATAGCAGATAATAATATTTACCTATTTTACAAAGCAAAACATATTAAATATGCTATCAAATCTAGTCAGTATAGCATTCTGCCGCTAACACTAATGCTGAGAATGCAGATTATTTATACTTAAAGCCATCATAGCTTGCCAGAGTGACAGATGAGTTTAGTGGTTTGGATACTTACCTAAAAGCTTGGACATGTATCTGAATTTCATCCAAATAATGAATTTCTTAAAAGGGAAACATTTGACTAGAAATGTTTCATAAACAGGTTCTCTTGCACTGCATCCAGCATTTTCTGCACTCAATCTGGTTTGAAAGATGAAGAGAACAATGGTAGCTCCACTTATCACTAGCTGAGGTTTTTGATGAAAGGTCTGCAGCATCAGTCCAGACTGGTGAAGACTGTGCTGTGGACAAATGTATCATGCTGCATCCAGCATTATCCAGAAGTGGAATGTAAGCACAAAATATTAGGCCAGCTTCAAATATCCTTCAAGTCAGTATAATTTATTCTGTTCCAAGAGACCAAGAATGTGGCCTTAGCTTGTGTTCCCTATAGGTAAAAGGTTTAGAGTAGGTCTTTCCTGGTTCAGGATTCTCCCTCTGTTTATATAATGAAGCATAACTATTCTGAAGTTTAAGATAATGCTAGAAAGTACGCTTCTGCTGAAGCAGATGACAATTTTGCTGTCAGCGGGCAGGATTTCACAAGTAATGATCTTTTTCACATACAAATTAAGGTTCTTAATAATGGCTTAAACTGATTATTTTCAAAATACATAGCAAACTATATTGCAGGGAAATCTTTGTATACTGGATCAATTTTATTATAAATTAATTATAATTTTGTTTCTTAATGTTCCCAGATTGCAAATAGGAACAAATAAATTAATAATATTGGAAATCATTCTTCATTACATTGGTGAATCTTCACTGGATTAAAGACAAGTACCTTGGCATTAAAATAGTGTTGTGAAATGCAGAATCAAGCCCTTTGAGAAAAAATCCCAGAACTTTAATTATACTGGAGCTTTACTAGTGACCCCCCTGACAACAGGCATTCTCTTTAGTTTTGCTCAGGATTTAGTTGTTGAATACCCTCATAATCCTCTCAATGCCTTTTCTTTTAAGCAGTGCCATTTGCCCTGGATAAAACTGTTTGTTTTCACATGCTAGCAAGAATAAAATGTAGCACTTACAGGGTGCTTCACATTTTCTGGCATAGTGCTGTTGTGGATATAATTGTCTACAGATATAATCAAGTCAAGTTTTGTAGGTTGAGGTAAACTTTAATATAAGCTCTTGGGTGGGTGTTTTGGGTTGGGGTTCTTTGTACAATATCTCAGCTCAGTAACTATTCAGGTCTAGGTGTTGTTGACATAATTACGTTTAGAGGAGAAGCCTGATCATATATCTCACTTCTAAACTTCTCACATGCGTGTTTTTGGAGGTGCGCTGCAGAGGGAGATGCCACAATTAGCTCAACATAGTTAACTGATGAGAATGAAAAAGGGATGGGGACATCAAGGCCTGGTGTGGCACACATCTGCAAACCAAGGGACATACAGCCTATGAAATCCTCTGAATCAAATGAACAAAAGGGTTTGTAGTCAGAAGGATAGGTCTTTTCCCCACACAAATATCAGTTGGTCTAATAGAAGTATTTAACTTTCAAAGCACTGTATGATCATGAATCAATATTTTAGTAAAACAATATATCAGACTCTTCTTGGTACTCTTTCTGTGCTTCATAGCTTGGTAATAAAAGTAGTAGTTAGGAACAGACATATCCTCTCTTCATCATTGCAGAGTCTTAAGATATTTCCAAATTATAACATCAACATTCTTATATGAAGCTGCTAAATTCAGTCCTAGAAGTCTTCTTTTAGCAACATACTGAGATCAGAATGGATCGTTAAGCTGCATGGGTATTGCTGTTCTCATCTCTATAATCCCTAATCAAGAACACTTACATTTCTTAGTCCATTAATATCTAAAATAATGTTTTTTTCATGAGAAGAGAGGGGAGGAACACTTCTGTCTCAAACAAGTAGCACTTTCAATACCGCACCTGAAATACTTACCCACATGACCTTGAAAGCTGCAAATAACAGAGGAGAAAGAGGCTTACAGCTAAAGCACATGGTCCTGCCCTGAAAAAAAGAAGCACTATGTATAAGAAGAAAGCTTCACAAGGGAGTTACAGGTCACCTCGTCACCTATTCTTAGTGCAGCATGCAAAAGAAGTTAAAGAGGAGGAGAACAGAAAACAAAGAAAGAAAATTAGAAGTGCCCTTAATAACATATTATTGCAGCATTTACTAGGGAACAAAAGCATCAATACTCTATATAAGAAAATTTCTGAAAATTCCATCGAGGAGACATAAGTGGTACCTGGAATAATTTAGTGATAAAACATATTTCAATTTACTATAATTAACTAAACAAGTGCATTAGTATTTTGTCTTACAAAACAGCAGATAATACAATCATCGTGATACAGCCTATTTAAAATATGCTTACTTCTTGGGAGCTCTTGACAAAACAGATAGGGCCTCTAATGAAACCCTATGTTGATCTGTCACCATTGTAAGAAAGTGAGACACCATCTCCCACCTATACACATGAAACAGAAAAAAAGGATGGTAGTGCAGGGAGAGAGTGATCTACCATTTCTGTCTGCAAGAACCCTGGGCAAAAATGAAACTGAAATTATTTTACTTTAACAATAATTTTAAGAATAGCACTTGTTTGAAATAAAATAATTCTGTTCATCCTGTTAAAGTGACTTTAAACTGGATGTTCTTGAATAAAGCCATTTCTTCTTGTACTCTTCAGAGATTCAGCTTTGTTGTAGGAAACCACAAGTCATAATTTCCTGAGATTCTTTATCAAAATTTTCAGTGTACATACACACACATAAGTATTAACTACCAAGCTCCATTTTTAATGATAGACTTCAGATTTTTTTTTTTTTGTCCTAGTTTACCAAGGGTTCATTCAGATTTTGTGTTTCAGGTCATTTTCTCAGAAGAACTTACACACTGAATGAACTACATATCTAGGATCTACACACTCCTATCTGTCTTGAAATGCCAGGAGAAAGACTTATGAAGTATCATATGTTATAATTAATAGGCTGGAAAAAGTAAGAACATTTTTAAGAATCTGAAGGGTCAAAAGACTAGATTCACATGAACACAGATTTTTAAGTGACAGCTGAAATACGTAAATAAAAATTGTAGGGATCATTGAAACAGTTCCTCTATATCTCTATATCTGTCTGAGAATCTCACGGGATTCTCAAACAAGAGATTTCAAGTGTATTTAGATGACCATGGTCATTGTTACCAATACGTATATAACCACAAGTGCTCTAGTTATCAACTTACTGAACATAAAGCAGTGGGGATCTCTCTTACTCTCTCCTCCTGGTTTCTAGAAGAAAATAATCCCCTAGTTTAAGAAATTCAGCAAGTGTTTCCCACTTAAGAAATTGAAGCTGAACAACTCAGAGTGAGGATTTAGATAGCTATGAATGTATGTTTCAAGACAGACTTTTAAAAGGTAAGCTTTGGTCCTCTCTCTGGCCTGTCTATGAGCATAGTGTGGCAGTTCTTCACTTGTTATGTAAATTCATTTCTTTATTACTTCTAGTGCTATAACATTTAAGACAGGTTGCCATTGTTTTCAGATGTTGTGTACAAAGAAGAAAGTACTTCGTCTTTTGCATAAGAAGACAACAGTCAGACAAATAAAGATGTAACATGAGAGAAAGCATATTATGCAGTTATCTCAACATGTTAGCAGTCTAATTCTTGCCAGGAATGTTAGGCATAGTGGCAAAGTATTTTAAGTATCAGTGCAAGGAAGAAGAGTGATACAGAATGGGAAGGCAATTCAGTAATTTTCATAGAGGTGCTTGCTCAAAGTGTGGCAAGACTGTAGGGTCAATGATTGATCAGAAGTGGTAATGAAAGGTAACACAGAAAGCTTTAGATGATCTTTACTTGACTAAGAAGACCTTGAAAAAAAATAGAACCAGAAAAAAGCAGGCAGTTTATGCTGAATGCAATAAAAGAACAGAATAAAAAAAAATATGAAGAGAGGGCTGGTATAGGGAAGCAGTTGGATGGGAAATTACCTTTGTAAGAATATTGTGGAGTATTTGACTGGACATGGACTGATTTCAGAAAGGCCAAGAAATGCAAGTTGCATACACTGACCGATAAATTTATCCCACCTACAACTGTTGACTGATCTGAATCTTTCTCCTAATTTGCTAGAGAGCCTTGGATAACCTACCTCTTCTCTTCATCACCTCATCTTGTTTGCCTTGAATCTTCTCTCTAGCAATGAATCTATCTACAGATTGTGAGTAAATCACAATTGCAATTAAATGCAATGAACTGTGCTCTGTTGCTTTGTTATTGACTGGGCAAATATCTGTAAAAAGGTACAGCCCTAGGTGACATCCTTAGTCAACATCCTAAGGAAAGACAGAAAATGTCCACATCCATGGGTAAAAATTATACTGTCAGAACTTCAACTTACCATGTGCTCAAAGGACATCTGGCATTGACGGGGTGGTAGGGATTCAGCTTCAAAGTCCAAATTTTAAGTATTTACATGTAAGCTCTCATATTGGACTCCATAAACCAAAACTGGTTACATAAATAGAGGCACCTTGTGCTATTTCAGACATTGTACACTATCAGAGATACTTCCACCCCTTATAGGAAACCTTCTGGTTCTCAAATGGCAGTAGACTCCTATTTTTAGGCAGCTGAACAAGACCTAAGTTTCTACTAGTGAGTTGCCTGTCTTATCTCCCATTTTACTGAAAGGAGAGCTCAACAGTACAGCCTATGGATCCTACAGAGCAGTTGAGCTAATAAAATTTGTGCCTCTGCTATAAAGCGGTAATAACCAGCTCTCTAGACTTCATTGACTGTATTTGCCAGGCAGAGAATCCCATGCTCATATTTGGTCTAGCCTCCATCTGCTGCTCCAGAAGGATGTAGAACTTTCCCAGCTTCCATGCCATACCCATAAACTCTATGTAGATCTGTTGCATCCCCTGAGCCCAAACAGCAGCAGGGACCCATGTTAGGTAACTGAAACCCACCTGACAACCCCAATAACTATACTGGAAGCTTAGACACCAGATTACGTCTTGACACCGACATCGTGAACACCTAAATTAATCTGAAGCTGAATCTTACTGCTTCTGAAGGGTTCTGTGTTAGAGTTTCAGAAGCATCACTCTTGGGCTAAAAATAGATTCAAATTGTCTTCTCACCCTTCTCTCCAGTAATGATTCTTTCTACACATTAAGAGTAAACCTGGCTTAACCTGCAATTAAACAGAAAAACAGACGTGAAGATTAGTAATTATGATTTAACATAAAAGGCAATATGCCTGAAATGGAAACGGAATATTAAATAAAGGAAATTAATTTAATAATGTCATTAGCCAGTGTCAATATTTGGGATCCAATCCTTTTCCTAGCATAAATAACTTTAATGGAGCTGCCCACATGAGTGAAGTTTATCTGATACCCTAAATCCAGTTTATCTGGAGAACTGTGTTGTAAGGTAGAATAAATCTTTCTAGAGGAGTATCTCACATAAGTTACAAAATAATTTGTAGATCTTTAGATCTGTTGTTGGTGTAGCTTGAACTTTTAGCCAATCTTTTTTTTTTTTTCCCTTTTTTCCTTTTTTTTTTTAGGAACTATTTGTAGTACCTACCTGGAATGTCACAAGTAAAAACAGATCTTTAATGATTTTTTTTCTTTTTCTCAGATTACATACAGTTACTTTTAGAATTTCAAGATTTCCCCAAAATTTAATACTTTCATAAGAATATAATAAGTTAATTTGG
>VZSC01019634.1:39196-58593 GCA_013398225.1 Steatornis caripensis
CTCCTCTCCTCTCCTCTCCTCTCCTCTCCTCTCCTTTTCTTTTCTTTTCTTTGATTTGCTTGGCTTTGCTTTACCAAGTGTGAAAGCAAATAAGTAAAAATCAAAATCAATCACTCTGGCTATAAGCACAAGTATTTTTCTACACTGATATTCTGTGTCTGAAACTCATCTGATGCAGCTATGCTTGTCTGGTTGTGGTTGGGTTTTTGCATTGATGTCTGACTTGATAAGTATGAATGAGACTCATAAGTAGCTGCTGATTTTTATTATTTGTATAACACGAACACTATGAGAGATATCTTGCAAAAAGTGTTATCATTTCTTTGTCTGCATAGGGTGGCAGCAAGAAGTAATGACACCCTAACAGTTTTATTTGGATTATATGCCCAGATACAAAACATACAGCAGGACTTTCCTCTAGGAAATTCCCTGCTATTGGCCAAGAACAGAGATACAGTAGGGAAAGCCTAGCAAAGAGAGTGCTGCAATATATGTGCATATATACATATATATATATGTATATATATATATCCATTAGGGAATAAGAGATCATTATGATGGGAGTGCTTAGAAGACTGATAAATCAGTCTAGTTTAAATCAAATCTTTGCTGAATTAATTCATCATTAGCTGTTCACATGCTAATGGTTAGTTCTTACACATTATTAGTCATTAACACCACACAAAACTATTAGTCTTTATTACCTATATCCTAAAGCAGAGATGAATGCACTATACCACAGATACACGGTTAACACTGATGGCTGTGGCCGCTGATGATCTTGGTAGCTGAGATCAGACTTCAGAGCTTACTGATAAGAGAAGTCAGAATTGAGTCAGACTTACCTTCTTTCACCTCCTGACATTTTAGCTATTGCTCCCTTGCCAAAATGAGCAGTGTCATCTGCCTTACCTGCTCCTAACAATGCTTATCTTGGTTTTAGATTTTGCCAGTCATCTTTCCTGTATTCAGCAGGAATTTCTGTTTGTAATTACTTGAGATTTCCTTGTCATATGTCTAGGAAGTTATTATCATTTGGATGTCTCCTACCGACACCTACATTCATCTTCCCTTGCCCCTTTGGTGGGCCCATAGCTTAAATACTTATGTAAAATATGTATGTTATGTCTGTATATGCTATGATAGTGCTCCAAAATACTTATCTACTTGTTTTAGTTACAATATTTTAGTATACTTATCTTCAGTTTCAAAGCAAACAAATATTGATTATGGATACAGATGGACCATTGATGGATAAAGAACTGGCTGCATGGTCACACTCAAAGAGTTGAGGTCAAAAGCTCAGTGTCCAAGTGGAGACTTGTGATGAGTGGTGTTCCTCAGGGGTCCGTGTTGGGACCGACACTGTTTAACATCTTTGTCAGCAACTTTGACAATGGGATTGAGTGCACCCTCAGCAAGTTTGCCAACAACACCAAGATGTATGGTGCAGCTGACACACTGCAGGGAGGGGAAGCCATCCAGAGGGACCTTGACAGGCTTGAGAGATGGGCCCATGCAAATGACTTAAAGTTCAACAAGGCCAAGTGCAAGGTCCTGCACATGGGTTGGGGCAATCCCAGGCACAGATACAGGCTGTGGTGGAGAATGGCTTGAGAGCAGCCCTGAGGAGAAGGTTTTGGTGGTGTTGGTTGATGAGAAGCTCAACATGAGCCAGCAATGCACGCTCACAGCACAGAAGGCCAACCGTATCCTGGGCTGCATGAAAAGAAGCATGGCCAGCAGGTCAAGGGAAGTGACTCTGCCCCTCTACTCTGCTCTTGTGAGACCCCACCTGGAGTACTGTGTACAGCTCTGGGGCCCCCAACACAAGAAGAACATGGACCTGTTGGAGCGAGTCCAGAGAAAGGCCTCACAGATGATCAGGGCATTGCAGAACCTCTCCTATAAAGACAGACTGAGAGAGTTGGGGTTGTTCAGCCTGGAGAAGAGAAGGTTCCGAGTAGAACTTAGAGCAGCCTTCTGGTACTGGAGAGGGACTTTTTACAAGGGCATGGAGTGATAGCACAAGGGGTAGCAGTTTTAAACTGAAAGAGGGTAGACTTAGATTAGATATTAGGAAGAAATTCTTCACGATGAAAGTGGTGAGACACTGGAGCAGGTTGCCCAGAGAAGTGGTGGATGCTCCTTCCCTGGAAGGGAAGGCCGGGTTGGATGGGGCTTTGAGCCACCTGGTCTAGTGGAATGTATCCCTGCTAATGGCAGGAGGGGTGGAAGTAGATGATCTTTAAGGTCTCTTCTAACCCAAACTATTCCGTGATTCTTTGATTATATTCTGATCAGTCATCTGTTTTGGCTGCAAAGGTTTGGCCTCCAAAATGCCCCAAAAAGTGTTTATCTTATAATCTGACCTAAATTTCCCTAGTAGGGATGTCCAGAATGGATATACTCAAAGGTCTAAATTAGTCTCACCAAAATTTATTTGCTTACCGAAAGGCCTGAGATAGGATCCCAAGTCCCTAAGTTCTGTTGAGTAGTGCTAAGAGCAATCTGGAACCAGTTGCTCTCCATTAGTAGCAAAGAAAGCCATGATGTTTAGACTTTCTACAAGGACAGCTCAGTGAAGAGAGTGAGGTTAAGTGAGGTGAACTCAGATCTAGGGTCTTAATCATGTTCTGCTATTTTTTTTTATAGAGCTGAGCAAACTGAAACAGAAGCAATTATATCTTAAGCAATAATAACTGTATTATGAAGCTTCAAAGAGCTCAAGGCATGCTTTTTAGAAGATGTACAATGCCGTAAATATTGATGTTAGTTTACTGTTTCATATCTAATAAAAATGCCTGTGTCTTGTCTGGCAATTTATGATGTGAAGGGAGAAAGAAAAGGGTCTTTATGTGGCTACTACACAGTTTAAAGTAATTTTTATGGTGCTCTCAAAGTTATTGTTATCCATTCTACCAATAGAGAAATGAATCATGAATAATGGGTAAGCACCTTTGTGCTGTTTACAGGGTTTCAGACTTTAAAGTTTACATCCTGGTAAGCCAGTATATCAATTTAATTAGGTGCTTTGAGTAATTTACCCAAGTAAGCTGTTTGGTGATAAGTCCTTAGTCCTCAATCTTCTTCTGATTAGAAGGATGTTTAATCTTCAGTTGCTTAAAAAGCCTTCAGCGACAAAGTATACAGCCAGAGTTTTTGCTGGTGTTCCCTTTTCCATTTATATTCTGAGCATGCAAAGTAGGTGGACAAGAGCTGCCTGACATTTTGTTTGTTGGAATACATTCAGTATTCCACAATTGCAAAATTTCCTCATGTCATGCTTCAAGGGTGGGCAGTTTTATGTTATTCCCAGTTTTGATGACATGCCAGTTGGTACCGATCAGTGCATTTTGGAGCACTGTAAAATTTGAGTTCATGGAACAACTGGTTTTTATTTCAGTCCCTCTTTTCTCATAGTCTGTTGCTTTCTCCTTAGTGTTCTGAAGTTCAATCTTTATGTGAAATTGTCCTTCTGCCTTTTGTAACACCCTCACACACTCCATTACATTATCTCTTCATTAAAAATTGTGGATTTAAATCCTCTCTTCCCACTTACTCTCTCTGGAAGATTAGACACCTGTTATTTTTCCGCCCTCTACTTGTTTTGTTTCTTAATGCCGGAGTTACAGTAGTGGTTTCCTGCTACCCTAGAAGTAAGGGCTGCAGCCTGAATAATCCAGGAAAACTAACAGGAAAGCAAAAATGAGGCCTCTGGCTTGTGGAGACCGTGCATTTCTCCCTAGAATTGTTTTTGGAGGGTGT
This sequence comes from Steatornis caripensis, assembly GCA_013398225.1. NCBI lineage: Eukaryota > Metazoa > Chordata > Aves > Caprimulgiformes > Steatornithidae > Steatornis > Steatornis caripensis. The sequence continues at coordinate 42,965 of VZSC01019634.1, forward strand.
GAGAAGCACCACATTCATCTATGAAGGAGAACGATACCTTTGGGACACCAAGGCTTTCCATCCTGGTTTGAAACCTCTGTGTGACCACATCATGCTCCAGCCATGCTCACTGGCACCAGCGGTGTATTCGCACACCAGGCACCCATGCCACATATTGGCCAGTGCTGTGCGCAGCACTTCATAACACAACATAGAAGATGCCTGTTCTGTGAGATCTGAGGCTGTCTCACTTTGCAGGCCACACTTAATCTGTGAATGTAAGTGATGGTGGGGGAGGAGAAGGGACACCTCACCCATCTTCTTCACTGTCAACCAGAAAGTAATAACCAAGAGTTAAGGTCTTTGCATTTTAAAAATAATGGGAGGAAGAATACAACTAAAGCCCAAGAGTCACGCTTCTGTCATTTTTCTGAGCGTAGGAGAAATCTCTCTGAGATTCCTCATTTGAGTTATACTCAGGTCCAGTAATTTTAAGTCATAAAATTTTATAATATATTTTTACACACTGACTAGACTGGCTCTTATTTCATGCACTATACTTTAGCTGAACCAGATTAATTTAACCCATGTTTGTGGCTGGCCATATTTTAAACTGCCTTCAGGATGCTAGTTTACCAGATTTAAGTCTGCAGTGAATCACAAGCGAACTTTGGTCTGGCATTACTTAGCTTACCCTAGGGTTAGTGGCACTGCTTAGAAATGTGTCTTAAAGAAAGTTGCCTAAAATGCTAGCTTGAGCATTTTTAACTTCTCTCCTTCGTAATGCTCTAGGCTTAAAGCAGTAATTACATAGAGTAATATACCTGTTGCCATGCTCGTTTTCTGCACATCTGCAACAGTGGAAGCTCTGTGAATCTGCTTGGGATTCTGTAATTTATTATTTATTTAGGGGGACTTAGCCCTATGGCTCACTGTATATCCTCCCGCTTTCTCTCTTTTTAGCTCATTCTCCCTATTTCCTTACATGCCACAAGTTCCTTGAGACCTCTTTTCCCCTCCCTCCTTCTTCCTTTTCTGTTGTTTCTTTTCCTCTACTGCTAAGCCTTGTCTTTCTGCTTTCCTGTTACTTTTCCTGCCCTTATTTTTGGTCAGGTATTGCAGTTGACACAAACCTAGTGTTTTCCAGAATGATAAACTGTCCAGCAGAATGCTTCTTCCCCTAGTTGTACCTCCATTAACTAAATGAAAAGGAGAGGGAATTAGCTAGGCCATTAAATCTGAAGGCTATTTCAGAACAGTTTGTATGTTTCCTTATCTAATCCAGAAGATACTACTGCTGTGGGAGAGAGACAAGAGTGATTTTAGAATACAGTGAGTGTAATGATGACGTAACATCTTTGCTAATCTTTGCCAAACAATCCCTCATTACATTTTCCTCTCATTTACCGTGTTTATCGTGGCATGCAGAGCATGGCAGAAGATTTGCCTGATTTAATGTCAGGAAATCCATTGGGATCAAAACACTGCTATCCAGTGTTTTACTAGTTTCAAGCAGGTCATGTTGAGGTGAACTACCTGAGCAGCCTCCTCCATCATCTTGGATTAGACTGTAAAGGAAACCATGTATAAAGTAGGCTTTGTTTAGCAAAACATTTCAGAAACATCCTGCTTCCTGTACCTCAGCTGAGCACACACTGACAAGGATATGTAAAGAACTGACTTTGCATTAATGCAATAATTTTTGTCAATAAAGAAAGTAAAAGTATAAAAGCAAGCAATAATCCTTATGCATTAAGATATACTACAGTCATAGACTCATGGAATCACAGGATAATTCAGCTGGAAAGAAATCTCAAGGAGATCAACTGTAAGGTCAGAGAAGATCACTCTGAGCTTTATATCGAAAACCCACAAGCATGAAGACTCTACAGCATATCTGGGAAACCAGCTACACTGCAAGACAGTCTTATAAAAAAAAAATGCAGAAAAAGGAAAGATTTTCCTTATCTCAAATCTGAACTTCTCTTGTTTCAGCTTATGTTCGTTGTCTCCTGTCCTAATATAATGCCCCACTGTGAAAAGCCTGGCTCCATCTTCTACCTTTTCTACTTAGCTGCCTCCCCATCTCCAGCTTGGATAGGAGCAAGGAGTTATTCCTTCCCAAATTCAGTTCTTCTGCACCTTCCTTTTGGTCTTCTCCCATAATGGGGATGAATATTTCTTCTTACTTTCATAAACAGAGCCATAACATCTGATGACTGCTTACGTTGCTGTAATCCAGATTTCATCTGCTTCTAGATTTCGCAGGACACATCGTGCATGATGATTCAAGTTCCTTGTGGTTCTTTCTCTGGGACTTTGCACAAACAAATCTGAATATTTCTCATATGCATTCCTGTTTAGTGAGTAAATTTTCTCTTTCTCATCTTTTCCTTAGTACCATGGTCATTAACCTTTTTCTGGTCTTCAGACTCTTTATTTTAAAATGTGTTGTTGTGTTCTCTTTCATGACCAGCCAACTCTTAAAAGTCAAGTCTTCTCATTTCAAAAATCTTTCATAGGAAAGGAAAAAGTCTTGTGACAACCTTTCTGATGTCATAATTTTTAAAAGAGATTTATTACTTTGAAGTTTACTTTTCCCCTCACCGGTTGTCCTAGTTCATTTTCAGAGCCAAATAAATCATATGGGAAAAAGAATCTCTGCTCCTTCAAATATTTCTACCAACCTTGTCCTCCTCAAAATAGCACAGGTAAAGAGGAACTGCTGTAAGATTTTTTTTTTTTTTTTAAATTGTGCATTCATAACTTTGGAAAACATGACTGGGCATTACAGTGGTGGCAAAGGCAAAAGGTTGTCCAAAGGGCTCTGTAAATGTTCAAGCTCTGTTTTCAGTTGTGGTAAGTGCAATCATAGTATACTGACTACACCACTGATTGCAGAAAAAATAAATCATTCCTTTTCTTCTATAATACACTCTTCTGATCCCTGCATAAAAAAAAAAAATCTTCTTTGCTTCATGTACTTTCTCTTCTTTTATACATATCACTTCTGGTTTTGATAATGTTGCTCTTACAGAAACAATGAGGCTTCTACCAACGCTGATCTACAGCTAATCCAAAACTTCACCAGCTCTAGTTAAACATAGCAGGTTCATTCTTTATATAGCATTCACACTTTCACTTATCTGAATCAGATCTGTCACCAGATTTAATCTCCTCTTCTTCAGTGATTTACATTTGGCTCTGATTCAGGTTGTGCTCCCTACTCTTCTGATAATGCTATTAATTTTTAGCTATGCTCATCATACGTACTACCAATGTGTTACTACCAGTGTTAAAATATTATACTTAAATCTTCTGCCTGATTGTCTAGAATATCTCTTTTGCACAGGAAGCATCTAGGAGACTTCTCTTGAAATGCTGCTTTTCAAAATGAGTGTTGAAATGCCTCCTTTTAGCCAATACAGCCTGATAGGATCCAGTGTGATACCAAATATCCTGAATATGTTTTGCCACTAAGAACTCATATACAGCTTGTCAAAATAAGTATGGAAAATGGATGTCTAATATATTGTCTGCCTCACAGTTGAAGGGCAAAAACCACCCCACCATAACGCAGCTTTTCAGTGCTACTGCCTAGGAATAAAAGCTTTTCTGAAATTCTCCAGGTTTCTTTCCATTCCTATCACAAACATCAACTGGTTCATTTGTATGGTCCCACTATCTCTTCAGCGATGCAAAGCACTGTAGGTGCTGGAAATCCTTTTTCACTTCTAGTGCTACTGTTTGGGACAGCTTGTCCTGACGTTACCGTTTCACACCTAAGTGGAGCAGTTTCCTTTTATATCCCACCAGTCTGACTGATAAAGAAACGTTGTTGCGCTTTCAGTGTCATGTTTTGGAAATGGTTTTATTTCACTCTGTCTGAAGGAAAATGTTAAGGTGTGATCCAGTATCGGTTTTGAATTTACGTAGTTCTGTTCCTTTCAAGATGAACCTCATCACAGTCCTTTCCTTTTTTGAGCTTCTCTGGTAGAATCTAATCTTTCTCCATTGACTAAGGCAGCATTTAAGGAGAGCAACTTCTAATTATGTGAACGTTGGCCCTATATACAACCCAACAGGTGACTGTTCTGGGAAGCAGCAGATGAGGATTTGAACCAATCTTAAACTGTGATGGGCCTATTTCACGGTTTAAAGCTGGGCTTGCTATTAAGTGAATGACAGATGCTCTTTGTTAACCCCCTCCCTCTCCGAAGTGGGGGTTAAAAGAGACTTATGGGTTAGGAAAGAGACTTATGGGTTAGGAAAGTTAAAACAGCTTTAATCTAACTACAGAAAGTTAAAACAGGAAAGAGACTTATGGGTTAGGAAAGTTAAAACAGCTTTAATCTAACTACAATAATGATGTATAATAATAATAATGAAATATACACAAATATACAAATATGTACAAAACCAATATTGTGCTCCCCCCCACCGATGTTGAATACGTCACCCGGACACTGTGGGGCACGCCCCAGGAAAGTCCCGGACTATAGTCAGCAGCAGCAGGCAGGAGCTGGATTCAGGAATGCACGGATTGGATCGAAGGCAGAAGAATAGGATAGAGTCCTCCTTGGACACCGGCCATGGAACAAGAGAGCGAGACCCTCGTGATCCCTTAGCTTTATACTGAGTATGACGTGTATGGGATGGAATACTCCCTTTGGTCAGTTTTGGGTCACCTGTCTGACCCACTCCTCCCCACCGCAGGGTCGCAGATGTGACCCCTTCTCTGCTCTTTCAGTTCCGGTGCACAAGAAAGTTAGCAGAAGCAAGCATCGACCTTTGTCTGCATAGAGATAACTATAAGCAAGGGCCTTACTGCATACCACTGCTTCTGATGTTCCAGCACTAACTATAAACACTGAGCCTTGTTGCTGCTAGAAGCAGCTACTGTCTGGAAAACATGCAGTTAATTTCAGAGAGTGCAGCTTCTCAGAAGAGACTTAACTAAAAAGCAAAGTTACCAAAAGTAAATTGGTTCTGCTCTGGCCCAAACCAAGACAGCCTAAGACCAGATTTCCAATGCCTCCGCTACGATTTACCCCACAGTTTACAAAGTGAAACTCATACTATGATTCTGGTTCCTACCTGCTACATTGGTGTCAGGAGGCAGACGACAAGGTGAAAACACAACAAGAGTATTTTTTTTTTCTCCATAAAAAAGTACCCTTATAAAACCCCATAAAAGCCTAAGGCCATATCCCATTCTATAAAGTGTTCCCTGAGGATTTCCCTGCTTGTGGTAAATTACATTATTGTGTGGTAAGCCATAAAGGAGCAAAAGGGTGAAGAACAGTGATTGCTGCTCATTGTTTTGTCTCACTTTTTTTCATACCACCAGGAAGAGTCAGAAGACAGACTCTAAGATTCAAGAGAATTGCTAAATTATTGTATTTCCTCTAGAGTTTGTTTGCTGCACCAGGTGATTTATAGAACCAATGTTAATAAATAAAACTCTGCTCTTTGATTACTCTTACCAGTGTGAGAGTTCACTCTCAATTTAAAAGGAAATAAAGACGTGGTCATAGACAAAAAGGTCAGTCCACCAATTTTATCTAAAATAGTGCAACAAGGCTTTGCAACCAGGAGAACTGCTGCAAGACAGTAACAGACAATTACTCTGCCAAACAAAACAGAAGAAAGTAAGAAAGTCAATTTGTTTACAAAGTAAGAGATGTGACTGTCCTGTAATAAAGTCCCTTTCCAGAAACGACTTAAAGTGATAAAGCTTATAAACTGTGATAAAGCCCTGTTATATCGCTTAGAAACATTTATAGCATAAAGAAGACAAATTAAATCCCAGTAATTTGTAGTGAAATATGATTATGTTTTGTCAAAATCTAAATCTTCCTATAATTTAAAAGTGTCAAAAGAAAAATGGTACATAATGGAAGCTTTGAACTCTCAATTTAAAAAGAAATAAAGATGTGGACAAATAAAGACATCTCAATTTAGAAAAAACAACAACAACAACAACAACAAAGAAACCAACCCAAACCAAAACCGCCCTAAACCACAAAAAATTTAGTGGATAGCCAAAAATTTTCCAAAGATGTTTACAACAGTATCTGTAGGAAAAGAGAAAAACTAATTAAACCACAAAGTTCCCCAGTATGGGAGTTGCTTGCTATTGACTAGGTAACATTTATATTTTTGTTTGAAAAAGCACTTATGTGACTTAGGTTCATATACGAAGATATTAAACCATGTCAGACTATAGACCCAAGAACTTCGTCATTCATGCTGCCAAACTATTTGGACAATCTCAAAATTATTTGCACCTCACTACGATAATCCAAACAATTCGCAGGCACAGTGCCAGGACTTGGCACAGGTCAACTGAGTGCCTATTTCCAATAGATGTATGGATACAGCCATCCTGGTTTAAATCTTAGGACAATTTATGGGCATGAATGAGGTCTCATGGTGTACTGAGTCTGGCTGGGATGAAGTTATTTTCTTCCATGTGCTGCTATGTTTTGATTTTGTGACTAAAGCAGTGTTGACCACACACATTTTGGTTATTGCTGAACAGTGCTAGCACAGCGTCAAGACTTTCTCTTTTTCAAATTGCCCCCTCAGTAAGTAAATTGAGCATGCACAAGAAGTTGGGAGGGGACACAACCAAGACAGTTGACTCAAGCTGACCAAAGGGATATTTCACGTCATATAACATCACGCTCAGCAATAAAAACATAGAGGAGATGTTTTGGGGGGAAGGTAGACATTGCTCAGAAACTGGCTGGACATCGTTCTGAGAGATGGTGAGTAATTGCCTTTGCATCACTTATTTTGTTCTTTTGCTTTTTTTCTTTCCTTTTTATCTTTCCTTCACCTATTAAGCTATTTTAATCTTGACCCATGAGGTCTGTTTTACTTTTTCTCCTCCTATTGTTTCTCCTGTCCCTTCACAGGTGGCAGGGAGTGAAAAAGTGATTGTATGGTGCTTAGCTGCTGGCTGGAGCTAACCCACAACATATAGCCAGAGAACAGGCTCTAGTATAGCTAGTTTGCCAGTGGATGTAGCCTGAGTCATCTTGTTATTCAATAGTACATAAATCTATTTTTAAGCCTTGGTCATGTTTTGCTGGTAAGTTTTGGTTTAAAAAGAGTGGTTCTGGCTATTCGTTGTTGAGTTATTAGTGCACAAAGATTTTTCTGAAAAAGCATAGGCTCAATAGAATCAATTACTGTCATTAACTGGAAAAGAAAAGAATGACAAGAGATCTCACACTGCAGAAAGGCATATTTCAGGTGCATGTTAGGAAAGCTTTTACCTCAGGATGGACCTTACTGTTAATAACAATAAGGAAATCAGTCTGAATATCAACATTGCTTCGGACTTTTAGAGATACATTTTAATGGTAAAATTTGATGCAGAAAATGACCTATTAGCACAACTTGTTTGGTACTACACAACCACTACTCTGCTGGAAGTTCCTGTATCCTAGGGCAAGGGTTTTTCTCCTAGGCTGGATTGTTATATTGCTATTTGTTGGTTCTCTTGCATGACCTTGGAGACATCAGACACCCATTCATAAAATCCCTATTTTAAGAATAATTCAATAGTATTTTGGAGAAAGGTTGTGAAGTGCAGAGGTATTATGATGATGGAGGCTGTATACTTTCTGAAGTGATTATTTTTTCTATTTGGCTACTTTTTTTCCCCTGAACTATCTTGAATTCATTTCTAAGACATTGCTTTGTTGAAGTCACTGGGAGCTTTGCTTGTACAGACTCTAGATGACTGACTAGACTCGGAGTGATGAGGGACTGATTGGAAATTAGTTCTGAACCATGTCATTATGCTGAATATCATCCAAACTCAAGGCTAGATCTGACTCACTAGATTTGTGGGAAGTTTTTTTGACATGGTACAATGCAGCATTTACATTCAAGCCACAACTCTTGCTGTCTCTCTGCTTTAAATACATTGTATCATGTTATGTTATTTTGAGGAAATATAGTACAATTGTTCAGATACTCAAAGTCTTAATAAGCAACCAATTCAGTACAAGCCATTAAAATCTGTACTGTATAATGGAGGGACATGACATTGGTGAATTGCTTCCTTTTAAATCATTAACTGTCCATTAGTGAGACAGTTTAATTAAAGCTTTAAAAGGCTAAGCTATTGCTAAGAATGAGTAAAGAATGACAGTCATATGGAAGTGGATCTGAAACAAAATATTTACCAGGCATATGAGGTCCAGAAAATATGCTCATCTCATCTTTGAGTTTCTCAACTTTTTCCTCCAAATAGTCACTATCAACCCCCAAGCTGTCTGCTGTCACCTGGTGTGAAGCATTTAGCACACAGGAGAACATCTTCTGTCCAGTTGGAAGAAGTAGAAGAGAGTAAATTCTTGAATCAGCCTCTACTCGGCCTGGTGAGTCCCATCTGGAACTCTGGGTCCTGTTCTGGGCTCCCCAGTACAGGAGAGACATGGACATACTGGAGCAAGTCCAGTAAAGGGTCACAAAGATGATTAAGAGCTTGGAGCATCTGACATAAAAGGGGAGGCTGACTGAGCTGGCACTGTTCAGCCTGGAGAAGAGAAGGCTCAGGGGCTGACCTTATTAATGTGGGAGAATAAGAAAGATGGAGACAGGCCCAGTGGTGCCCAGTGAAAGGACAAGAGGCAATGAGCACAAATCGAACCACAGGGAATTCTGTTTAAACATAAGGAAAATCTTTTTTTACTGTAAGAGCAGTCAAACACTGGCACAGGTTACCCAGAAAGGCTGTGTACTCTTGTGGTGGTGCAGACTCTGCTTCACCCTACTCGCAGGCCGCACTGCAAAGTCAGATCATCCATCACCATATAAGAACAAAAAGCTGAAATAACTTGGCACTCTCTGACCCTGCCTGTTGGTGCAGTGAGCTGAAACACTGAAACATACGGTGTCTCTCTGTCCCAGGACAAGCACCGTGAGTTAGAGCAATTAGGCACTCCCTAAATGCACCTGGAACACCTGATGCAAAAACACAATGAGTTGGAGTGATTAGGCACCTCCTGACCACCTCTGGAACTCCTGTTGCCTGGGAAATGTACCTAAATTCCTCCTGCACGGTCGTAGCCCACACCTAAGAGATGCCAAGACTAATTATCTGACAAGAATAATGGCCAAGGAACAATAAAATAGACCAAAGTAGTAGTAGTTTCAAAAGGAAGACCCTTTGAGAAATCCGGGACCACAGCAGGCTGTGACCATGCATATCCCTCTGAGCTGGGATGCCTCTCAGAGCAGTTTTCACTAAGTTCCATGAAGTAACTTGAATCCCTCACTGTTAGAAAAATATAGAGTACGTTATTGCGTTTGGGTTTTCGCGAAGACTTTTCGCAGATCGGAATAGTGAGCAATTCACTATTATTCAACTCTGTGTGATTTCTGAAGTATATTTGGTATCAAATTTAACATCTTAATCAAAGGTTAACCTCTATACCTGTGTGAGAGTGTGTGTGTATGCATGTGTTTAAGTTAGGAAACCTTTAATCATTAATTAAGTTATTATAATTGTTGATTATTGGATATTAACCAAATATTGCTAATCACATAATTTAGTTTTATGATTTACTGTAATAGTTTTAAGATACCAATTTATTGCTGCTATCAGTTGTTAAAAGACCCATACATATATCTTAAATCACTTTCACTGAAATCACAACACTACACTCTTTTAGTTGTAAATCATTGACCATGTCTGGAACTAGGCGTAGATTTAGCTACACCTAGACTCGTCTTTGAGAAGGAGTTTAGAAAGCAAGGGGGTGCACTCTGAACCTCATGACTCAATGGAAGGGTTTTCCTACACTCCTTTAGTTGCAAATTATTGACCAAGTCTGGGACAAGGAGTGGATTCAGCCACACCTAGAATCCACTCTGAGGAGTTTAGAAAGCAAGCGGGTCCACTCCGAACTTCATGACTCAGCGGGAGGCTTTCCTTACTCCTCTATTAGATAAAAACCATTGACCAGTTCTGGGACTAGGACTGGATCCAGCAGCACCTAGACTCCTCTCTGAGAAGGAGTTTAGAAAGCAAAGGGGTCCTTTCTGAAACTCATGACTCAACGGGAGGGCACTCCCTACACCCTTTTCCCTAAACCCTGTATATATCACTCTAATGCAATCCCTGACTTGATTTCCCTATCTGACCATTGTGTTATCACTTCTTCCCCTCTTCATTGCCATTCTCTGTTATAGTTGCACCTAAGCACTACTCTGATTCAAGCCCCTTTCACAGTGCCTTCACATAGTAAGTAACAGAATGAATCTCGCCATCGAATTCTGTAAAAGTCACGCTTTGTTCTCAAGTTTATATTAAAATCTCTTTTCCCTCACATCTTGATGGTAATTCTTTGCATGATCGATAAACCTTAACTCTCCCCTGCAACAACTCTCCATCCTTGAAGATACTCAAACGTGACTGGATGCTGTCCTGGAGAACCTGCTTTAGCTGACCCTGTTCTGAGTAAAGGTGTTGTATTACGTGATCTCCAGAGGGGTCCTCCAGCCCCAATGATTCTGTGATTCTCTGATTATTAATGTAAAAGACTTCCTCAGCATCCATGTAGCAGCTTCCCAGCTGCACCGCAAAAGTGCCTTCCCCATCCCTCTCTCCTGTGTATATCTATTTAATCACTACTTATAACATTAATAAAACCTAATAAGAACCTAGTTAACTGCTGAAAGAGCTGTGAGCTATTAATTCAGTTCCTACTACTTAAAATAAGTCCTGAACAGATACTGGAAAAGTTCAGTACTTTGTTTTCATCAGCATAATGTAGATATACACAGTGCCTGAAATGGAGTGTCCATTTCTGGTGAGGAAGAAGTAATACTTCTGTCCTTGCTTTCCCTGCCACAGAAGAGCATCAATTTATGTCAATTGTGCTGGTGGCTTTTGTGTTACAGATACCTGTCTACTCTGTGCCAGAGAGACATCAGCTCATTTTAATTAAATTTTCTCTAGGGGGAGTTTAGTGAAGCAGAATGTAATTACCCAGATAGGAATTTTGTAAGAACACCGAAATTAACATCCTCTGCTCTGGTTAAAAGTGTCATCGGATGTTTAATGAAACAAAATGGCCAGGGACTTCTGTTTTACTTTTCATCTAAAACACAGTACTTTTTGTCAAGTCACAAGTACTGATATAGTAAGGAAAGTGTTAACTAATGAATCATCAACACTGCTTCATTTAGCGTTTTGTCCCAGTACAGCATCTGCTTGACTCATTCATAGAGGGAAGTGTTTCAAAGGACCAGGTCAAACTTCACATTTAAAGGTAGCTGAACATGAACACAGTCATGACAACTGTAAGATTTCAGGGGTTTCTTGTCAGAAAACTGTTCATTTTTAAATCATTTTTGCTCCTCCCAGGAAATTGTTTCACACGAGGGGATGACTGTCTCTACGGTTAGAATTTATGAAAGAAAAGTAAATCTACTTCCCCACTGAAAAAGGAAAGTGAGTTTTTTTCCAGAATTCATTTATATGTCTGTTTATAGTTAACTTGGGCTGCAGCTTGGGTTGCAAATCAATTTACCTAAGAATATCTTTTTATTTATGCATCTGCAGTTGTCAAGTGATATATGAATTAGGCAAGGTACATGCAGAGTAATTGTGTGTCTCCCTGCCAATACAAGGCATCCTTAGAAATCAGGGAAATCATGTTCAACAATGAGTTCAGTCTAAATCAGACCTGAAGTTGCTGCAAAATGCTAGAGAAATGCCCAGCTGCTCATGTCGGCCTTTGTGGGTTTTTTTACTTTGAGACTGTAAATTCAACATAAGCTTCACAGGGTATATTTAAATTTAGCAGGCCAAACTTGTATTAGCAGAGCTGAGATTGCTGGGATGAACTGGTAACAGCATTTTTTGCTTTGCAGGACTGCAAATTAGTGGCACTACGCTTACAACGTCAGACCAGACAGGATAGCGTCATAGCTTTGGCAGATTGGAACGACATAACTACAGAAAAATTTCTTTTCTTGTCAGATTGGAACTCAACTAATAGGAATACATTTAGCCTATGAGTTTTGGGGAAAGGAAAAACTGTGTGGTAACCAAGTGTCAAATTTGGACCATCAGGTTGCATGCAGTCTTGAATTGACTCTTCTTAAGCCCCGAACCAATGCAGTTACTGGGTTTTGGGGATCCCCCTTCCCGTTCTGAAGTAAAGTATGTTTCACCTCCAAGACTTAGAAGTGAAGAAAAGAAGAAACAACAATGAAGTTTATCAGACTAGGAAAGAGGAGGGTGTTGAACATCATTGTTTGTTTGTTTGTTTGTCTGTCTTGTTGCTTTTTCTAGACCTGAAAATGAACAGAATTTCAGTTAAGGTCAAGTGTTTCACTTACCTGCAACAGAACCCCTTGTCAGCACCGCATGTGTAGAAGTAAGAAGAGCAAATTGTTGGCTCCAGAAATCACCCTGTGCCTTTGAGACCATTAAGAATAGTTGTTCAGAGGGTCAGGCACTTCCCTAAGGATCAGATTATTGAGGAATCCCAGATATAAAACAGGAAGACCTCCACCTTTCTTCCCCTCCTTCCTATCAAATATACACAACCATAGAAGCATTTGGCACTACCTAGGCCCCTGTTAATTTCATGCTAACTTAGGCACATAAAGCTGTAAAGGACAGATGTATGTTTTCTATGACTTCCGATCTTTCACAAGAGATCCAAAGATCCTTTACCCTTAGCACGTTCTTTAAGTGCTTGAATTAGATGCATTACTGGAGTTAGAAATTTTCAATGTAATTGGGGCACAAATTGTAATCAATAACTATTAATTCCTATATCAACATGAGGAAGGGGAAAAGGAAAATACACTTTTCTAATAATTCTTCCAAACTTAATTAGTTCTACTGGTACAGGCAAATATTGAAGTTTTAATGAAATTTCTGACAGATTTCTCTAAGCTGCTAGGCGATTTAGAAGTAAGAGGGGGAAGAGAGAGCAAGATGTGGAAAATAAGAGATACCATTTCTGAGCAATAGACTTACAAAATATGCCTGGCAAAGAGATTATTAATAAACAGAAGGTATTTTAATACTGACAAAACATTCAAAAGATGCAGTTTATGTTGCTGATAAGCAGCAGTTCTCCACTTTCTTCCCTCCTCATCGAACTTCTGCATGTATCGTCAATAGCTGAACTCTTCAGTCCTTTATATTTAAATGAATGTTTCCCACCAAAATATTTATTCATATGGGAATGGTAGTGATTTTCAGATTCTCACAGGCTGAGTGTAAACAGAAGATAAATGACTTTCTCACAGTACTTCAGTGTCATTGTTATCATATATTGTGCGATGTTCCCTCATCATCTGTCAGTACACAAATCCAAGCAATGCATAATTTCTGAACCAAAAGTAAAATAGCAAAACATTTCTCAAGATGTTTTCAGCATTTTTAGATTTAGATGAAGAGAAAAACGTGACTAACACTGGCTGATAATAGACATTAAAATTCTGAACATGTGCATAAGTTTGAGGCACCTGAGCAGACAAGCAGCCAAATTCTTTATTGAGATCTGTTCCTTTCATTCCACTCAGGCTATGTAAAAGGGAGAGATTCTGAATTTAAACAAACATAGAGGGGTACAATTACTGATAAAAAGATGAGATGATGGGCTCTGCACTAATAAGCACCTCCCTCCATACTGAAAAATGCTGGTTTGTGAGAGGAGTGAGTTCACCTGAACCTGTTTTCTGCTCTCACAGCTGAGACCACCTTGGCACATATTCTTAGGTTTTGTAAACCAACCCTTAAAGTGAGAGAACTCATCTGCTGCAGAAAGAAATCTATCCCAATACACTACCCGAGTACAGTTTTCTCTTCCTTTACGCACAGAAAATGTAGCATCATTCATGTGAGAAGGTGTGGCTGAAAAGGAACCAGAAAAAAGTAAGGTTAGGAAGACATTTCTGAAGTAGATGATACTTTCAATTGCTTATATTGTAAGGAAATAAAATGAGATACAGGGAACATGAGAAAATATGTATATATAACAGAGGCAATTCTTGCATTTCAGTTTATGTGGCTACTGAAGCACAGGCAGGTGCTTTCTTTTCCAGAGTTTTCAGAAATATGTATATAGTTAGATCTTAGGTAACTGATAGAGATACGGTTCATTCATTTAATTTAGACTTAATCTATATTTTAGACCTCTAATGAGTCATGATTCCTAGAACCTACATTCTTTAGAAAGTCAGAGAAGAAAGGAAATGCATTTGAAGACCTCAGAGAGGGAACCTGTTTGCCTAAATCTGAAGTTGAACAAGAAGTTTATACAGCAAACCTACCAATATTCCTCCTACAGACTTCAATTTCTTCTTGTTGTTGCACATGTCTAGTTTTGTGTGTTTGTGTGTGTATATACACTTGTTTACAGCTCCCAACCTAAACAAAAATCTTTGATATGAGACTGTGTTTCAGTTTTCATGCTGTTTCACACAATTTGAGATTTCTTTTCCCAAATACTTCAGTCATGGAAGGTTCATGAGTGGCAGAATCCAGCTCTTGGATGAACTTAGGTGAAGCTGAGTCCTTGCAAAATCAAAAGCTCTACTTGCTATATGCATCCAGATCAATCCAGATGTAGAGATCAATATATGTTCATCTCTAGGACCTTTATAAAATTCTGACTTGAAAAGGCACAATTATCTCCATTTAACTCCAGAGAAACAGATGAGAATGTAGAGACAGGTATTTACCGAGATTTTACCTCATAAATGAGTTAGACACTATACTTAAAGAAATTAGCTTATAGGGCTCCAGAAGGTACAATCTCTGGAGCTAGTTTAGATAACAAAAATTTCACCCTCAGTTCTCCCATCAAGGAGACAAACGCTAATATAACAAAGCACCCTCTAGTAAATGATGCTGAAGTGACACGTGTATAGGGATTCACATGTCTCAGAAGAACGTTGCTTGATCTAACATATAGAAGTAGCTCCTGAACTCATTCCTAAACTGATTCTTATCATCTACCTCCACCTTGGTCTCTAATATGCATTGGGTTGACTGCAGATGACATGTTCACAATTAAATGCTTTCCATTTGGCTTCAAAAAGAGCTGTAAAAATGTGAAAAGTTAAGCACACCCTTTTTCTGAATTCTTCGGGGTCATTCTAGCAGTGTTGTTCTGCTTTATTCCTACTAAAATATGGAAATACTAAAGAGAATAATCTTTATTTTCATGGTTTTCCTACTTTTCATTGGAGAAAATGAAGTATGTAGCACAGTAGGTGTCTGCTTCTGATGACACTGACAGTGTAATTGTTCTAAAGTAAAGAAATGGGGAAGATCAAACCAATTAGACTAGAAGATCAGTCCAAATGAATAACCTTAACTTAAGCCCATCTCTCAAATTCGGTTCACTCATGAGGTCTAAGTTAGGAACCTAATTACCTGAATTCCTTCAGTAAAAGTTAACAGATAAGTACTTCTAAAAAGTGATTTCACACACCTAAGATGTGAAATGCCTTTATAAGTGCCCCCCGTAAAGAGAGCCTACGGGACTAGCTTTTTCAGGTAACTAATAATGCATGGTCAATATGTAGTCCTGATATCCAGCTGTGACTTTTTTTTTCCTTTTTTTTTTTTTTTGCCTTTTTTTCATTTTATTACT
>VZSC01019634.1:94643-108702 GCA_013398225.1 Steatornis caripensis
TGTGGAGTCTCCTTCTCTGGAGATATTCAAAACCCGCCTGGATGCATTCCTGTGCAACCTGCTCTAGGCTAACCTGCTTTAGCAGGGGGGTTGGACTAGATGATCTCTAGAGGTCCCTTCCAACCCCTACCATTCTATGATTCTATGATTCTATGATTCTATGATTCTATGAACAGTATTTAAGGCTTTTTGTTCATTTTTGTCCAAAAGACAATGACCAGACAAATACAGAAATTCTCAGCAAAACTAAATATTCAATGATGTGAAGTGTTTCATTTGGTGGTGAGGTATTTGCTCTGAGGCAGTGCAGCATCAAGCATCATCACCTGTGACTTCGCATAGCCCGCTGGGAGCTGCAGTTCAAGAGTCTTTTGCCCCAACTCTTGGCTGTAGCCTTTGCCGTCATGGTCTGCTGTCAGCTAGAAGACAGTGGAGGTTTCATGCACTGAACTATGTGCCTATATTGTTACCTATATCTCTCTATATAATAGTTTTCAACTGTATTATTATCTACTATATAAATTAAAATCAGGTGTCTACAAATGAATTTCCACAAATGAGAAAATACCATTTATGTGATATCAACCAAATAAGACTATCAGCTTCAGACTGCAATTTAATCTGTTTCATATAGTCGAGCAAAATTTTTCTGAATATATTTGACAAAACACTGAAGTGTCTGAGATATCAAATTCTTGGACCTTCGCAGCAGTTTATATGGTCCTTCAGATTCTGTGGCTTTTTTTTTTAATCCACAAAGTTACAGTTATATTTAAAATCCCTTTAAATCCAGATAGTGTTTTCTCAGTTAAGCTTTTTCTAATCCTCAATTGCCCTTTCTTTAAAAATGAAGTCTGTATCTTTCAAGTTTTTAACACTGACAATGTTTTCCTTTTTAAAATAAAAGCATTTTTATTTAAAAATCAGTAAAACTGTTATCAAAACTTTCTACCTCTTCACAGCTAGGTTCACAATAAAAAGAAGTGTGAATAGCCAAACTGATCAATTAACACTTCAAAAGGTTCAGCAATGACAGCAATATATGTCACTCAGTCATTTCCCATTTATTAATTAAAATAACAAAACTTCAACAGAGGATGAGAAAGAGGAAACTTTTGATTGCCTGTTAAACCAAGACCTGTTAAAGGTCTTTATTTCCTAATATTTTAAACTCTAATTTTAATTTGAGCCTATCTAACTTCTCGTCTTGTTGAAAACAAAAAAATAGAATCTTTTTTCAGGGCAACAATTCAGACAAATAGACACAGAGACAATGCTAACAAAATCCACTGTTTATGCTCAACTCTACCCAGTCTGGCTGGGATGGAGTTAGTTTTCTTCATAGCAGGTTGTATGGTGCTATGTTTTGGATCTGTGACCAAAGCATTCTTGATAACGCAGAGATTTGAACACTGGGTGAGGAAGTGAGTAAGGGGCTGTGTAAAGATTAGCTGCCAGCTGGGGTTAACACAAATCGTCAACTTATGTTTCATGATTTTAAGGGATTTTTTGTTGTTATTTTTCTTAATTCACTACATTCCATGTATAAAGTCTGCAAAATACTGTCTAAATCAAAGTCCTACTGTATCAGAGATTAGGCAAACATGAACAGGCAGAAACACAAAGAAAGTTAATTCATCCTGTCGGAGACGGGTATCCCAAGTTTTCGGCCTGGAGGGGTACATGTTCTGCACCATTAAACAGCCCCAAAATCATCAAATAGATTATGTTACAGTAATCTAGGTTACAGTAGCAAAGTTATGGATAGCAATGACAGAGTCCGTACAAGAGAGGAAAGATCACAGAGTAAACAGCCCACATGCATATAATAGAAAGAGCTTTCTTGAGACTAGCACTATATTACCTGAGATATTTTTGTTGAGCTTATTTCCTCTTTCTCCTTTAGTTTCGTTATGAACATATTTGAAAATGCACATGCTGAATTGTTACTTATAGTACTTCCTGTAGTTTAAAGTTTGAGTACTTTCTATTGTATCCTCAACTCTGGCATTTCTTGAACATTTTTCCTATCTTTCCAAATGTGGGCTGGCCTAGTTCTATTATCTGAGGGTCAACAGTAGCAACAAGGAATTATACAGCTCAACCTTACAATGTTAGGAAATGCTAAAATATCCTTTCACTTTCTTTCCATTTGAAGTGTCATTACGAAAAATTATTTCCATTTCTTCCGTTTTCTTTTGGCTTACCAGAGTCTTCTACTCACATTTAGGGTACTTAGACTTTCTTACATAATGACTGTGTTTAGAAAACATACCTTAACTTCAGCAGATCTACTACAGAAATATTTTCAGTATCTTTAACTATGTGAAGGTATTCTGCATGGATGCAATTTTTTGTTCTTCTTCATCTATTCTTCTACTTTCTCATTATCTAAAACAATATTGCCTTCGCATTTCTGCAGCCACTCTCAGAGGTCTTCTCATCTCTTATCACTTACCTAACAACCAGCAGACAACTTCTACGTGTTATTTTATTATGATTTTATTATTAGCAAACAGATTTCATTTGCTTACTCTAAGAGCTAGAGAAAAACCCTCTTTATTTATCTGCATGGTTTAAGGTATTTTTCATAAATATCAGATTTGGCATTTGGTCAGACTCCAGGGATCATGCCTGTAAATTAGGTAACCAAGAGAGGCACTTAATTGGGATTTGGATTATTGAGAAGAAATGTGGCTGTTGGTGACAGTCCGGATTCTGAACAGTTTGCAATATTCTGTCACAAAGCAAAGAAAAGCAAAACAAAAAAAATAGCTATTTTTTTAGCATGTATGGAGACAGCTCCAGGACAGTGTGAACAAAATTGTCCTTTAGAACGGATTTTCTGGCTCAACCAGGACTTTACTGTAAATGTAACTCAAGCAAATATCTCTAAGGAACCTCGGAAAAAGAAGTGTTTATAGTTAAACTCTTATATTTCTTTACCATGATTTTAAAATGCCACATTCATCAAACAGGGTACTGTTTCTTCCTCGATAATTTGGAAAGCACGGTAATGATTCATAAAACAAGCTGCTACTAATGCTCTGGAGGGCATAGACATGTTTTTGTGTTGGTTTTGTAATTTCTTCTACATGAGGTAGGTAAGTCCTTAGCTTCTCTAGATACCAAATCGGGTATTAAATATTAAAGTTGCCAGTAATTTTGTTGTCTACTGTGGGCAATTAAACTGTGGTGCAGGTTTTGTTGACTCAGTCTCTCTATCTTTTTTTATTTACATATGATAATGCTGGTAGCTGAAAACAAATCTGGAAAAAATGCCTCTTTTTGAATTAAAAAGTGGAAGTAGATTTGTATGTTTAACCTTTTGTAAACCTCGGAGGTATTTCAAAATGGCATCAGGCTAAATCTCTTAAAATTGGGCATCAATTTTCTGTTAATGTGTTTTTCGGTGGAAAAAAATGCTCTCCACAATTTTTTTTTTTTTTTTTAAGGGGAAGGGGAGAATGCCAGATTTACTTAAAATATATTTACATTCTTTAAATATGCTATTTAAATAGCATAAATTATAATATTTTGGGTTATCATCTTTATTGAGGTGGGGTCTTTTGTGTTATTCTTTTCTGCTTTGTTTTTACTGGATCAGTTTGATATTAACCAGTTTCTATTTGAGCTACTACAGGGACTTTGTGAGTGCTGTAATTTAGTTGTGTCACATCCCTATTGTCTTTCAGATCTAGCCTAGATTTTCCGTATGTGTTGTATTTATTGATGCATAGAAAGTTCCCCTTTCTGGCTTCCGACAAACTGGAAATAAAAAAATGAATCTTACACTCTGTTGGTTAGAACTTATACGGCATAACAGGGTCACTCAATTTAGGAAACAAAAAATGTTTCATTTTTTCAGCAACGTGTAACAAGCATTTTGTTATTTACTATTTCAGAAATATTTTCAAACGTTTTCTGACACAAATAATTTTATATGTTCATTTTGAGTTTCTCTTTAGGATAAAACCAAATCTTGATGTATGGAATCTCTGTATCATGTATATAAACCTCATTATTTTATGGTCATATGTGTATGAATATTTAGGATATCAGAGGTTGTTTGCTTGAGCAAGAAACTTTTTCTAATGATAATTTAGTGAAACTTTTATCTCATGGTATTTGAGAGAAGAAAGGACAGGCACTACCTAGCATGGAATGCTCTGTAAACCCAGGTGCTCTTTTGCCTTGTGTCATTTTCATATAACTCTGCCATCTGTTTTAACATAACGAACTTTTGCATTGATATAATGACATCCATAAAGGGAGTTGTTCCGTTATAAGTAGGAAAAATAACACTGCTAACCCACGTTATTACACTAATATAGAATCAATGAGTGGGCAGGGTCTACTGAAGCACGAGGCTGCAATTAGAAGTACTTTTGGGCACAGGTGAGTCAAGATAAGAGAAAAGCATCCCATCTTGCTCCCACTTCTCCCTTACTTCCTCAGCAAAGATAATCACCCATTAAATCTGCTAGAAAAAATCCATGCATGGCTACCCCTCGTCAAAATGATAAAAGTGAAAACCCAGTGACACTATGCCTCTAAGATCAACAGTTATTGCTGTTTTCTATCATTTTGACGTAAGCAAGTCAGGAGCATAGTTTTGCAGGCAGGTCTAAGGAAACTGTAATTACCAGGTGGGGTGGAGTAATGATCAGATTGTAACATCTCAGTCCAGCTCAGGTGCGACCTGTACAGCAATCTGACCATGGCCTGAGTGCATGCTTATCCTCCAGCTACTGATACATGTGAAACTTCTGAAGAATTGTTCAACTTCCTTCAAACTAGACGAGGGAGATCCTACTAGCTATGAATGCCTGGTAACTGTGAACTAAAACAGCATACAAGTATGAAATTTTGGGTATGAGTGGGATTCACACTTCTTATGGATAACTGCCAAAACATCCCGTAAGAGGAACTACTTTATACCATCTTCTGCATCTTCTTGGACTTTACCACTCCCTGGAAGTCTTTGAAAAGCAGCTACTCCAGAAACTGTGTGTTCTTCTATTTGGACTATTTTCTCTTTATTATTGATCTTTTCTTTCCAATTTCTCTGCATGTTTGTTGGCCTTTTCTCTATATATTCTCTTTGACAAACTGCACGTCTTTTTTCAGTGCATTTATTTAGTTTGTTTTCTTCCGTCTTTCCAGTCTCTTGGAGATGGATGAGAGAATGATCACAGTAAAGTCTGACTGAAATTTTCCGATATTAACAGGTGAAGGGGTTCAAAATCAGGCAAAACTTGCCTGCCCATTCATCTTTAGAAGAGGCACTGAAGCGGTGAATTAGATACGTACAGAATAAAATATTTTAAAAGTATCTACTACTTATATTGATAGATATGTCAACTATAGGACTGTATATGTATTATGTTGATAAAATTATACTACATTAGACTCCTGTTCTTTTAAACTCAACTCACACTCCCTTGACATAGGCTGACTTTTCAAAAACCAAAAATACTTTTAACATTTTTTAAACATCCGGTACTTCTTAAATATGTAAATTTGTAAATCTTTCTTTTCCTGATGTTCTGTGAGCCTTTGTAAAGATTTCATTAAAAGAAATCAGCGTACATACATTTAAAAAACCAAACCTCTTTTATTCATTTCCTTATTACAGCATTCAAATTCTTTGTGGCACTGTGCCTAGTTTATATTACCAGGACTAGGTTTTTGCAAATGAAACTCCTTCAATTAGGGCTTCAGGAAGCAATTAAATTGTCTAAAATGTATTAATGAATACATTGAAATCTGGAAGAGTATCCTTTTTCTAATACTTCCATTATTAATGCACCATCTGTTTTGTTTTGTTCCCTCACTAATGTACAGTTTCAGTAACCTCATGTCCACGGAAGACAGTATTCTCAAAAAGCAAAGCCAAGAAATTTAAGCTGATAATCAGTCTTAATTATACAGTATACATTCCAAATAATTTTACAGATACAATAATCAAGGATGATTTTTTCTCTCTTTTTAATTTAAATGTTCTGTGAGGCAAAGATGCTCTCTGAATAACTGTGGGTTTGATCTTCGTTTTCCTGCAACAATAAAGACAATTAAATATTTGCCTTCAGTATGTGGGGTTATTGCTACAGAAGGCAAAAAAGCTAACTTCTGCACAAGGGCGCATACAATAATGAGGCATAGGGGCAGTCGAGCTTTCATTAGAGAAAACACTACAGGCATCAGATGCGTTTGGGGTATTATTTGTGTAGAGTACTTGAAAGTATTTGAACAATCGAGACAGTGCCATGTGCATCACCATCTGTAGAGAGCATCCATAAAATACTCTGAGTTGATAACTTAAAAAGACATATGAAAAACATTAATTTATTCAGGCTACCAGAATTTTTTAAGGGCAGGAATCACCTCGCTCCACCTTAAACCAAGCTAAAGCATCAAATACTTCAAAATCTGCTCTAAACAGGGGAGGTTGCTCACTTGTGATTCTTTCATGGGGTGAAACAAGGTGCAGGGTGAGACGCCACACTGGCTGCCATTACAGTGAGGGGCAGAGCAGTCATTGCCCCTTCACTTCATTATTGAACAGGTCATTTTAAGGATCAGAAACAGCTTTAAAGTCTCCAGTCCTGCAGTAGCTGATCCTGAATATGCATTTAAATATGGGGATCCTGAGATACATTGCCTCATCTTTTCTTGCTGTATTAGGAACACAAAAGTTTATAAAATTAGAAGACTGCATGATAAATTTCTGTGGATCCTCCAGCACTTTCCACGAAGAGCATGAGGCATATCTGTTCTTTAGGATGAAGGCTCTTTTTTTGAAAAAAGTGAGGCCAGTTGATGTCAAAGGGATTGTGGTGGGATTTCTTTGGAAACAGCTAGACCTTTATACATGAAAGAGTCAAAATCTGTACAGCTTCAGAGAACCAGCTTCAATGTCCCTTTCAAATCCAGGCTTTCAGAAAGGCCAGAGGTGATGTGTGTCAGGAAGGACTGGCAATGAAGGGTATTATTTTGTTTTGATTGGTATCTCTGTTTGCTTGGGTTTGGTGTTGGGAGATGTTGGAGAAGAGGTTTACCCTTTTTTATGTATTTAAAACATTTCTAGAGCCCACATTTGAAGTTTAAGTTCTGTTTTCATTAGATTTTTATGCAAATAGTAACAGTCCCATAGCTGTGTAGAATAAGTCAACTGGGAAATTGGTTTTTACACTGCAAGACATTTTTAGATGTGCAACAGTTTACTACACTTTGCTGGTTAGCCTGCTGATTAGTCAACCCTCCTTCCCAGGAAAAAAGCAAACAACATATAGATAATGTGTAACCAGATTGAAAGAGTTAACAATCAGTTTGTGGATTTTTTTTTTTGCGGATGTGTGACTGAAACAACATAGACAACTACAGAGCACAAACCCAATGTCCTTAGGTTCCGCAGGCTGCACTGTACTTGTTACAATTTGATCATTTAAAAATTAGCTTGGGTGTTTCCAAGCCCTCTGAGAAACCTGTGGTTTGTTAACATGTAGGAGCTTGAAGAGAAAAAAAAGATTACATTTGTGTTCACTTTAAGGAGGATTTTTATCACCAGGGCAGTGTGAATGGATCTGGTGTAAAGGAGATTTAGTTCTTAAGTTTTAAACATTTTATAAAAATTTAAATTAGTCTCTATTCTTCAGATTGTTGTCATTATGGAAAGGTCAGAGATGATGAATTGTTTGTTGCTGTTGCAGATATAATGTACTGTGCAATTCTATTATTTGCTGTTGAAGAAAACATGATTTATTGGATAGTGTCAGAAAATATTTGCTCCAGGCCTACAGTATATAAAATATACAGCCTGTGTTCAGCCATTCTGCTTAAGGGAACTACCCTACAATGCTCTGAGGCTAAAAATGAGATCTTTCTACTAAATTATTATTTAAAGATTCAGCAAGAACATATCAAATGGTCTAATTAATAAAAAATAAATCAAATAAACAAAACGTGCACTAAGTGGCGTTTCAAATGCTCCTGAGCTTTACAGTTGTTTGTGGAGGCATTCTGCATGTTGCAATCACAGCCACGTGATGGGAACCATCGTTAGAAAGTCAACAAAAAGCTGTGGCTGCTAATAATGGATAGAAGCACGATGTAAGTTTAAACACCAACTTCTATAAAAAACCTACATAGAAACAATTTCATCATCTTATTTAAGCATTTTACATTCAATTTTTCTCTTTTCTGAAATCAGAATTAGAAAGTATAAATAAGCAAAATGCTAAAACCTTAAAATGTAAAGTAACACTCAGTTTGACTTGAAACTGTTTGCTTAGTTCTGATAATTTAGTGTACTGCATTTAACTCATAGTTAAAATCTAGAAGGTGAATTTAACTCACAAAATTGGAGATACTGAAAGAATGCAGAAAATTTTTAAAAAGACATTAAAATTAACCACTTTTCTGCAAAAGCATTCAATTTCAGGAAATTTGCCCTTTCTAGCAAATAAAAATTGTAGAAAATTTTATAACTTGCTTCAGTTATGTGTTCTGATATGTAAGTCCATCCTTTCATTTCATATCATCGGTGTTTTAGCAGTGTCCAAGCAATGGTCATTTTGAAAAATAACGTCTTAGTCCAGCCTGTGCCATGAGACATTTTGCAATGAGACATGCAGCCTTCAGCAATGAGATATGCAGCCATTTTGAAAATGGACAATTTTTCATGAGATTCTCTGAAACAGGTTTCATTCTTCTGTCTCTGCTGCTGAATCCACCTTTTACATATGAAAAATAAGAATAGAGTTATAATTAGCTCAACACAATTATTTTGAAAGAGTAGCTGGCACATCATAGCTGCTCAACAGGAGAGTCTCAAAGAGTGTGGGGGGATGGTGTGAAAAGAAATGTAAGGAACACAAGAAGCTGGGAAAACTGGCGTGTGCACAAACACACACCGAGAAAGGCAAAGAGACATTTTTCCTAGGGTGTCTTTCAAGAATTACGACATCAGATTCTAAAGTGCTTTACAAAAATGTGGCAAATTCATCTCAGCTAGTAGCAGTGTTAATGTCTGTGGAGTTACAGCGGGAATGAATTTGTTCCAATGAGAGCATCGCAAGGAGTACACTACTGATAGACTATTACATTGGTTATTAACTCGCTTTCCTTTCAGTGCTAAAGAGTATAGCTAAAGCTTCATGGATCTATTTTTAAACTATGTAAAGTATTTGCCTCACGGATCAAAGAAATATTAAGCCAAACTTACCATAGTACAGACTGGTGGAAAAATGGGCTAGACTGAAAGAAATGTCTTTGAAATATTCTAGGGACCCAGCATGATACCTGGTTAAAGTTGCATAGCTTTCAATTTGAAAGGTCACGTTCAGAATTGGCTTATAACTTTGTGAGAGGGTTACTTTTCAAGCTGAAATTGCCCATAGTTATTCTCAGCCAGAGACTTTTTTTTAATAATG
Source organism: Steatornis caripensis (assembly GCA_013398225.1). Classification (NCBI taxonomy): domain Eukaryota; kingdom Metazoa; phylum Chordata; class Aves; order Caprimulgiformes; family Steatornithidae; genus Steatornis; species Steatornis caripensis. Next base: position 104,078 of record VZSC01019634.1, read on the forward strand.
AGCAAAAAAGGGGAAGTGATTTTTAAAGTTTTACTTTTGATTAATTGCCTTCAGTGCATATAAGAGCAGAGACTGAGCAGCTGGTGTGTATCAGCATCAAGAAGGTGAAAAACCTGGCTCACGCAGATGCGAACCTTGTCTCCCTGAGTGCAGGGAATGACTTGGGAAGTAATAAAGACATTAGGGACTGTACTGGGACTGGAGAAGGGGAGAATGGCAGACAAACTTGTGAACTTCTTTTAACTTTTGTTTCTTTATCTAAAAAGTTCCCTTGGCATCCCATTTTCTCTCTCTTCATGGTTACTTTTTGCTCTTGGAGCCCCCTGAACAGTCCGTGGTGTGCAGCAAGGAAAAAAAGTAGCCCTAGGATAGATGGGCCAAAACAAGGCCCACCTGTGCTCTCTGTCTGCTTTCAGGATCAGATTTGCACAAAATAACCACTCAGGTCTACACACAGAAAGAGGTCATCTCAGTCCTGCTTGGGTAGTTCTGTTTCTGGCATGTCAACTGTGAAGTTTGGACAGAGCCCTGACCAAGGCTGCCAAACTAATTCAGCTAGCAAACAAACCAATGGTAGCTAGCAACTACCCTCATCTGTTCCCCCTAAAGACATGGTGAGTTTCTGATCTGAGACTAGCCATGTAGTGAAAAAGCACATAGCTGGTGAGGATCACACTGTCTGTGCTAGATCCTGGGTCTGTTTAGCCTGGAGAAGAGAAGACTGAGAGTGGATCTCATCAATGCTTATAAATATCTAAAGGGTGGCGGTCAAGAGGATGGGGCCAGACTCTTTTCAGCGGTGCCCAGCGACAGGACAAGGGGCAATGGGCACAAACTGGAACACAGGAAGTTCCACCTGAACATGCAGAAGAATTTCTTTACTGTGAGGGTAACAGAGCACTGGCACAGGCTGCCCAGAGAGGCTGTGGAGTCTCCTACTCTGAAGATATGCAAAACCCGCCTGGACACGTTCCTGTGTGACCTGCTCTAGGGGCACCTGCTTTAGCAGGGGGGTTGGACTGGGGGATCTTCAGAGGTCGCTTCCAACCCCTACCATTTTGTGGTTCTGTGATTCTGAGGCGCTATTCATTCATGGGTACATATAGCCAAAACTTAATTTAAGAAAAGGACCCCTAGGTCCATGAAGGTTATCTGATGGACAGTCTCTAGAAAACAAGCCCAGCAGAGGCAGGCCTAAGTGAAGATCAGGATTTCTGCCGTGATTTGTGTACTAACATGATGGAGGTGTTTTATGGACAACTGTTTGCTGACCTTTGGCACAAATTGGGAAAGGAGAACACTGCCGTGTCAGATATTGTCCTGGACCTCCATTATCACAGAGGAGCTTTGTCCTCCTTCCCTCCATGGCTGTCCCCTTCCATAACCCTGGAGACAAGGCATGCACGTTTGGTGTTCCCACAGCTGCCCCCTGGTTTCTCGTGCTGCTCCTACAACTACTGGAACTAGAAGTGTCTTGTATCCTGGCAGAGGAACTGAAGATGGCCTCTGCTGATGAACCAGGTGTTTTCTTCATGACTTTACCCTGGATGAAACCCATCCTATTCACCCATCAATTCAGATACAATCTCAGGCTAACCTTTCTACTTCCTTTTCTGTTTAGCATTGTCCTGAATTAGCTGAAAAGAGTGCCCTTTTTTATGCTCCACCCATCTGAGAGGATAGAGAAAAGGCTGCATAAATGCTTCCTCAGCATTGCCCATTTCCTGGCACCAGAGAAAGCTTCCCCTCTCCTTGCTGTAGTCTTTTTATGTGGAATAAGATGCAGCGGTAAACAAAGAAAAAGCTTTATCTGTTCAAACACATTAATGACCAACTAGTCGATACCACCTTATTCATTTATTAGAAACTGAGAAAATGCCTGTTACCTTTTGAGACAAGACTACTGCAGGTGGTGGGTTTGTTTGTTTAGTATATAAGAAGTTATTGATCAAAATATTTAGTCAAAAGTTAGAATGCTTATTGTGAATCGTTGCTGAGATTTGTGGTTTTACTGGGCTAATCTAAAGCAGAAATTATTAAAGTCAGGTCAATAGTATGGATTGCTCCCTTCTTTAACATCTTGCTCAAAGAAATACAAATGAATTTATTTATATCCATTTGTAATATAGATTTCTGCATCCATTTCTAATATACTAATGCTTATTCATGTGGAAATTCAACTGCTACCTCTTTCCTTATCATATTTACTGCTATTAAATATGTTGAATAATTTTGATACACAATTCAATGTGTATATCCTGTAAAATAACTTAATAAAAAGAGTGTTTAAGGTTTTTCCAAAGGTTTAAAAAATATTTTAGAAAGCAAATGTATTATGAGTTCTTGACTCACCTTGGGAAGTATGCTTTCATATTTCCCAGCAATATATACAGCCACTTTTGCTATATATCTTATATATATAAACCAGATTTCTTCCCCTATACATTTCTAGTTTCCTATGGAAACATGTTTATCTGCATTAGACCTTCACACATTGCAAGTCATACCCTACTTACATACTATGCTTTGTTTGTGATGACAAACAAGAGCCCCATACTTCCGTTCTTGAAGTGAGGTCATTTCTACTTTGGTAACCGGCATTTGATGTATGCAATTTCTGTTGAATAAGCCCATTGCAGCTTGCTTTTATATTACTGCTCAATTATAAAGCACTCCAAATGCATTATGAAAACTTTGGAAGTACAGAAAATAAAAGATCATTTGAAGGAGAACATATACAAAAGGTCACATTTGATACTTAGATACGGTTGATGCTTTCCTGCATCCTGGCTACTCCTCTTCTGAGCCATGGTGCTATATTGATAAGCACATTTATCTTTCTTTATGGTAAAAATGTGCTGCTTTCTAGAATCAGTCAAGTACTACAAAAACTAGTGGGGTCTCCCCAGAGGCATGTCCTCGTGTCTGGTTGTTCATATTTGTGTTTTTCAGCTGTCTCGCACAAGCATAACGTCCACATTCGGGCACATTCATCACTTCAGCATTAGGAGGCTTATCACTTGCTGTCATAAGGCGATCCACTGACAGATGCTCGGGCATTTTCATCACCCTCGACACTGTTTCCATTGTATCTTGTATAGGCTGTCTGAAGGGAGATGACAAGCACATGTGGAGACAAATTCTTTCAAACACCGAGTAAACCCCAGTCTTCCTTTTTAAGGAGTATTGAATATTTCTACCTGATTTGAAAAGGAGTTGTGTTTGCTGAAGAATTCTGGGTTTGAGTTATTTTGGGAGGAGGTTGATTTTGGTGCTGGTGAAGGTTCTTATCCATATGAATAAAATAATTACAATCCTTTTGGAGTATTTTAATATTTTGCACTACATTTATTACCACTCACCAATCTCAAAGCACTTTAAAACACATGAAACAAATTTAATACATGCACCCCTTTGTCATGTAATTAAACCAAGACACAGAGAGCTGAAGGATGATATGTCCAAGGTCCTACCATAAACTGGAAATCCTCTTTCAGCAGATCCACCGTACATAATATTATATTGCTAATAAATATATGTGCTGATTGTTTTTTTCTCCAGAGCACTTGAAGCCAGTCCAGAGTGGTCTGTAGGTGGAAACTCTGCAAAACAATAACGTGGCTTTAGAAATGGCACTGCTGCCTATCCCCTTTGTAATAATATTTATTGTTCAAAACTAGCAGAAAAAAAAAACAAACAAAAAACACTTGTGATGTTATGTTCCTTTTCTTGGTAACTTGAACTATTTACAGTTTCTTCATTATTTTGCTCTTCTGAAAGGAGAGCATAGAAAAACAGATTTATTGTACAGTCTGTCTTAACAACAGGGTTGCAGGTTTAATGTCTCGTGTTTACAAAATCTGTGAGGTAGTGAAGTTTCCCTTGTAGATGGTATTATATGATGCTTTTCAAGGCTGGAAAAGTTTAGGAATGCTTTGAAATTCTACCATGTACATTATAATGTAGACAATCCTTCCTTCACATACAAGAGCAACAGCAATTATGTCTATAGAAATAGTCTCTGAAAATCACAATATAACATAATACTCTGTATATGCTTCTGTAGGAATGAGTCTCCTACCTGATTTCCTCATAAATGACCACGATCATCCCACACCCTATACTGTGTTGAAATGGAAGTTGTTTTTATGCTGAGGGCATTGCTGTTGCCCCTCAGTGTGAGGATGTTTGGTGAATGCAATCTACAGGCAATATGGGGTAGCGATGTCAACACCTGTGTGCTTAGCCAGCATGTGAAAAAGTGCAGAGAGAACAATGTTCACAAGCTGTGAACAGGAAAGCAGCTACATTAGAGGAAGTGAAAATCATGTATTTTCTAAGTAGGTCAGAACAAAATGGTTTGAAAAAGTCCCAAAACTACTTTTGCGCTTGTAGTACATAGAATCATAGAATCATAGAATGGTATGAGTTGGAAGGGACCTCTAGAGATCATCTAGTCCAACNGCAGCTACATTAGAGGAAGTGAAAATCATGTATTTTCTAAGTAGGTCAGAACAAAATGGTTTGAAAAAGTCCCAAAACTACTTTTGCGCTTGTAGTACATAGAATCATAGAATCATAGAATGGTATGAGTTGGAAGGGACCTCTAGAGATCATCTAGTCCA
>VZSC01019635.1:1197-18697 GCA_013398225.1 Steatornis caripensis
AAAAAAAAAAAAAAACCAAACCCCACCAACAACCCCGACCAAGCCAGCGCAGTTTTTGTTCAGTCATTTTTCTTTCTACCTTTCCCTCCTTTTTCCTTTCCCCCCCTCCCTTGAGCTGCTGAGACGGCCTCGTGGAGGAGAAACTAAATCGCTCTCCTCTTGCTTTGGGCTGTTTTTCATCACTTCTTCTGTGTGCTTCCTGACCCCAGAAAGCAGGCTTAAGTCGCTGCATTCCTCCTCCTTCACCATAGCCAGAGACGCAGTTCCTCTAGTTTCAGCAGATGTGCCAAAGGTACTCTGTTCTCCCTTGAGCATAACTTCAAATTTGGCAAATGCAATGCTTGGACATTTTCCAGGAAAATGTTTTTTGTCTCGAAGAATTGGTGGGGGGTTCTTTTGGGTTGGGTTTTTTCTTTTTATTTTTTTTTTTTCAGAAAGGGATTTATTTGGGCTTGAAACGTTTGAAACGTCTCAGGTTTGATGAAACTCTTAGAAACCCAAAGTTTTCTTAATTTTTAAAGGGAGTTCTCGCTGAGCTCCAGATGTTTTGCCATTGACCAGCAGCTCTGGAAATGCGTAGCCAGGCAGGGAAATTATCATTCCTCTCAGCCTTGTCTATACCAGAAGGCATAAGCAGTGACACTGAAAAAATGTCAATTAACCTGTGCTGTTGGTAACCTTGGAGGCTTCTCGTTGCCCGGAAAGTTTTTTTTGGGGGGGGGAAAGGTTTCCGTACGTGTGCGTGTACATGTCTGTGGGTGCACACATGGGCAAATACATGCACGTGAAGCTGGAAATCCCTCTGCCTTTGGTCAGCTTTAGAGGTATCTAAAGCCCAGCTGTGCTACACCGCCAGGAGAATACAGCAGGGCTAACACACATAAAAGCAGACACAAGATCCTTCATGTCTCAGACCAAGCAGCAGGCGTGCTTCAGGTCTTGCAAAAAAAAAAAAATACTGAATTGATGTGAAACTCTGTGATGGTGAAAATATGGGGAACTTCTGCCACCTGTCCTTTGCATCCATCTCGTACCCTTCTCAAGTCGGCTCATAAGCAATTCTTCCCAGGCTTCCAGCTGCTTGGCATTTCTTGTGTAAAATAATTAATGATTATAGGGAATGGAGAGATCAGCTTAGGGATAGTCGTGCCTGGTCTTGAGCTTTTGTGTACACGCACTCATGCACATTCAGTGTTCAGTACCAGTGATAAAAGGGAAAAAAGGCAAGGGATACGAAGAAATATTAGGAAAGGTACAAAAGCACAGTAATGCGAGCGCATAAACCTATCAGGCACTTTCACAGAGAGAGTACGTAGGATACAGATACCTGCAGCCCTTCCATCTGGGCATAGAAAGGGTGCGGGGTGACTTGCGCGTGGGAGCAGGGGCACGAGGTAACCTGGAGACTGGAAGCTGGGAGCGCGGGCCAAAAGTTAACAGGGCAGCGCTGTTTGTTGCTCAAATCTCTGGGAACTGAGAGCACGGCCGTAGGAATGTCGCTCCCCGCTCTGGCTCTTGCAGCCCTCCCTTGGCATTGGCTCTGGGCTGCAGGCAGGGACAGGCTCTGAGATGGATGAACCTTTGATCCGGGCCAGGACGGCCAGTCCCACGTGAATCCCTGGTGCGATCACGTTTAATTCTGCGTGCTCTATTTCCCAACAAATGACAGTAAATTGAAACACAAGAGGCAAACAGGGTGTACATCAGAACAATATTTCAAATATTGATCTTCTTAGACCTTAGAAACGCCCTTGGTGGGACGGTCTCTCCCGGAAACGCCCGTTCCCTGGGCTTGGTGCCCCAGTAAGATCCCGTGCATTGCTTCCTTCGCCATCAGGGTAAGCTGGGAAGAAATTGCTGGTTTGTCCCTCATTTTGGAGCTTGTAGAACATACCGGAAAAGCTGCTGAGGGGCTGACCAGAATGATCTGCTTCAAGTGGCCGGGCCCAAGCGCGTAGTCCCCTTGTTTGGCTTTGAGCGCGCTGTGCCCAAGCTGCCTCTCAGCCCCGGGACGGTAGCTCTGCCCTGGCAGTCTGTTTGGCTCGTTTTTCAGGACTGTCTAAAAGCTACGTCACAGCGAATCCGAGCGGGGCCTGGTTCAATGCCTTGTTGGGCTTTCGATGCTCCGTGCAACGCTTTGGGTTCAATGAGTGGCTGTTTCCCCAGAAAATAGTTTCGTCAAAAAGCACCCAGCACCCTCTAACTGTACACCGCGCAATGACAAGGTTCAAGGTAAGTTCTCATTTAAATTACATGTTTGTAACTATACCATAATGAGCTGAAATACTGATGACAACTGTTAATCCACCGCACGTTGTGCCTTAACCCCATGTCCCTAACTTGTGTCTGAATGTGTTAAGGTTATTTCGAAGCGCAGAAGCCCAGTTACAGCTCCCGTCCGGTGCATCTGCAGGGTGCACTAGACAGAGTGCATCAAGACAACGATGTCGAATTGGAAAGATGAGACTCAGGCCGTAGGACTGTGTTGGAAGGTAGTGCACATATATATCACAATTACACTTTTCTGAGACTGGAAATGCTGGGTAATTGTCTTTCCCTGCCAGTGTGCTCAGGGCGCTTTACAACAATAAATTTCACCAGGAGTGCTAAAAAACAGAAAGCACAATAACGTGAAACCTGCTGCTCCAAAAATGCAAGCAAATGAAGCGTTCGTAGAAAAACTGGGGTTGGGGTGCGTGGGACAGCGGAGCCCAGGGAGGTGCTCCGAGGCTGGAGCTCTCGGCAGTGCGTGCCGACGGGGGGTGAGGAGGTGGCGGCGACCCTCACCACTCCGGACCACTGCCGGCGATCCTTCTGCAAAGCAAGAAAGCTCGGGGCCAAGCATTGATTGAGAGGAGGGATGAGGATCTCTCTGCAGCCAAGGCAAGATTGTGTGCCAATCAAAAAGGTGATAGGCAGGCTGTTGTTGACCTCTAGGGAGTATCAGAGGACAAATATCCTTGAAAGGAAAATCGAAAAATAATCTCTAGGGAAGCCAAGCTAGCGCTGCTGGATGTGCTGCAGCAGTGGTTGCTGTAGCACGGTGCAAGGACCTCTGAGCATCCACATAGACCTCCCGTGGAAGGACATCTGTGACTTTCCATCCTGTGTTTAGAAAACACCTTGCTCGCTACGAAGGGACACAGGACGAGATCTGACAGATTCGGTGCCTGGTTTGCTGCTGACCCTCCTCTGGGGTCTGGGGCAAACCCACCTTCAGCCCCGCCTGGGAAAGGAGGACGCTGCTGCTCCCCTCTCTTCTCCTCCTCCACCTGGGCGGTGGGTGGTGAATGCAAATCTTGCAGCAGGTGCCTGTAGCTGTTGTTTATGAGGCATGTCCTGTAGCAGGGCCCTCATCTCACTGGGGCCTTAATAATAGCAAGATACAAACCCCGGTAAGAATATATTCAAAACTGGACAAGAGAGGGTAGTTGGATAGTATGCCATGGCCGTTAGGTAGCTGATACTAGCTGTGTTTGCTCTATATAGTTCGGAGCCATCCATAATTAGAACATAGTTTTTGTAACCCTATCTTAGAGTAGATTTGATTTTTAGGAAGGAAAAATGTCACTAAATCATTATTATTCATGTGACAAATCCTGAAGGGTAAATTTTTTTTAAACACCACCTCTATCAGTCTCTCCCACGTCACCTAACTTTTATGCAATAACACTGTTCCCTTAGAGATACCGTATAAAATATCTCTCACTTCCCAATATTATTCATAGAATTCCCATTATAGAACATTGAAAACCCAGATTAGAAGAGTACAAGAATATTTTATGACCAGTTTGAAAATGCTGTTACTGCTGCAATAAATTAAGAAGTTAAATTACTCCCACATTGAGTATTGATATACTGTGCATGGCAGAAAAATTCCTTTGAAATATACTGTACAATACATATAGAGAAATTCCAGCCCCTTTGATGACTGCGGTGTGACTGCCAGCAAAGCGTTTGCGCGTCTACGGGGGTGGGAGATCGGGTTGCCGAGTCTGGTCTTTAAAGCAATGAGTCGAGCAAGGGTAAAATCAGGACAGTAAGATATGATATGGTTAATTGCTAATATTGGGATGTTGCGTTTAATGGCCAAGTCTCCGTTCTTCATCCTTCTCACAGGCAGGCTTTGCGAGCTGTGCCTCGATAGACAGAATACATCGTGGACCCGCAGACACAATTTCCCATAATATGGTTGCTCTTGCATGCGTCCGTACGGACGTTTATTTGTGGCCATTGCCTGACCGTAGGAAGCCTGTGGACAAGTGAAGTGTACGTGCCTCTTTTATATTAGTTATATTTTATTATATAAAATAATGATATTATATATTATCTAAAAGATCATAAATAATACTACATTTTATTAGTTTATATTTATTATTATTAGTTCACTTTTTGTTGTTGAACAGTCATTCAAACTCAGAAAAAAATAGAAATGTTGGATCCCGTCTGGCTTGTGAGATCCAGTTTCTTTGTGCTTTTAGATACAAAGATGCTCAACCAATTAACTAAATGAACTTTTAAGCAATAGTCAAAGTGGTTTGCACGTTTGGAGTGATGCAAAGGCACCAGAATGTGCCAGACAATGTTGACGCAGTTATCTATGAACCTGTGTCCACAAGTTGTCTTCTTTCTGCTTACAAAGCTTCAAATAGGAAACGCTGCAATGGGAACAGTGGGTATACAAACCGGGTGTTACAACTTCAGGTAATGTCCTATCTTTGTTTTCATGTGTTGCTTGTGCATAAAAAGCAGCACTTTATTAAGCAAGATAATTGGATACACTTGCCTGTTGGGCTAAACTGGCAACCAAATCGCCTGTTTTGCAAGATGCAGCAAAAGAGCCCTCTCATGTGTTTTGCAAAGAAATCAAAACTGAGCTGCTGCGAAGCAGACGGCATGAGCAGCTTATTTGGTTTTGCCAAGACCCTGGCAAATCCAGAAGTTAAGTTTACAATGATAACGACAGTGTATTTTGCTGATTGCAATACCCAGGCCCAAAAGTGACTACTTAACGAAGTTGGCCATGGAATGGAGTACCTACAAGTAACGTGACCTATTTATTAACGATTGCTTTTTTACGAGTGCGTCCTTTTTGAATTGCCTTGTTATTCTACAAATTCCGAGGGAACGGGCTTTCAGGAAGAACCGCTTACACAAAACGGAGCAGCAAGGAGTTATTTAAGAACAGCACAATCAGCAGCGCAGCCTGGCTGTGTGTTTAAAGGTTGTTCTTGGAGGGTTTTGCTTTCCCAAGGAAAGCGAAGCAACGAAGGGTAGAAGCGGAGTAGCACGATTTTCCCTAGCTGCGCTGAAAAATGCACTCAAAGTTAAGCAGAAGCTTTCTGTAAACCCCGAAGCTTACATGTGCTTGTCGGACCCTTGGCTTTTGCCCTGGAGTTGGTGGCTCTCAGATGAAGCCCAACCAGGGACCTCCTCCCGCCCCGGCAATGAAAAAAAATGCAGAAGAGGAGCAGATCCGCAGCCCAAGACAACAAGGCTGATGCTGCGCTGCCCAAAGTGACTTATCTTCATGTATAATCATGTAGCAAATCATGTATTCATTTGTATTATTAAATAAAGACTAACAGAGTTGTACACCCAGCAGAGCAGAAGGGATGCACAGAGGATCATGGGTTCCCGGCATTCCCCGCTCCCTCCTGGAAAGCCGCTGACTCACTCCCTGAGCAATCAGCGTTGTGTGCCATTACAAATGGGGTGGTTAATAGGCCTGCATCCATTATCATTAGTGCATCTCAGCACGCAGGTACATGATGGGTCCTGCCAGCGCATTTGCTCCAGCTCACTGAGCCAGGGGCCATGCTCCATTGCAAATGAGGATGAGGAACACCTGCTCCAGGGTTTTTCGGCAGACCGGAGTCATCCTTCACATCTCATGCAACACTTGTTCTGTCAGAATGCAATGCTGGCACCGGCCGGAGCGGTGGTGTGCCAGGCGTCCGACTAAAGATTATAGACTTCCCTGTGGTCTTCTGCTGAAGTTCAGCTTTGAATTTTTTCAAAGAAACCTTTTAAAAATTTATCAATTTCATATTAGGCATTCAGTCATTATGTTAAGGGTTTAAAAATAAAGATGAAAAAATCCTTTGCTTCAGAAATTAACTTTTTTTTTTGCAATTAGAATGGGAGCATGAAATATTTATTGGGTCTGATAATTTTATTCACAGTGCTGAGTGCTGGGTGTTTTGATATGTTTTCTGAGAGAGATTTTATTTTTGGAAAATAAGCCTTGTGATTTATTTTTTTTCTTTTTTTCCAGCCTTCTGCAACTATTCATTGGTGTCTGTGGGATTTTCATTTTAATTGTCTGCACCGGGTCACCCAAGATGTGATATTAGACACTAACCAAAAGGGGGGAAACATGACGAAATGTTGCCTTCTCAAGGCGTGTGTCTTTCCATCCAGAAACCTCTGCTCTGGCTGCCCTCCAGAGCCAGGACAAAGGCTTTCCTCATCCCACTCCAAAAGGCACCGCGCTCGCTGCCAGCCCCAGGCTGGCTTGTTGTAGGCACTGGAAACCAAAATTAAGGGAGGAAAAATGGCTGCAATTTGAAGAAGCAGCTCGTGAGGTTCGTGAATTACGGTGAAGGACGTGGAGAAGGTGGCGGCGGTGCAGCCTGTCCTTCTGGTCTCCCTGTCCTGTTTAATGGGGGCCTTGTGGGCGCTGCTGGTCGCCAAAGCTTCTCAGTGGCAGAAAATGCAGGCTAGAGGCAGGGACTGGCACCCTGGGCAGCCCTGTCACCCGTCCCACAAGCGGGACCAGCTGGGGGACCATGCGCTGTCGGGCGCATGCACATCCCTCCATCCTGCAGGATCTCTGCCTCCTGGGAAGACCCCTCCGGATCATTCCGCAGATGGCACCTCATGTCCTCCAGCGCCATTTCCCTGACTGACGATGCACCACAGTTGTCTTGAAACAAGGCCTGCGCTGAACTGGAGCAGCAGGACAGTCACTGCTGTATCATGAGCCACTAGCAATGATGCAACACTAACGCATTTTTTTGGCTGGTGTCATCTTTATTTCTTTAGCAAGCAGAAGGAATGGGAGGTGTCTGCTTCTTCATTCCCAAAATGCGGGTGAGTGGGCTTGTCTCTGGACTTGGAATAAGGAATTAACTGTAAATTCCTCTTTGATTTTTCTTGCTTTGCTTTTTTCAAAAAAGTGATTCCTATCCCCAGCCATCCTTTCCACACTGAAGGGGTTTTTGTTTCTGCTTTCAGAGCCTCCAAGAAAATGACAGCTACTTTATTTCAACAGGAAGCTTTGTCTGGTGGAATATAGGTTTCCACAGTGATAAAATTTACGCTGGAGGTTATAGGTCTGCTGCTCTGCTTCTCTGCCAGGAACGTGGAGTTCTCAGTTTGATGAGTAAACATTTAAGGTTGGTACCTTTGGATCCAAAGTCTTATCTCTGCCTTTTGCCCAGGCACCACCAAAAAATGACTCCCAGGATCCATCCTTTTAGTCATTATGAACTTTGACGCTCAAATGAATTTCTTGCACTCTTGCTCCTCAAGGTGCTTCTCAGTCTGTCTCAGGTCTGGGTTCCTTGGTCACTCCCATTAGAGGGAATCTGTCGCAGTGCCTTGTTTTGTGGTTTTTTTACTCTATTCTTGTCCTTCTCCTTACTCCTCTCTCTTTATCAGACCAGTAGCTGAACTAGCTCGCTCTTTCCACCAGCTCTTCCTTGGTGGGACTTCAGCTTACATGTGTACCAGCTGGGTAGAGTCATTTCCAGACTGACCCATCAGACTAATGTTTTAGTTAATTTAAGAAACTTAGTCTTGGGATCATAGTGATAAACGTTGCTGTGTTGGTTCTGCACCCATGCTCCCGACCAGCTCCAAGATGTGTGTGGAAAAATATCGCTCTCTGGTACCACCACCTGAGCGCACACCGCTGCATGGTCAAAACTAAACAACATTCACCTCAACCAGCAATGAGAAATACTGTCCTGTGCTACAACTGCAACAGGATCTGCATGGCCCATGTGGCCGGGGGACCGGAGCGGCCTCTGATAATCTGGAAGAGGAAGGGAGACAACAAGGCTTCTTGTTTCCTTTAGGGACTCTGGGTTGCATGCCATGCTAATCAGTCCAAATACAGATCTGCTCATGGAGATGCCACACCTAAGTCGTTACCATCTTCCTGATCAAATTTGGTGCGTGGAGTTTGTCACCTCTGTGGCAATAACCCAGGTCTTCACTTGATGTAGAACATCTTATTTCCAGATTCATAAGTCTAAGAGAGTTCATGGGAATGTCCTTAAGACAGATTTAAAGGTAATGCCCGATATAAGATCCCTGGACAAAACGAACCGACTAATAGATCCGAGAGTCTACTGAGGGCTTTGCCGCCACACTCAGGTACCAAAGACCTTTTTGTGGTTTGGCGAAACAAAAATGCTGCAAGAAGCACTGTTGTGAATGGTATGGGTTAGAGACTTGTGCTAAACTTCTGATGCATCTGTGGTTTTTTATATTCTCCTTATTATCAAAAGAACATATTCTTGCTTTCTTCTTTGATCCTCTCAGCATGGAAGAGATACTTCAAAAGATCTTTAGGGCTGGGCCTCACCAAATGCACTTGGATTACTAACGGGGATGTCCCTGCCTTCCGCAGGGGATCGTGGGCTGGTCACTGATTCAGTACCATACTTATAAAAAAGTTTCATATGACTGTGTAAATTTTAGGGAGAGAGATAAAAATCTTCATCCTTTGGAATGTAATTATGACAATGTTTGATCTGTAATACCGTTCGGCAAAACCAAAGAGGAAAGAGTGGCCCTACGAGGTGAGGGGGTAGCCCATCCAGCCCAGGACTCTCTCACAGGCAGTGACAGGGTCTGCAAAGGGGGCGTAAGGAAAAGTGTGAAAAGAAAGCAAATGCGGAGCGATCTTACGTATTGCAATGAGTGGTTTAAGAAGAAAAATACTTTCAGTAACGTTTAACAGACGCGCATTAGCATTTACCCTTTTTCTTGTTGAAGGCATGTTTCTAAATGTGTGCCTCTAGAAGTATTCGGTTTTGATGGGCCTTTTGCTCGTGTACTACAAATGCCTCTATTCTAATTTCCATCCATCCACTGAGAGCCGCTCAAAGTTGGTGTTGCCGCAACGCTGGGAAAAGAGGTGCTAGAAATGCCGAATTCCACTCATTCAGGGCTGAAGACCCTGAGGAAAAGCTGCCCAGAGGGGTGACGATAATGCAGAAGGTGGCTGTGTATCATCGATGCAGCCTAGATATGAGGATATTTTAATTAGAAGTACGAGTAGGAAAATCAGGTTTTGGTTTGCACTTTTCAAGGGCACCTGCGAGGCTGGGTTTGGGAGAAGGTGCAAGCAATGAAAGAGAGCCGTGATAGTAATCTGGGAATGCCTGAAAATTCTTGGCTTTCATCTATCACAACAGCAATAAACTGTATCTTCCTTTTTTTCCACTCTACAGGGAGCGTGGGATACCTACTGGGACATGTCTATCGTGTACCATAGCAGACAGCTCCAGAATGAGTTGTGCAATGTTGTTGTCGTCATCTTGGAGTGCACGAAGGCAGCCACGCATCCGTCGTGCTTGGTGAGTTTCTTACACAGCACCCCACGACCTAAGCTGTAGGTACCGCTTTGGTCACCACCAGCTTAAAAGGCATCACTTTTCTATGTGCTCCGATGGTGCCTTCTAAATGGCTTTAGATGTACGGCACTGAGACAAATAAAGAGGAGACAAACCTAGAAAACACGTTGCCAGAAGTTCGGTATTTCCATGTGTGTGTCTTGATGGATTTTATATAAAAGAAGAGGAAGAAGAGATTAAGATACGGAGTATTAGTGACTTGCTTGGAGTGAGCTCTGTGGAAACACTGCTTTTGGATTTACTGCAGGTCTGAATCGTTTTCTTCTGTGTACGTGAAATGCAAGCAGTTAATTCAACTAACAGCTTTTGTCTGATGCTAAGGAGCGTAAAGTGAATTTTATAACATGAACAGTGAAAAGTCTATAGATTTTTTTAAAATGGTAAGAGACTAGTTCAAGTATGCTCTTAAGCATGGCCTTGAAGCTCAGGGTATGTTTATGTGCTTTGCTGATTGCGAATAGACTTTGGTATACGTTTGCAAAGGAGCTGCGCCATCAGCATGTCAAGCGAACAGACAAAACCCCCGTTCATCTTCCGTATACTTTAAATACATAGACTCTGCTGCATGTATCTGCTAAGCAGAGAAATGGCTGAGTCTAATTTGGATGTTCAGAGTTTATGTAATTTCTGACCTCGTTNGTATACGTTTGCAAAGGAGCTGCTCCATCAGCATGTCAAGCGAACAGACAAAACCCCCGTTCATCTTCCGTATACTTTAAATACATAGACTCTGCTGCATGTATCTGCTAAGCAGAGAAATGGCTGAGTCTAATTTGGATGTTCAGAGTTTATGTAATTTCTGACCTCGTTTCTTACATTACGCTGCAGTCTTGACCTGCGACAACCTGTTATTTTATGCCAGCGATGAACCGCCTGCATGTAGATGTTGCCACTTGTGCCAGGGAGCAGCGAGTCTGTGATGCGAGAAGCAGACAGTTCCCCCCCACCCGCCGCCCCGACTCTGAAACCAAGCCTCTGGAGGTGAAATGCTTGTGCATTAACCCACTTTGCTACCCAGCCTTGTACTGATACATCTTTAAAGTACGTTTTTAAAAACTGAAAGCAAGAAAATCATCCTATGTTTGGGAAAAAAAAAAACCCAACAAGCCGTCACGCAATGAACTAGATGGTACTGACAGAACTTAAAATACGAAGTTGGCATGTACATATTGCAGTGTGTTACTGATCATTGCCAAGCACATGAAAATTGCGTTGCCGAGCGTGTTGCTGTCTTGGAGAGCTGCGTAGCATGCCCTCCTGCTTGACCTGCCAGCTGCGGTGTGAAGAGCAGTCTTGGTGAAATTCTGGCTTATTTTGGGGTAGGGCTGTTTGGTCGCGTAGGGTTAGGCAGGAACGGGAGCATCCTGCCGTATTAAGGTGCTGGGAGCCGGGTCCAGCCAGGGCGTTAATGCCCTACTCGCCGTGAAAGAGACCAACATGTTCTCACCCCCAAAAAGCCGAAATTAATTTTGAGCCGAAATTAATTTTGAGCCGAAGAAACGCGTTGCACGTGATACTTGGCTGTTTAAACATGGATTCCTCAGCTATTTTCCTGCACTTTCCCTTCTCCCTCCCCTGCAGTTAGATGGTTAAAGGACAGCGTGCAATATTTAGCGCTAGATTTCAATGCTGTGCTCAGATTTTCTTTCACCTTTGGCTGGATGCTGTGATGCTAAAACGCGTAGGGGAGACAACGGGCTCTTTGGCCAAGCGCGTAGCGGGGCCGAGACGCACGACTTCCCGCCTGCGGCTCTGCCGGCTCTCCTGGTGCTGCCTTGCTTCTGCTGCTGCTCATGAGGGAGAGATTTCTGCCGTGCCAACGCAGGGCCCTGGTTTTGTGAAGCACATGAATGGAAACTAGTCTGCAACAAGTAAGCTCTTATTTATACTTGTGGCCTCATCAGGGTTTGAATCGAAGTCTCTAGAGGTGCCCTCCAGCTTCCTTAAATTTCATTTTTTTTATAACGAAGATAATTTTGAGCTTTACAAGCACGGAAAGGTCTAAAATTAACGAACATTTTATACACGTGTCAAAAGATGCTTAAAAAGCAGCCAAACCCCTTTTTTTTTTTTTTAACAACCGGGGGGGGGGGAAATGAAAAAAAAACCCACAACGACTCCTTGTTTGCCAAGTTCCCGCACGCAGCCTGAGCAAATTTTTACAGACGAGTTATAAACCCCAGATTAATGGAGCTGTAACAGAAGCGCTGGCGCTACCCAACGCCGAGCAGCGCAGACGTATCACTACGACAGCCCCGCAAAACGACCCCTGCATCCCGCTGCCGACCCCGTCCCTCCTTCCGGAGCGTGGGAATAATCCCGTGCTTCCTACAGCAGCACCTGGGGGAATTAAGACACGGGGGGGGCGGGGGGGCTTGCGAGCGCGCTCGCCCTGCTTTCTCTCACGCGCTTGCAGGGAAGGGATTTGGCGGGCGGTCTTGGCAGGCCGGCACCTCCCGGAGAAATAAAAAGAGCGGCTATCGGTGCAAAAAGGAGCAGCTTCGGAGGCGACCGCGGTGGCTGGTGGCCACGCAGNCGACACGGGGAGGGGGGGGGCTTGCGAGTGCGCTCGCCCTGCTTTCTTTCGCGCGCTTGCAGGGAAGGGATTTGGCGGGCGGTCTTGGCAGGCCGGCACCTCCTGGGGAAATAAAAAGAGCGGCTATCGGTGCAAAAAGGAGCAGCTTCGGAGGCGACCGCGGTGGCTGGTGGCCACGCAGCCTCGCTGGACTCCGCTTCAAACAAACAGCGTGCTGGGTTTGTCGTGGGGCTTAGGAGAAAAGGCTCTTACGGTCGTCATCCAAGCGTTGTATTTATCTCNAGACACGGGGGGGGCGGGGGGGCTTGCGAGCGCGCTCGCCCTGCTTTCTCTCACGCGCTTGCAGGGAAGGGATTTGGCGGGCGGTCTTGGCAGGCCGGCACCTCCCGGAGAAATAAAAAGAGCGGCTATCGGTGCAAAAAGGAGCAGCTTCGGAGGCGACCGCGGTGGCTGGTGGCCACGCAGCCTCGCTGGACTCCGCTTCAAACAAACAGCGTGCTGGGTTTGTCGTGGGGCTTAGNGGCAGGCCGGCACCTCCTGGGGAAATAAAAAGAGCGGCTATCGGTGCAAAAAGGAGCAGCTTCGGAGGCGACCGCGGTGGCTGGTGGCCACGCAGCCTCGCTGGACTCCGCTTCAAACAAACAGCGTGCTGGGTTTGTCGTGGGGCTTAGGAGAAAAGGCTCTTACGGTCGTCGTCCAAGCGTTGTATTTATCTCCCTTTGGAAGTCCTTCGCCGCTTATAGATTCTTTGATGTTCTTGGAGAGACGAGGATGTTTGCACCAAATAGATAGAGCGGTTTGGTTTCTGAATGTTGTTTCCTCCTGAAAAGATGAATTTGGGGGAGCGTATCTGTGTACAGGCACGCATCGCCTCTGGTAGCTATAGGTGTGTAAGTGCGTAAAGTAAAGCCTTGCTGAGGATACAGCGGCTGGCTCACTTTTATCACCAGCTTTGCCGTAAAACGTCCTATTCTAATAATCAAATTACAGCCAAGGAAAACCTGTACAGGTGAGAGGAAATCTGCGAGCATGATCAAAACCACGTTTCTGATTCAGGACGAAGTCGCAGGCTACAGGGAGGTACATCTGTAAATTATACAGGAAGCTTTCTTCAGCATCTGATTCACCCTGACAGTTTTACTGGAGTATATGAAAATCGGTATTAAAGATGTGATATGTAGGCTTCTTTCCAGGAATTCCAATCTGGTTTCAATAAAATGAAAACACTGATTGGAAGTGAAGTTGCCTTCCGGTTTTGCCTTTGGCTATTATGTGTTCATTCGTGAAATGACTGAATTCCACAACTACTTTTAATATTCACCTTTTGAGTTCATCTCCCGTACTGGACACATTGGAATGATTAAAATAGCACTGCCTCCTGAAGCCGGATTCTCTTTAATTTGAAACAGCCTAGGTGCCGAGGAAAAAAAATTTTAAAAAATGAACGCTCTGTTAAGTCCATCCTTTCTTAGCATCAAGTTGCTTCAATGCCTGTTTAGAGTAGAATACTAATAAAGAAGTGGTTTCTAGATGAAACGTCCTGTGCTTCCTAAATAGCTGTGCAGGGAAGACCGAAAGAGTACAGATTTGTGCTCCCCGTCTCTGCCGCTCCAGTTTCCTGCTCCTGATGTTGTCTGCTGGCGGAAACGTCTGCGTGCTCCGATGCTACGTGCTTCTTCATGCTGCTGCGCTTTGGCAGCTGCGTTGCCGTGTACGTTAGTGCCACCGCATGCTCTGCCCCGATGCAGGCAGCTCCTGCGGGGCGCTGCTGCCGCAGCGAGAGCGCCGGCAAAAACGGGTGTGGAGCTGAGAACGGGGGCCACGGCACGTGAATCTTTAAGACGTCTGAGATCTCGCAATGCAAACTGTTGCGGTTTAGCTTATTGTTCAAAACGGCATTTGCATCCTGAGCTTGCGGGAGTTTTTGCATGCCAGATGAGCAAACTAGCTTCTTGCAGAGCATGAGTGATTTTATGTGTTGAGTAGCTCATAAAGAAACCCGAATTCCTGTGTATTTGCTAACACCTTCCAGACTACGCTGGGTGTTTTGAGGCAATAGTGTCCTAGAGACGGAAAAACTGACTCGGTTGTTTTTAGGGAGGCGCTGGCTGGAGCTCCGGACTGGCCTCCCGGGAGAGGCCGTGTAGCAGACGTCAGTGTGGCATCCACGGCACCCCCGGCGTTCATGGTTAAAGGGTTATGAGTTACCGTGAGTTAACGGTAGTTGGTTAAGTGAGTTGTCCGCCTTCATTTTTTTATACGGGAAAGCTGGCAGTCGTTCTGACGAGAGCGACCCGCTCGTAGTGCTCCCCCGGGGTCTGCGTTTGCTGGGGGGCTTTCCCTGAGAAGAACCTCGCGCCTTGCTCCCCATTACTTTCCTGGCCACTGCTTCTCGGTGCATTTTTNCGCCTTCGTTTTTTTATACGGGAAAGCTGGCAGTCGTTCTGACGAGAGCGACCCGCTCGTAGTGCTCCCCCGGGGTCTGCGTTTGCTGGGGGGCTTTCCCTGAGAAGAACCTCGCGCCTTGCTCCCCATTACTTTCCTGGCCACTGCTTCTCGGTGCATTTTTTCCTCTGCTCTGAAGCTGTGGGCGTCTTTGGCATCCTCTTTTTGGGGCATTTAAGGGGATGTTTTCTCTTCGGCGCCAGTGGGCGTCCCAACCCTGGGCGCCACCGTGCCTGACCCGAGCTGGTGCAGACTAAAAGGACATCTTTAATAAACAGCGATATTGAAAACTTTAGCACCTCTGTGGAACAAAGGAAAGCCCAGGGGAGTAATTACGGCCTCTGTACTCAGTCACCTATCTGGCAACCTCTGCGATGAGTATTCTGGCAAGTTGTGTCGCTGGGGGAGAATCTGACTTTCTGCAGTTGTCCAAGGCAATCTTTGATTAAATTTTGGATGCTGTTACTTAGACATCCGCTCCTGATGCGCTTACCATATTTTCCAAAGAGAAGGTCTCTGTGAATTGAAAATTTGCGGTTGTGTGCCTTCAAGGTCATGCATAAAACAGTGCCTAGGATCATGCAAAGTTGAAGAATTTAATCAAATATACTGCTCTGCAGTTTACTGTGTTTTGTAAGATTAGGAGGGGCACCAATAACGCTGTCAATGTGGAGCTCATTTGAACACTTTTGAATTATTGAGCTGCAGAGCAAACCTCAGCACAGCCTACACCGACAGTTTTCCACAGTGCTGTTGGCGACAGGAGTTCCTGACGGTTCCTCCTGCGCTGGAGAGGAGCAAAATTGCGGTAAGCCCGTAGAGCAAAAGTAGGATATCCTTAGGTGGGGCAGAGAAAACAAAAGCATTTGCTGGCTTTGGGACGTCAACCTCTTTGTATCGTAAAGCGCAGTCAAAAAGAGGTAGAACTGCAGCCCTATACAAATTGAGTCATCTGCCACTCCCAGCCAAGGAAAAACCCCCAAAATCTCAGTATTTTAAAATGCACCGAAGTCCGCCCCGCGACGTGGAGAAAGGTGAGGCTGCAGAACCTCCGTCTGGCTTCAGGCGGCTGCTCCACACCACGGGTCCCAGCCCCAGCCGCATGGGACACCTTGGAGGAGCGGGGGCGAGGGGCCGGTGATGGCTGGAGGGCCTGAGCCGTCTCCCCGGGGCCTCTTCTCCTAATCCGAGGTCATGAGGAGTGCTGCTGAGCACGTGGCAGCGGTAGAGGACGCCTGAGCGATGCGCTGCAAAGCACCTCTTCCCTTTCGGCGGCTTTTTATGGGGCAGGAGGTTGAAGGGGAGCTAACAGTGTTTTCTGAGGTACCAGTAGGAAAAAAGCAAAATCACAGTGTTGTATTTTGCAGAAATGCTTTACGGAATCGGATGCAGCCTACAAAGTATTTTCACCTTTGTTGTCTCGTTAGGTGGTGAAGACAACCTCCGAGCAGGCTCTGGCAGAGATTCAGCACGTGCGCTTAATGCGCTGGCGTTGTCAATCTGGAATTGCTGGATCATCCTGAAAAAATTAAGAGTACAGAGGTACCCAAGGCTCTTCCCCTCTTTTGAAAAGATCTTGTTCTGTACTTGAAGTTAATTTAGAGAATGAATTGAATTTGATGTATATGTTAGTATATATATTAATATTTAATGCGCATATTAAATATATAGACGGCTGTAGCCATGAACATGTTCATGACCTTAGCCCCAAACACCCTCCCTTTGCCCCAAATGAAACCAAATGTGATTTCTTTTCCGTGATTGAACCTTACAGTAATTTCCTAAATTCTGAAGTCATTTTTACCGACTTGCCTATTCTGCAAATGCTCTTTGCTCCTCTTCTGTATTTCAGAAAATTAGTTCAATGTTAATTCTCAGAGCTGGGCATCGTGGTTATGTAGTTTTGCCTGATCTTTTCACTTCAGTTCACAACTTCAAAAAAGTTGCTCATTATAAACTTGTTTACGGGTTAAAACGCCAGATGCTTTCTAATAAAATGCATATTGTCTTCCTAAGCGATGATGTAAAGCGCAGCGAAGCCGAGCGCAGGCCCTTCCTTAAGGCAGACGGATACGATGGACGTGTTTGCATGACGCGGGTTTTCCTTGTTTTCGTGGGCTTTTTCCTAGCGCTGCCTCAAATTGTCAGTCGCCTGTCAGGTGAAATAAGAAATGCAACCTAAAGAGCGTGGGGCTGGGGACCGCAGCGTGGGAAGCTGAAACCACAGCCGCGCTCCGGCGGCTTCCGGAGCGCCGGTACCCGCGCGGGTCTCGGACACGCGCGGCGTCGCGTGCTCTCGGACGTAAAGCCCCCTTCTTTAACGTGCTTGGAAGCGTGCTTCTCCCGGTCTGCCGCGTCTCCCCCCAAAATCTTTGGTTCATCCCCCGCAAACACCGCTAACTACTAACTCATAAAACATATCAGCTGGGTTTATNACGGGTCTCAGACACGCGTGGCGTCGCGTGCTCTGGGACGTAAAGCCCCCTTCTTTAACGTGCTTGGAAGCGTGCTTCTCCCGGTCTGCCGCGTCTCCCCCCAAAATCTTTGGTTCATCCCCCGCAAACACCGCTAACTACTAACTCATAAAACATATCAGCTGGGTTTATTACTTTTAACCATCTTTCCAATTGTGCTATAAAATAAAGACAGATGCCATTTTAAGATCTTATTATTATCAAGGGCCAACTCCTCCAGCAGCACCTGCTTAGCAGCAATCTGCTTGTTTATAGTCCCTTTTTTATAGGTGACAGTTTAAGGTGGCTGTTCTCCTGTTACAAAGAGTTCTTTTTAATGTGGCAGAAGTGGCACGCACAGTAGGTGAGCTCCTTTCTTTCATCCAGTGATATTGAGCAGGGGTCGCAGGTTCACC
>VZSC01019635.1:26685-57661 GCA_013398225.1 Steatornis caripensis
TTTTTTTCCTTTTTCTTTTTTTCCTTTTTCTTTTTTTCCTTTTTCTTTTTTTCCTTTTTCTTTTTTTCCTTTTCCTTTTTTTCCTTTTCCTTTTTTTCCTTTTCCTTTTCCTTTTCCTTTTTTTTTTTCCTTAGACTGGTTCTTGGGATTGCCCGAATCATTAAATATATGTATGTCTGCATACTCGTATCCAGCCTCGAACAGGTGTAAAGAGCCTGGAACAAAGCAACCGTTTGAGAAATTAGAAGCCATTGAATACGTGGTCTTGCTACAGTACCCTTAGCACCCCCTTCTCTAACTTTGGGTATTTCATTCTCCTAAAAGCCAGACCTTTATGTGAGAAAGCAATGGTTTAAGTCTGGGGAAAAAAAAAAGGAGCAAACACCAATTTGCGATTGAAAGGTAGAACTTCCAGACAAGCCAAGCAAAATCTCACAGCCCCAGTGAAGCCGTAGAGCATCCTGGCCATTCAGCTGGTACCCAGATATTTATGGGAAGTGTAAGAAGAATCAGGCCGCTTCATCTGCATCACCTTTCTCATGTTCCCCCTTTCTTTGTGGCTGCTCCTCTTTGATGACAATTTGCTGTAAAATTGCCGCTCGGCCAGACGTTTTTTTCCCTCTCGTGTGCCTTCCCTGACCCCTGCTCTTTCCATTTGGCAGGGCCGAGCAGCCAGAGCCCTAAATCACCCCGCCTGCAGCAGGCTGGGGCGCGTTGCCTCTCCCTGGCTTCCAGCTGGCGAGCGCTCCCGGCTCCTGTTTTTCTTATTCCTGCAGAGACGGTGCATTCTCACGCTGTCCAAAAGCCAAGGGCTGGGCTACTAATAGAGACCGCTGATGAATGGCGTAAGGGCTTTTCCATAACTCTCCATTACTAATCAATGAGCATGTTTGACATCTCGGCAGCACAGCATTGGAGAATGGCTGTCAATAGTGCTTTCTCGTGCCGAAAGAAAATGGGAAACTGTAATGCTGGCATTACATCATTGATGGTAGCTGGTTATTGATGTCATCGTTCCTGTCACTCACCTGATGTACACAGCCCGCAGTGACTTACCTCCAATCTATAGAGGCATGGATTTGAAAATGAACATCAATAACTTTAAAATCACTGTACAATTGAGATGATGCTAACTCAAAGTGGTGATGAATCTTGGCGTTTTCTCTCGCCTGTTTCTATATTTCACTCTCTTAAAAGGCGTGCATGGTCAGTTGTCTGTGCTACGTGAGATATATTTGATATTCAGATTACAATGAGAGTATGAATAACCGGTGCCTTACTCTCAAATTGTTTTGTGGATGAACCTGTATATCGTGTGTGCATAATAATATCTGTCATCATGTTGTTGTGTATTTACTGCTATGAAATTCTGATACCTCATTGCATCAATCTTAACTATCATGCAGAACAGCTTTTAGGAGACACTTTACCTTATAATCCTTTCTTCTACGCATGCACACCATTTGATCTTAAAACCGAGACATGGAAAGGTGGACGATGTCCCTTTTCTTTTCTTAGAGACTGATTCCTAGAGGTCTGGCTTCCAGTGAGCAGCGAGCACGAGCATCAGCACCTGTGTCCCGACGCCAGACAGCTGGCACGCTCTCTGCGTGCCACGGCATGCCATCTGTGCCAGGCGTCACGTGCCAGTTACATGACTTGGGGGAAGTCAGGGGGAAGAAAGTAAGTTCACATCACGACAGAGGTGCATTTGGTTTTTGCGCAGCCCTACGACACGGGCTGAAATCTGCTGTGAGTTTTGTCTTTTCTTCTCCTTCCCCTCTCTCTTGCTGAAGCAGTGCTGGTCATTCAAGCCTGATGAATTCATTACGGTCATTCTGGGCAAATTTAAGTTTGGGATGCGTGGAAGATATTAAGCACAGAGGGGATCTTGTTTCTGTAGAGTCTTTATGGAATTGTTCGGTGGATTGAAGGCGTCAGGTATTTTTCTAATACACAAAGAGATTATTTTTCTATAGAAACTGTATTCCACCAAAGAAAGAGACCATTCACAAATAAAATGTTCCTTTACATTGCGTGCAGGGAAGACCTCAGCAGCCCCCTGTAAAAGGAAGAGAAACCTCCCATCTCCGCCAACCGCCGCAAGCTGCCAGTCTGCCAGGTCAAGGCCAGCAGCGGGGTTTTCTGGTCCGAGCTGGAGTCCTTGGAGCTCCTCGTTGCCGCCTGACTTTGCCATGGCACGAAGCGGTGGCAGAGGACGGCGTCTGCACTTAAAGGTGCGTTACACAACAGGTCATGGCCGCCTCTTGTGGGATGCTGTTACTTCCGCGAGGGTGGAGCTTGCCGATGCTGAGGAGACACCATCAAGTCTTCAGGCCTCTCCGTGGGTTCGAGCTGTGATGACCCGAGATGACCCTCTTTCTCAGGGGCAGATGTTCTCTGCCACGGTCTAGAGGTGGGAAAAATGAAGTTCTCTCTCCACTCTGTTCTATGGCTTTCATTCAGATACAGTGGGTCGCGGCTGTGTGGCACCAGGAAGATGTGAAGCTGTTCCAAGGCCCGTGTGGTGAATGCTGTGGCTGTCGGTCCCCTCAGGGGCAGAGGGAAATGAGCTCCGAACAACTGCTTCTTCGTAGGTGCAATGCACATAAGTGCATTTTTGGATCACAGTCCGAGTCTGTATCCTTTGTGAGCTGGTGAGCGTGCCAGGGTGACTCGCTTTTTCTCAGTCCAGCACTTCTCCGTTGAGCATAGACAGAGTTGGGAGCATTGCACATCAAAGAGAGGGGAATTAATGAATGAGAAAACCTTGACATTTACACAATTTAGGCATGTTACTTTTATTTAAGGTTTTTTCGTGGAAAGGGTGCAGAACCCTTAGTGAATAGACCTGTTAATGCCTCTTGCTTTTTGTGTTTATATGTGCCAGTTCTGATAATTGTCACGTCGACCTAAGTGAGAAACATCCAGACATGTTTATGGAAGAAGCCATAGGGCTTTAGTTCAAGTGACTTCTGTTACTCCTGGGCGGGGAAGAGGGAAAGGCAATAAACAACAGAAATTTGTTTGTTTCTCAGCACCAAGATTTATCACGTGAAGAAATGTAGGACTTCGGAAGCCATCAATTATACATAAAGTCAATAACCAATCTTAATAGAACTTAAAGTGACAAAAGCAATGACATCTAAGAAATAAGCTTCCACATACTGTGAGTCTGCGACCATCAGGGAAAGGAAAAAGGCTCAAAACACGCTCTGGACACGCAGTAAGTGCCACTGCAATTTCTGATTTCATTAGAGAGAACTGCTTTCCATGTAGGTATATCAGGAAAGGGAGAAATTCTGGATCACGAAGATCGGGTTTGTGTCTGGGATAACCTGCCCTGCCAGTTAGCAGCAAACAGAGGAGTTTGGGATCAAAAGTATGAGAATATGCACTTTTAGGATATCAGCTAAGTTCTAAAAACATATAAAAGCGCATATTGTATCTGTACTTTTATTTACCCCCTAAATCAAACAGAATCTTGATGGATAGCTAGAAAAATAATAATCCTAATAGTAATGGTAATACTAGTAATAGTAATAATTCCACTGCACTGCCGCTTATTTTCAGAGACTGGAATCTGATCAAATCTGACACTAAAGAACGCATCTGTATTTTCTGTTAGTAAAATTTATAAGAAAAATACGTATCCATGAAAATCCAAGATTTAAAAGAAGTTCTAGTGCCCAATCTAGGCATTTATTCAAATGCGATGATTAATCTTATGCAAGTTGAGAAGGTCTGCTATGGAATCATCATTAATTCATACTCCTACAGCACAGTTTATTTCATTTACTTTGTACCTTATTTTTTCATGGAAGATCAAGAACCAACTCTTGGCCATTATTCTTGACGGAAACCATTTGAAATGAGCCAGACTAGAGAAAAGCAAGGCCCACACATGAATAAGGGTTGCCAGGTTTTGGACATATTTTCAGCTGCCTAATTGAGGAAATATTTTCTGCTCTTTGTTTCGAGGAGTGGGTTGGTTTGTTTGCTTGTTTCCTCAGGAGCGGGGAATTTTTGTCGGTTCTCGCCCTTGTTCCAGTTTGCAGGAGCAGGCGTTGGGGCTGTTAGCAAGTGACATGCCCAGGAATATAAAAGAGCGCTACATCTTTGGAGCTGTTTTGTGGTATTCCCCAGCATACTTGTTTGTTGTAATTTGAAAGAAGCTATTGAACTGAAAGGAGGGACAAACAATCTACAGGCGGACAAAGCCAGTGAGAGCTAGGAGCGTCCAAATTTCCATGAAACACTCTTGTTTCAATTCATATTCAAATGGGCTCCCAAGCAGCTGGACAACCTTTCCGTGGCCGGCCACAGCTGATAGTTTTAGCCAACGGGAAATCGCTTGCAATTTGCTGAGGGCAGATGAAAGGTGTGTGTTTTAGTCTTTTTAATGTAAGAGAATAAACATTAAACTAACACCGTATGTCAAGATGTTGGGCAGAGTTTAAGCACAGCAGAACAGATTCTCGGTGCTGTGAATTGGCATAATTTGCTTTGAAGTCATTGAGATTATGCTGATTTGCAACAGCCAAAGACCAAGCCAAGTATGGTTGTTTCTCTAACTAATTTTGATGCCCTTCTGTTCTAATGATTCTTTGAGGGAAATTATTATTTCTTACAATTGTGCCTGAGCAACAATGGCTCGATGATCTAATCATTTAATTTGTGAAGGGCCAAATCCTACAGCCCTTATTAATTTAAAACTTAGGCGGCAGACATCCGGAAGAAGAGAAAGCCTTTTGCATAAAAGGGATAAGCCTTTTGCATATCCCGTCCTGATCTCAGCCGACCTCGGTCTTTGGCAGATCCTCGTTGTAGGGGAAGGTAGCCTGAATTCTCCCTAACTTGCTCCTCACGTCTCTCTAACTGAGCCACCTTGGCCTACGAAGGTGCTTTTACAGGCCTCCCCGACCCACTACCTGCTCTATTTAAGGTGCCAGCTGTGACGCACGGCTCTACATCTCCCAAATAACCCTTTATCCTGGGGTTGGGTCTTCTGGGGTTCTGCTGACAGGTTTGAGGATGTTTTATCTAGAACCATCTAGCATCCCTTACGCAGAGAGAAACAGATTTCTCAGGCTCCAAAAGGTGGTTTTCCATAGTATAAATAGGTGTTGGCTGTAATTTATCAAGTGGCGTTTCTGCAGGTTTACTGGGAGTTGTTGTTATTGTTTTCTTTGAATATGGCTTAATGTGCTAGGTCCTTTACAGGCATGACTTAATTACTCTTTCCCCTCGAGTCTCTGCACAGAAGCCACATTTGTAAAGAAAAGTATCAGGAGTTGCTAAGAACTTTAAAAAATAACTTCTCGCAGGAGCTGGGCCGGATTAAAAATGCAATTTTGTTACTCGACCTTCTTTACACCCTTTAATCGCCGTTTTGTTTTAAGCATGCATGTGCTATTGGATATGGAAAGCAAGCAGGGCTTGGCTGATTTTTCTTCCCCGTAACTAAATCTTTCTTAGACCTTCTCTTCCCAATTTGAGTTTCTTTCTGTGTCACATTAGCAGAAGCGCGTGCATTTATGGGGCAGGAGATTAGGACTTTGTTTTTAGCTCAGCTCAGAGGATGGGATATCTGATTATCAGACATTCACTTTAAGTCTTTTCCTTTTCTATTGGCAAACAATATTTTCTCTGCTCCCTTTCTACTAATTACGATATTAATAGACTAAAGAGTTCTACAAGCAATGACTGCAAAAAAATAAAATTTCCTCTGTTAATTTCGAGATTTAGCTGTCACGTCTATAAATCTGTGCTGAGCAGAACAGTCTGAAGTAACTATTCTTCAATTTATTGCTTGAATACAAAATTAGATAAATGAGCCATTACCTTCCGCTTACATAAAAATCTGTTTATGTAACTGAGTCGATGCAATGCTGATGCTCCTTGGCTGGTGATAATGCTCATCAGGAAATACCCTGTTCTTGTTGGATCGCTATCCCCAATTCTTTAATTCAGGAATTAAAGCTTTGAGAGAAATCTGAGTAGCTGTTTCATCCGATAAGGGATATTTCTCCGGTAGGAGCACAACAAGGCTAACGCCTACTCCTGACTTGGTGGCTGAACACAGAGGGCAGAACAGAGCTATGGAGAAAAAAAGGAAAAACTCAGCTCGTGCTCACAGAGCAGAATTTGGCTCCTTCAGCAGCAGTTACATGGACACTGATGCCTACAGTCGCTTTGTGTTGTAAAAATTTTATCTTTATTTACTTTGAGAGCAAAGTGGGACTGAAGTAGCTAGTAGTCTCTCTCCTAACTTCAGATGAAGTTAAAATTCAGTATCTGAAGTCGATTTTAATCAATAGCTCAGTTTATGGCCTGGCAAATATCTGGGGAAAAAAAAAAAAAGCAATCCAGACTGGAAGAGGAGAAAAAAACCCCAAACAAACAAATACACAAAAGCTCTTACAAGATGACTAAAAACTTCGCGACATTAATGACACAAAATTTATCCTCCCTCAGAATTTTTTTGTCTTGGGATATGTGATTTCCCCAGAACAAAATCAGTGAAAGCTACCTTTGACTTCCACAGCTTTCCAGAGTCTTCCATGGAGCAAAGAGGGGACAGGGAATGCATACTGAATTTATCCTTTAGTTAGGTTTTACACAAGTAAAACCTTGAGAGAGTGTTCTCAGCTTATGAAAATTTGACATTGCCAAATGGAAAATAAAACTCTTAACGCACTTTTGTGTTCAGTAAATAAAAATATTTACCTAAAGGATGAAGTGATCTGTATTTGGTGCAAATAATTAAATAAAATAGAGGAATTACTAAGCAAAATATTATTTTTTTAAAAAAGGCAAATGGAAAACAAATGTCTGAGAAAAGCAGTGATCTTGCTTAGTGTTTTATATTCAAACACTTCTTAGGTTTATTTTGAAGAAAAATAACATATTCACTGTCGTTCCATCATAAGTGGTTTCAAGACAAAAACAATGTCACTGAAACCAGCATAATTCGTTGTAGAGAGCTACAATAAATACTGCTCTGGCCTCGAGGCATTGTCCTTAAAAGACATGTTTGTTTAAATTTGGACATCACCAAAAAGTCTGTTAGACTGAGGTTCATCCAACTGTGTCCTGAGAGCAACCATCGATGCTACAGGAACTTGCCAGTGATTAACACGAGACCAGCCAACTACATTACTTTCCCCCTAAGACAAATTGCTGCGGTTTCACCGGTGTCCCTGATGCTAAGACAATTTCTACCAGCTGAAGATCTGACCTGTGGAATAACTCTCCACTAAGCCTCTGATTTCAATGAGCTTGCCAAGCAGATAGTGTTGGCATCTGAATTTTTACACCGGAAGGAATATGGAGAAGATGTAATACAGCACCAAGCACATTTTTCCTACTTTCCTTTCGTCCTGTCTCTAACCGTATCCTAGATGCCCTGTGTCTCAGCTGCATCCGAGCGGACAATAACTCCTGCCAGGTGACCTTGTCCAAACAGGTCGTCAAAATTTCAAGGAAATGTATTTTGTTTCACATTGGATGTTTGACTTAAATCTTGCAAAGAAACCTTTTGAAGATGCACTAGCGAAGTATTCATTTAAATGTGGGAACGCTCCATACCAAATCCACCAGGGATAGGTAATTTGATAGACGAGTTCACCTAAATGATGCTAGCATGTTGTTTATCTTCCTAGCCATCGGGTTAAGGGCTGTTGTGCATAACTTTCTTAACCTTAACCTCATCTGTCCATCTCTCAGGACTTCAGACTAGCGCAAGGGATAAAGGAAAATCAATGCCGAGTTTGGTTCTGGTAAATGTTTATGTCTGTATGCAAAGGAAGAAGGGGGAGAGCTTGAGACTGTCCCTTCCCACTGAAACCTTTTAATTGAATTAGGTCTTAGAAATGTGGAGTGTGATCTTTGCTGTGTTTTGATTTCGCTGAAGATTATGACTAGACTCGCCAAAACCAACTGCGAAGTCTTAACATTTGTAAACCTCACACACAGCGCCAGCGAATTCGATACATCCCAAAGAAAGAGCCCGAGTGCTGCTGTTTACATTCCTAAAGTCTTTACAAACAAGGAGAACAATATCTGCTCTTTACAGATTACTGTGGACAGGTTGCTGTGTACAGCATGAGTGACCTTTCCGAGTTGAGCAATCTATATATACCCAACCTCGAGTGTTGTAAAAAGCTCAGGTGTATCAGCTTACTGTGAGCTAATATGAGATACACCAAGAATGATTTTTACAGTATCCGGCTGCTGAATATCAAATGATTGAATTTTCCACTATAAAAGAGGACCTTTCTCTTATGTAAATATATAGATTCTTCATACTGCTGGGGAATTGTGTATTGTGCGCAATCCAGCTTAAGCTTATGCCATCTCCTCTCTGACTCTGCTTTATTTGTGGTTAGCCTGCTCTCTGTATCACTCTCCTTACCAAAGGCATCTCTATATCAGTGAAGGGAGAGCTGGCAGGTGTAGCACCTCCTGCTCCACGCTCCCCCCTGCCCAGGTGATAATTTGAGACGAAGCAAAGCGCAATCCACCAGCCCTTTTGCACTCCGTAGGACTTGGAGATGCGGCACCTGTAGCACAATCCCACAGAGCCAGTAAGTGCTTTTATTCAGCTCCAAACCATTGCAAAGGTGCGCAAAGAGCCAGGCTATGCCACAGGTACAGCCCAGCCTCTTCCTTGCTGCCCTTGCCCTCGGTGCCTGTCTGCTGGCCCAAAGGCTCGCTGCCTCCATCAGGAAGGGTATTATTGTACCTTCCTGAAGAAAAAGCCTTGAGCTTATTTTATGTTAGGCGCCTTAAGCACATAAAGGCAGCACATCTCAGATGCGATGATGTTCTTAGGTGAGTATCTGTTTTATTGAGCTTGTGGGAGACACGGGCAAAGTGGTGGATGAAAACAGCTGGCTGAAAAAAGTCTTTTACCTCAGCGCTACGGCCTCGAGCAGAGAAGGATGGGACCAATAAATGAAATATTCTGCTGGCATTTTCCAGATAGCACTGGTAGTGAGAAGCAGCTGTGAGAAGATGGGATGGGTGGCCTTCTGACCCAGTGACAAAAGAGGCATGCACAGTGAGCTAAACTCCTCAGTGCACTTGGTGAGGTCCTCCAAAAAGAAATCTGCTGCCTTCCCCTGCCCAGTAGTTGTGGTGTTAATGGGAAAAAGCTTTGCCCCGATGAGACAACGGGTCTGACCTACTTCAGAGCAAGCTCCTGGAGGAAAGGGGAGGCGTGAGGGAAGATGTGTATGGATTGTACACGATTAGGTTTCTTTCCTCTGTACGAGATGCTGTGCTGCACTGAGTGTCGTGCTGTCATTAAAACCAGTCCTGGAAGTCTCAAGAGCCCCAAAGAGGGTGGAAGGGAAGGCTGGGTGGGTGCATGGGGTCCAGCGGGGCTGCCTGAAGCGCAGGAGAGAGTTGCTGGTTATTTGTGTGGTCCCTGGAGTCCTGTGGACACGTGCCAGGAAGTTTCTGCCTTTTACATTTGGAAACAGCAGCCTAATTACCTTTTTTATTTTTTAGGATAACAGAGGTTCTTCTCAAACACAGTCTGCTTCCACTGTAACAGCTTTTGGACTCCAAAGGCTCTGTGGGACATCCTTCGTGCAAATAAGAATCAAATCTTCATTTTCTCAGAACACAGTGGAAGGGACTTTTTCCTCTGTTCTTACAAGATACCTGAAACGGAGAGGTTTTGCTGTGTAAGCTTAATTTTAGTGTATCGATGGGTTGCCTGGAAATAGAAGTCTGAACAATGGCAAGGTTGAGAAAGTTCATGGACGCATCATAACTTCGCAGCTAGGCTTAGGCTTTATTTTCTGATAAAATAAATATGGAAACAAATGTGGAAAATGTATAATCCAGATTCTACTGTAGTATTCATATATGCAGCTGTAATAGAAAAAAAAATAATTAGTGTCTCAGGCGGTCAGTGAGTGCTGTTCTCCTCCTTAAAACCTGAGCGTCACTGGTTAGGGGGAACGAGATAATGATAGAAACATCCTGTGAGATTGTAACCCAAGTGTTTTGGTGGTTGAACTTGAGGAAAGGGCACGCATTATCAGCTGTATTCCATTCTCAATTCACTACAGGAGACTGCGAGAGAAACGGTCTAAAAACAGGCAATCAATAATTTGTATAGTGAACCCAGTGTGCCGTTAAGTGGCCTAATCTTTAGATCTCTTCAAACATAAGGTGATACAGAAGAGGAACGACTACTAAGGAGAAGGAAACCTGAGGTGTAACTCATAAGAACAAAGACTGAAAGGGAAGTTGTATTACATTATTTTTACATTAGAAAACCTGATAGGTCACAGGGCCTGGCTGGTCATTCTCAAAGATTTTGCTACAATAAAAGCTTGTGTAGGAACTGAACTGATTCAGCCACAAACCCGTTAATGTCTTCTGTAGAATATCTGCTGCTGTGCATCTTCCTACAGAGTGAAGTTTTGTTTTGCGTACCAGAAATAGAGGTTTCCTGTTACTGAACATGCTGCTGATTACCTTTCCTACCTTGCTTAAGTCCCCAAATCGCTGGAAATAACTGCTTGAGGAAATTCTGCTAACAAGTGACGTCTATGACCCAAGAAGAGACAGAATACATGTTACAATATTAAAGAACTGAACAACCCTTCCTAGAAGTTCTCTTTAGAGGTCCTGGTATTTGAAAGAGAAACACAAACCAGTAATTCCTGGGTCAGTGTTTTTACAACAGTACAGAGAAATAAAATTCCTTTGATGTTATAGAGTAAACAAGGTAAGAGACACCAGTTCACTTTTGAAAGTTGAGTTAGGCTTTACCATTCTGACTATGAAGTAATTTCACAGAATCATAGACTCCTCAAGATCCATCAGGCCAGAAAGGGCTGTTGTAATCATTTAAGGTGATCCACGTAATGTGAACCATAAGGTTTCCTAGAATTGTTGAATTTGTTTGAATTAAATTTGAATTTATTTTAATTAAGTTAATCTTTCAGAGAGAAAACTTAATCTCGGTTTTGAACCAATGGGTTCACTCATGTGAGAGAACAGTCCAGGACAGAATTTTTCTTGAGAAAAGGACTAAGTAACTTGAATAACAATGATATTGCCTTTGTCTCCTTGTGCTGTCTAAGGGGTGATTAGGTCTGAACTTTACTTTTGAGGCAATAATACATTTCCAGGGATGACTCGCTGAGAAGAGAGTTTTCGGTACTGTGGGTCTGAGTAGATTAGCAGACTGTCTATAAACCAAGGGAGGAAAATAAGAAGGGAACAAGGAAAAAGCCAAGGAGGGAGTAAAACTTGGAACTGGAAAAACAATCCGAGTTCCAGATGAAACATTTCATTACATACGATGAGTTTAAAAGCAGTTTGCCCAATGCTTTTTTATTTGACAAGGCATTGTGTGAAACATGGCGTTGTTCCTTACAGGAAATAAAGAACAAGAAATCTACTTATTTCTTGCATGCTTGTATTGAAAGCGGTATGAAGTTGTAATGTGGAAGTAATAGCTCTGAAGCACAGCAACCTTGTGGTATTTCCTTTTGGAGTTGCACAGCACTATCTAAAAACGAGAATGCGTGGACTGGAACGATGTTGCTGACTCCCAGAAGCTGAGCCTGCTTTTTTTTTTTAGTGCAAATTTTTATTAAATACCTTTAGTGTATGGACATAATTCAGACCTTTGCTCATAGGGAGATATTAAGATCCCTCTGGGGAGAGCTTGGGCCGAAACCTGAAGTGCTGAGTATCTACTGCCACATCCAAATTCACACTTCTTGATTTCTTTCCTTTTTGTTTTTCATGGCTGCTGTGAGGAGAATTAAGTCCAAGACGTATGTTCTGCACGTTTTCCATTTGAGATTGAGGAAGTATGACTCGAGAAGTTCCAACGAGGTAAGAGGACGCTGTACTTTCTTTTCTCCAGAGGTTTTATGCTTGGTCCTTTTAATTGTCTTACGCAGTTGCTAACTGGCCCAGACTGAATGCGGAAAACAGAATCCTGAAAGACCCATAGACTAGTGGAGGCTGCCTTGGAATCGGCTGAGCAAGCAGACACGTTGAATCTGTCCTAAACTTTGGACTACTGGGTTGAAGGCGGCCAATGTGACGAGCTGAGCGGTACCTGGAGATGTCTCATATTCTGAATCATGACTTCTGCTAGGTGTCTGTACCCTGATATATGTGGGGAAGTACTTTATTGCCAGGTTTAAGGAATATATCGCCTAGCATGATTTTTTAATTGAAGTTCTTTATTTGAATTTCACTTAATTAAAACTTTAGTAGTCTTTGAGCAATTCTCCCTTTCACCAGTGGGTTTGGTCTCTGCCTGCTCCTGAGATGGTCTTTCAGGCTGTAGGTGAGGGAAGGAGCTCTGCACCAGTGGAGGCAAAGAAGTGATGGGCGTTTTTGCTTACTGTTTTTTCTCCCTTATCCTTTTCTTATTACTGAGGTCCAGTTCACTTTACATTACCATTTTTGTTTTCCTTTCTCAATCACTGACAAGATTTTTCTACAGTTTCTCTCTATTTCTACTCAGTCCAAAGTTTGATCTTCTGTGCTGCAGCGTCGTGCTTTACTGGCGATTACTGCACGGCACTGTGCGTTTGGAAAAGCAAAGTATGCTGAAGAGCGAGCACATTCACAGCTGTCAGGGACCGACAACTGAAAGGCACAAGTGAGGACAAAGCAGAGGAGACAGAGTGATGTGGGAACATTAACACTTGTGAGGGACCCTCTTTCCCCCTCCTCTCTTTTTAAGAAGGGAAAGAAGCTGGGCCTTTGTCCAAAAAAGCACTTAAGTACATGCTTGACCTTAAAACATGTGAAAAGACTCTTCCCTATCTTTGTTAATTTCTACAGTTTTCTGTTACCTGGATGTTCATTTAATGGAATAAATATTCATCTCTTTGATCCCATAGTTAAGGAAGATGGTTCCTATTTTTCACTCCCTGAGAATATGAAAATCCATTTGTTATATCACAGCTGTGCAAATAATTTTCCAGGAAACTTAACACGGTGCATTTATTATTCCGTAGTTTACACCTCCCGTTGATTAACAGGGGAAAGTTATCACATGGAAAAAAGTGTAGAGAGGTTGTTTTGATCCGATCTTGCACAGGATTGAGAAAGGAAAAGGATTAAAGAGTCTTAAAGCTTGGCAGCAATTGTCGAGAACAAAAATGAAAATAGTTTGAGAGAATAGTGCAGGCAATAACTCACTTAGGGGGTCGGCAAAGGACCAGAAGAAGTGGCCAGACTGGCATTGCTTGGTTTTATTAACTCATCCATAATTAGCCCATAGCTTAGATACAATTTAGCTTGTGCCATATGGGCTAATATAGTGCTGAAAGTTACCCCCCATGCAGGTGACAGTCTGTCACACTGAAGGAAGATTAGCATAAAACAAACAACAATGCACTCTTAATGATAGCAGCACCATTTGCAACGCCATAGTTAAGGATGTATAAGCACTTCCATTATAACCTAATCTTCAAGACTTTATTAAGCAGGCATAAAAGACGTGCACATACACACTCCTTATAGCCCCGCGAATCTTGTCTTCAGTTCTCAGGCAAAATCATGTATTTGTTTGTTTTTTTTTTTTAAAGTAAGTTGTTTGGGTTTTGGGTTTTTTTGACGGTAAAAATGCCTGAGGTAGGCATTTACTCATGGCTCTGCTGGTCTTCCTTGGAACAGTGTGTGGAATGAGTTGGTCTAGGTAAAATATGTTGGGCAAATAGATCCTGGTGGTTTCTGCCTTGATAAATGTACAGCATAGTGGCTGTTAAGCTCAAATAAAAATGAGAAAGCTACACTGTATGTGCCCATCAACTCGATTAGAACTTTTTATAGTATATATGAATCTAACCAAATAGCAATGGTATAACTGTGTAGGCAGTAGATGTTCTGTGAGCATAATTTATACTGGGAAGGAAGTAAGCCGCTGTCTTCATTGATTCCTCTTTATTGAATAGGAATTGCACCATTAAAATGATACCCATGTGTTCTTGATACGTCCTGCATTTATGTTGATTTGGCTACATATTGCCGATATTTTGATTTTAAAATAAAGAAGGAAATTTTGTGCCAGGGCCTTTTGCAAATTGTTCTGAGCTTTTGACACAAAGCAGCAGAAGCCATTAGCGTTCTCAGTGAAGGCTGATCAGTCATGCTGTTGAACCATTTCTTCTCTTCCCCCCAACATATTTGCTTTCCTGTGTTTCCCAGATTAAAAAGGAAGCTCCCCCTCCAATAAGTTTTCCGGACTTTTCTTTTGAAAGGCAGCCTAACCATTTTAAATATTTTAAATGAAGTGCGTTTTGTTATGCAGACTAAATTTTTTTTTCTAGCTTTCATCGGCTATTTATGTGGCTCTATGGTTTTCAAATGGTATAATGCTAAAGGATGCCAAATGTCCTGCCATTTAATAACCAGTAGCATACAGAGCTCTTTTCAAAATGCCACCACTCTGAGCATCTGTTGTTATTAAGTAAGATGATCAAATTTTGTACAGGACTTCAATTTTGCTTTTCACATCACTTACAGAGCAAGAATAATATGCAGCCTGTGTATAAAACTAATGTGCTGGGATCATCGAGCCAATTGCCGGTTTTTGTGTTCTGCTTTATTGCAGATTGTAAAATAAACTTTGGCCTTTTTTTAATAAATGTTATAAAAATGCTCTGTGAATCGGGAGAGTGTCAGCAATTAAAGCCATTTAACATCATAATAATTAAAAATGCAATACTCCAGTGTAGTCATCACTGGTTCGCATAAAAAGCCACATTGTTGGTCCTTAATAATTACATTATTTGACAGACATGCTAAAGAAGAGGAAAAGGTGCACACTGTTAGTATCAGATGAGCAACTAATTCTTATTGTTTCTGGAAATTGCTCTAAAATCCTTTGCTATTCTTGTCTTTCAGCTAACAGATGTGCAGGAATGTCCTCAGCTCACCATTGCTTTTCTCTCCAGCAGAATATGACTGACAACACAACAACACAAGGGAACAGCTGGGTCGAAACGCATAATATTTTCCTGGTAGAGAAAGAAGCTGATTAGGCTATGGAGTACCTAATTGGGTAAGATGCCCCTCATTTTCAAACTATAAAATTCAGATAGTGTATAGCAGAAAAGACAGGATGGGCTAGTAAGAGCCGTATGTTTGTCCCGCAGCACAACTAGACCTTTAAAATGAGCGATGCTTTTACAGCTGCGGTTTGGGACTGTGCCTGAGTTCAATGTCATGAAGGGCCAAATTTTTGAGACGGGACTGTACTCGGACGTAATAGCGTTTAAATTACACCTCCACATCTCAGCCCATTCTCCTTGCTCTTCCAAAGTTTGCATAGGCAGATTTCCCCGTGGTGTTCATTTATTCAGGGAAAAAATAAAGCAGAAGAAAAACAAAGCATAAATTTTATGGATTAAGGTATTTTTTTCCTTGAATATCGGAGTTGTGGGATTCTTCTCTAGCTTCATTGCGTGTTGTATGTTGCCACAGACAGGCAGTGCTGTAGAAGCAGTGTCATCTTCTGTCTTGAGAAGAGATGGAGAAGTTTTGGTTGCAGGACTGGGGCAAGGGTAGAGCTGGCATCCTCACATGCCCTAAAGGGGATGGGGTACAAGGAGGTTTTGGAGGAACATCCTCAATCCTGCCTCTGGAAAACTTAGAAAATAGGGAGTGAAAATTTACTTGAAACTTCCTGATGAAACAATTTACTTTTTCTGTCTTCCTGGGGAGTCCAAGACCTTTCTCTGTTCTCGCATCTGTGTGTGGCAATATTCCCAGGCTGTGGCACGCTGA
Organism: Steatornis caripensis; assembly: GCA_013398225.1. NCBI lineage: Eukaryota > Metazoa > Chordata > Aves > Caprimulgiformes > Steatornithidae > Steatornis > Steatornis caripensis. Next base: position 42,472 of record VZSC01019635.1, read on the forward strand.
TTTTTTTACTTTACTCCATTCAAGATTCAGACCTGTTGGGGTTGGGGTTTTTAAATTTATTCTTTCTATTTTTCTAATGTCTACTTTTGAATGTGTGAGTCTCCCATCTCACAGCCAGCCGTGCAGCCAGCAAGCTCTAGGAGTGGGCTGCAGGAGCAGATGAGAACATGGTCATGAGAAAGATGCTACCAGTTCAGTGCACGTTACATCTTCACTCCCAGGAATCTGGGAAACTGAATTGAAAATGCATTTTTTTTTTTCTTTTACTTGTCTAGATGTTCAAGCAAGTGAAGAGGCCTTCTAACCAAAACTACTTTGCTATACTTGGTGTATTAATCAGGGTTAGGAGGCAAGGAGGTGCAGCCCTGCTCATGGGGGTCGGCAGAGGAGCTTTGCACACCCAACAGCCTCTCTCCAGCCTGCAGGGCCGCAGGCTGACAGCTTCGGGGCTTGGGTGCGGCTGTGCCTTCGGACGCCCCGCGCTTGCACTTTGGCAGAGGGGACTTGGAGCGTGGAGCGTCCTTTCAAAAAAAAGCTAGAAGGTAAACTTCCAACCAGGTCTTGCAAGGCCCTGTATCAAATATCATCAAGACTGTGAATCATTCTAGGGTAGGAAAAAGTCAGTAGGGATGAAAATCTCATTGCTCTGATTTCTCTTTCCTTCGCCTTGTGTGTTCTGAACTGATTTTAATAGCCTGTTGCTGTTCTCCAAGGAAACTAATGATTCAGCGTTGTAAGTTTGATGTTGGGATACAGGAATAATAAATACTTGGTAAGTTCATGATAGGTAAGTTAAATAATGTCAAAATTGTTCCGAAGGTAAACAAATCAAAGTGTTCCTCAGAACATGGCGAGGAGGTGTGTTTCTGTAGGGGTGCCTACACGCTTTGTAGATGTTGTCCACAACATCTTTGGCAGATGCTTGTTCTTCCCAAGGTCTTGGTCGTGGTTGATGGGAAAGTAAAATCAGGAGAAGCACTTCCAGTGACCAGCTGCAGTCTTACCAGTGAAGGTTTCGGTACCTGGGGGAAAGGAGCAGTGACACATCCCAAGGTGCAGTTACAGGCATTTTAAAAAGCAGTGAAACCATCTAAAGGGCCAGACCCCTCTGGAAACCTTTCTACCTTAGATATAATTCATATATGTGCAATTATTTTAGTTCAAATATTAGCTTTGGGTTTTAAACAGATTATAATTTTGTAGGGAAATAACCATAATTGCGTGACAGAAAGGGATTTGATTTGCAGTTCTGGAAAACGGTCTGCTTCTTGAGCACCAGAAGAGTCTTTAGGTGAAAGTATAAGCAGCACATTATCCTCTGATTAACCTGAATCAAATAATGGAAATAGAATTCCATCTGCCATAGAAATCATAAATAATAAATACATTATTAAATCAATAAACCAAGTACAACAATGAATTTTAAATCTTATGTTGTGATTAGAGCCAGCTCTTTCTTTGGGACATATTAAACTATATTCACAGCACATTCCACTTGGGTTTTTTAATAGGTGATCTGTTTCTTTTTCAGGAAGTTCATATGAAGTTTCTGAACCTCCACTTTGCCCCTTGGGGAGAAGCAGCCCGGAAATAAGGTGAAAGTGTTCTGAAAGTAATGAGGAAATCTCAAAAGGAAAAAAAAAAATAGCACATTATAGAAATACTGGTAAATAAAATATAACCAACGAGCAGCATGGGAAGCATATTTAACCCACTGCACACCAGTTTTCCCATACTGCCAGCCAACTGAATGCTGAATGAAGACTATCAAGTAGTATGGCTCTATTTATTAGTGATATTAAATGTGATACAAATGTTAATGGATTTAAATAGAAGACAACATGGTGTACCAAGGACAAATGCATAAAATCAATGCTACCTGAGCTCTTCATGGTAACTGAAACTGTGTAAGGAATAAGGGTAGTGATTCAGTAAGAAAAATAACACAAATACTTAAAAAATTAAGTTTTGGAAAGCTGTTGTGTCTCAAGAGGCTTGTGTTGTACAATTCTGCGTTTGTATGACTATCAATTGCCAGAACTGCCCTTGGTCTATAGGAAACTTGAAAGAGATCAGTATTTTAATGTTACAGATACGTTAATTTACCTACAGCTTTAAAACATCTGTAGGGTCAAATCCAGAGGTGCTTAAGAGATCTAGTCTTATTAGACTAACCTATTCCTTGCACCTTTTGAGTTTCTTCACAGTGTGTTCTACAAAATCAGATCTCAGATCTGGAAAACAACACTTCCACCCTAGCCCATGACCTCTGCCTTGAAATGTGGTGGGCCATCGAGGAGGTGGGAAGGTGCCGTAAAGCTGAAGGACCAGGCAAGGAACGTTGCAAGAAACTTTAGGAAGGAAATAAAATAACCCGATTCCTTACTGTAATATTTCCCTACCTTGGCTAGGCTCCATCATTCTGCTGTCCTCCTGCTGTACTTGGCACCAGGGAGACCTCAGCATCCTCCAGCCCCTTATGCCTTTTTTGCAATGTGAACAAAATGCCTGAGTGTTCATTTTCTCCATGAAGCTCTGTACTTCCTAGACTGTTGGTTTGGTTTTTTTTTTTTGTCCATTGTTAAGATTTGTGAATGATTTATCTGCTCAGTTTTTGCATCAGGATTGAAACCTGTATGATTTCTCTAGGTATTAACTTCTAAATCTCACGAGACTCTCTTGGTCAGCTCAAAACCTACAACTCTTGGCATTTCTACCATGGCTGGGTATTCGTTAACTGCTACTGCAGGGTTGATTTTATTTTTAGTTCCATTTTTTTTTGACAGAGGGAGCTACAGAAATATTTTTAAATTGTAGGAGAACTTGTGCATCAGGGTTTCGGTCATGCTTTTCTTGCAAAGAAGCTGTAGAAGGGACAAGATGTGCCTTTGCCAGCTTGGTTCATCGTGGAGATGGATCTCCTACCTTTACAAAGGGATTTTTGCTGCTTTTTTAGTATTCCTTGCATGCAAGCACCTCCCTCTAAATTCATTCAGTAACCAGGACAGCCCTCCCTCAGCACTGGTTTCTGTCATTTCTTCAGCACTAGGCACTAACCCTTCAACTCACCAGTCCTATTCTCCCACAGCCGGTACAGCAGCATCACCCAACCCGTAGGTTCCAGAAGCACCAGCAGTCTGACTTGAATTTAGAGGACACAAGAAATCTTGACATTCAACTTGACAACATTTCTGTTGCTTAGCCTGCGTTCCAATGACTTATTTTTTAATGCAAATCGGATGATTAACTGTTTTTGCTCTTCATTGTGTTTATTTTTTCTTTTTCGTTGGGCTGTTTTTCACACCTCGTCTTGGCTGAATTCTCTCCCATTTTTCTCCCTTCCTGTGTGTTTCTGCTCTTGCTCTGTTCCCTGCCCTTTGTTCTCAGTTGCTGTTTTCCTCCCTTTTTCCTTTTGTGCCTCTCTTGCACATTTTCTGGTGCTCTATCATCTCTGTTCTTTGTCTTTTATTTTCTTTGTCTTTTCGTTTTGCCTATCTTTGTTCTGTGTCCTCTTTGGTGTCTCCCTGTTCTTTGTCTTCTCTTTTTCCTTGTTCTTTCTTTTCCTCTGTCTGTCTCTTTTTATGATTCCCTTTTATCTTCGTTGTGTTCTGAGTAGGTTTTTCTTGATCTTTGTCTTTGTAGAGAACATGCTCAAATGAAGACAAAACACGCCATTCAAACAGAAATGGCTTATTAATTATAACATGGACACACTGATGAAACCCAAGCCTCCCACAATGCCGGCAAACCAAATCACAGGTATTCGCAGGCTGGCACGATTTTTCTGGTCATCTGAGCTCCACGTAGGGCCCTGTGGTTGAGCACCACGTCCTACCCCACTCCCTTCCATCTGGCTGTCAGTTGATAAATCTATCCTAGCCTTTATCACTGACCCGTTGATACTTGGGCGCAAAATAACCAAGGTGAAGTATCTGGTTATGCAGTAGCTATGAGTAAAAATGTGTATTTTGGTCACCGGTATGGAATCCACATGATCTTCATGTCCCAAGTGTGCTCCTTCCTCCTGTGGTGGGGGGGTATAATTTACTGCAGATGTCTTTGACCTACATCATCAGCTCTAAGTTATCAGTTGTTGCTAGAAGGAATGTTTTAATTTACTAACCAGCTCTGCTGGGAATGGGTATCAGCTACAGCCATGCGAAAGACGGGATTTCTTGGTACACTTGTGCGCAGTTACGAGTTATTGTTGTTGATTTTTTCATATTTGCAAAAAAAAAATCTTAAAAATGTGGAAACAGGAAAATCACAGGCAGAGTTATTTTGGTAAAGGAAGTTCTATTCGGTCCCGAAATAAATCTTTTTGTGATCTCTTTGAGCTTTGAAAAGATTAGTCTGATTTCAAAGTTTAAGCTCAAAAAGTTCACATAAAAGAAGTTTAGCTTTTTGTTAATTTTCTCATCCATTTCTCCCCTCTAATATTCCAGTGAAATCTCTCTGCATGTGCGGTATTTGATTAATCCTCAATAACATCTTGGCTGAAAAACAAACCCCGTATCTTGGAGTTTGCCCTATTGTTGCTGTTCGCTTTCTTTTTTTTTTTTCTTTATTTTTTCGTCCGCAGGAGGGCCATGAGAGCCACGTTAAATTGTCGAGCCACAAAATGGATGAGCTGGGGGCAGATTCTCAGCGTAGAGGGGCTGGGTGCTCCCAAGGATCCTGCTGCAGCCCATGCTAGGTCACCACGTCCCAGGGGCTTGGGTGATCCTGCCTGCATGGTCTTTCCAAGCTGCTTCACTCTCTCCTTAACTTTGCCCGTAAATTGTCACTTTCCTGGCCAGGCTGTAGTATATAAATAGAAATCTCATATCTTCTACCTGCTGTGCTCTGGGGAAGCCCCAGAACACCCAGCACATTGCCTATCTCTGCAAACCGGCTGTAGGACCCAGCCACAATATTGCAGCAAATAACCTGGGTCTTATGTGAATTGCCGTGAATCTGGGAAACACTGCAGGTTCCCCAGAGGCTGCAAATCGAGTGGAGCGCAGGTTGGACTCTTCCTGCTGTTTGCGCCTGGTCGCCGTGGCTGCCAGCATCCCTGGCTGTGGTGGCGGATGCAGAAGCGGAACGGAGTTTCTCCCCACCTCTTCTCATCACGACGTGGGAGCAGTGCTGCCGGGGAGGGGGCTCTGTGGGGAATGGGAAGGTGCGGGTGTCTCCGCAGGCTGGCCGGTGCCGTCGGTGTGTGCCGGCACCTGTCCCCTGTGCCGTGAGCCCAAGGGATGTTTCCCTGCCTGGTCCCGACGTGTGCATTTTTGAGAGAGTACAGGTGATCTCATAATCTGCGTAAATATGCATGAATTACAGGTTTCCTGAGCGAGATATTTATCATCTTAGTAATATTGATTTAAGTTATACTTAAATATTAACAAAGTGATTTAAGACCAGGCCATTTAGGCCAAATGTAAATTAAAATTCCCCTTCTAGTTCCCCTTTTTTAAAATCCTCCTCCTTCAGTTTATTCCCTGCGGGAGGGTTTGGGTCCTGAACTCATTGTGCGATCTTCAAACACATAATAAGAATTAATCACCATTAGTCGTCTATTTTAACAGCTGCTTCCTACCCCTCGAACCAGTACAGCTGCAAACTTCCCTCCCTTTGCCGACACCGTAATCCCATTACAGCTGCAAACTACCACATGTAGAAAGGCAGATTTAAGCTTCTTTCGAAACAACTCGCATTTCTTAATTGCTCAGGTCTCTATCGGAAGTGGGCGATGCAGCTGGTGGGAGCTGAAGGAGCATCATCCTTCCCGAGCATGAAACCACCGTGCCACTGATGCTCCGCTCTGCCATGGGAGGTTGCAAACCTCACCTTGAGCGTGAGCCTTGTCACTTGCATCAACCAGTATTTACTTCTTAATATTAATAAGACAACAAGTACCATTTGTTTGTCAATAGGGAGAAGGGATTTGCCTGCTCGTGGAAATTTCCCTTTTTCTTCTCAGTTGTGGCCTTGCTTGCACTTTCTTCGTTCTATTGTCTAATACACTTAGATTGTATTAATTTTATTTTTTTACTTGGTAGCATTAAGGTTTGAGATAGATAATTATTTTGCTTAATAGTAAATTTCACTGCAATGTGCCCAGAGGGATATGAAATAAAAGGTATTTAAAAATCTACCATGTTAGAAAAGTAAAATAATTTCAGCTAATGAGATTATCAAGGATAATCGGTTTACAAAAGCCCATTATGTGACAGATTCATTGATGTCTTAAAACAGAAAAGGAGAATCCTATTTATTTTTTGAAATGGTGTAGAATAAATTGCTTTTCAGAACGTAAAAGGCTGTTTTTCATTTTTTTTTTTTCAAATGTGATGATTTCTGTAGCCCCATCTGCTGTTCAGTTTCAGAAGTACCCAAAGGAAGATAAGGTGAAACGCAGGTTTTTCTGTTGAAAATCGGCAATAAGTGAGACCTGACCTGTGGATTTGGCTCCGGATGGTAGGGAAGGACTCAGTCTCTTTCAGAATTTGTGGGAAGAAGTTGCAGGAATGCAACGGAAGATCCCACCTCCATTCAACCGTGACTGAGGACGTATTCTGGGGAGACAGCTCACTTCTGCAGAGTGAGGAGGAGGACAAAGGGAAGAGGAGGAGGAGGAAGCGGAGGAGAAAGAGGAGAAGAGGCCAGTGCTGGTGGGTGCTCCTGCTGGAGTGACCATGGTGGCCCTACTAACACCACTGTTTCCTTATCTCAGCAAACCCAAATGGCTCCAACAAGAGAAATGGGGTGGGATAGTCCAGGAGAAGACAGGTGATTGCAACGTCTACAGCTCTGCAGGTTATAGAATAGGGTCATTTTAGAGTTAGGAAAGTTTATTGGGCCATTTTCCTTCCTTTTTCCCCGTAAACCTCCTAGGAGACATGTGTTAGACTTGGGCTTTTTCTGCTCACGGAAGCAGATGGGTTCACTTGGCCCAAGGAGAGCTGAAAGTTGCTCCAGCTCTACCACAGTCTTACAACAGCCGAGACAGACCACGAGACTAGCTCTTATAAATAGGCAGCAACAGAATTATTAATTTGTGCATTACGTAAGTTAAAATGCATATGTATAAAGCTGCAACCTTGAAAAAGTACTAGAATTACGGCTATTTTATCTACTGTAGCTTATTGTTTTAACCATGCATTTGCAGCCACCCAGCGCGTGCCTGGTGAACCTGGTACACGGAGCCTCTTCCAGGGCCGCCCTCTTGCTTTGCAACGATGTGGAAGGTGACTCTTCAGTAAGTAACACAAAATGATTTCAGACTTGTATAAATAATATACACGTCCTGTCTCCCTTTGATCGAACGATGAATAGCATTTAGAGTGATTGATTTGTCGACGTGCACACGTGGCGGCGGCTGGAACAGTTCATGTTGTCCTTGGATCCCCCAAACTGGTCCCACGTCTCCCGTGGGTTTGTCTTCCCACGGCAGCGTGGTCCGCCGGCAGTGCCTCCGGCACTGTGTGAATGCCGGGTCCCAGGGGGGACGACGGCGAAACGCAGGCTGAGCCCTTCAAGCAGCTCATCTGCACCGCCGTGTCCTCTGCCTGTGTCCGCCCTGCATGCGGGGACCTTCGTCCCCCCCCAGTGTGGCTCTTGTACAGTCTCTTCTGCTGTGGCTCAAGATACTGCTTAAATGATTATCTCTTTTTTTTTCCCTATAATATTTAGCAGAAAATAATTCTGCGATGAGCTTCATTAAAGCAGCAGGGTAGATTGAAAAATGAAATACGTTTAGCAAGATTTGGGGGGAAGGCTGGAGTAATTAATTTTCAATAATACCTGGCATTTCGAGAACTCCTTTCATCCCAAGATCACCAAACAGTTTACAGACATTAATTAATTAAAGCATTATGATGCCCCAGTGTGGGGCCATTGCCTGCGTGTCTGACTCAGACAAACTCCCTCCAATTCCCTGGACGGCCAAGCGGTATCCACTCCTCTGCCTGCACCAGGGCTATTCCTCTGAGTAAATACTGTGCAGCTTTCCTAAGGTTTGCACTGTATGGCCCTATGTAAATATTTTCCAATAAGTTCGATTATTTGTCTTTTATTCTCTATCAGGAAAACCCCAAATAGCTCAGTAATAAAATTTCCAGCGTGTGTTTACATGAGGGCAGTTTGGATGATTAGTTTCTGGTTCAGCTGCCCATTAAAACCTCTCTGCTCCTGGAAACTCCCTTTGCAGACTGGGAGCTGAACGTGTATTTTAAGCTTTGATTTTGGGGTGAGTTGGGTATTTTTGACAGGACAGCGAATTGTGTGGGAAAAGAGGAGGTGTTCGGCGTGTGCCCGAGAGGGGTGCAAATAACGTCACACTCCTGGAAATCCCCTGTGAAGTATAAGTTCGGTGAAATCTTATGAAAGCTATAGATTATACAAACTTTCTCCACTCCGATGGTTTGATTCATGAACGCGTAAATAGATAGATAGATAGATCCATCACAGGAGTCCCCGGGGAACAATGCAATGGTGTTTGTGATTGGAAAAATATTGTAAAAGAGCTCACGTACGGCCAATAGTTAGGCAGTTTTGTACCGCCAAGATAAATAGAAAAGAAATGACATTTCATGATCGCATTTTTAAAGGACGTTGGAAGTTACCAAAGCAGGAGAAATGGATCTCCTGTAGTGATGCATCTGCAGTCCTGCGTGGCATTGCTAGCAGCTGGGTACTTGTTGGGCCCGGATCCCCTCACACCAACTGCCCCAGGTCTTCGGGATGATGGTATGGCGCCGTATTCATGGGGAACGCCTTTACCTTAACCACATCCCTTGGCCACCTTGGTCACGGGATGAGCGCCCTCCCTTGCCCTAAGGCCTTTCAGTTTGGTTGCGATGTTCAGAACCAGGATCGGCCCTGAGGGATGCATTTGGAATGGAAGAGTGAAAAAACCCAACCCTGAGGGGTTTTGTTTGATTGTTTGCTTGCTGGATTAGCTATTTTGAGGTAAACCTAATGTAAACCAGTATCAAAAGGGCAAGTCCCCTTCATTACCCGTGGTCTGGCCAGTGTCTAGGCATCGGTTTGCCTGGTTAGTTGGCCAGCTCCAAGTTTTCCCTTTATCCCAACTTCAAACCGTGGTGGAGGAGAGGGGATGCACTTTGGGCGGCAGACACGACCCGCGCGGCTCACGAGTTGCCGCTTCGCAAGCGCCGCCGTGCGTCAGGGTTGCGAGCCGTTTACGCCACCCAGCACCTCAGCCTGTGTATCCGTCAGCCTGGCAGCACGTAGAAATGTCAATGCGTGCTTGGGAGGGTGACACATGGCGGAGAAGCCTCTGGTTTTGGGAGGAGGGAGCCGGGAACGCTACCCTCCTCCCCTCTTGTTTACCCTATGGCAAGTGCATCTTCGGGGAGCGCTGTGACTTCGAGATATGAGAAGAAATTCTTAAGTAAACACAAGTGACATTTGGCATATAAATAAGTTAGGGAATACTCTTGCGCAAGCAGTGCAGGTCAACAGTGATCTTTTATCTCCTGTTTTAAAACCGGCTGCTTTAGAAATGTAAAAGCGCAATGTGTTTGCAGAAGGGGCGGTGGAGGGAGACGGGCCACGGCTGGCTGCCGCCGNGTGCATCTTCAGGGAGCGCTGTGACTTCGAGATATGAGAAGAAATTCTTAAGTAAACACAAGTGACATTTGGCATATAAATAAGTTAGGGAATACTCTTGCGCAAGCAGTGCAGGTCAACAGTGATCTTTTATCTCCTGTTTTAAAACCGGCTGCTTTAGAAATGTAAAAGCGCAATGTGTTTGCAGAAGGGGCGGTGGAGGGAGACGGGCCACGGCTGGCTGCCGCCGCGATGCGGTGCTGGGTGCTGGAGCGACGTTGCTGGTCCGGAGTGACCGGCTTCAGGCTCCAGCCCTTCCGATTCTGGCAAAAATCCATGGTGTGTCAGATGGGTTTCTCCACAACTTTCTTTTTTTTTTTCTCTCTCTCTTTTTTTTCCTCCCCCTTTCTTTTTTTTCCTCCTTTTTTCTTTTTTTTCCCCCTTTTTCCTCTTTTTTCCCCCTGTATGATTAATGTATAACAAGTCCCTTCAGAGAGTAAATACTGATTTGAAATAGCACAGTAAACAAATAACAGGGGAACAGGCGTACAGCCTGTGTATACATACATCTATAAAATGCATACACATAGGCGCACCCGCGTTCTTATTGTGTAGGTTAGCTAAGGGGATTTACCTCCTTTTTAATATTTTTGAAGGCTGCTTTATGATCCTGTTGACCTGCTATTAGCAAAAGCTTAGCTTTCAACAAAGGTAATTAAATTATAAAATCACTGCTGCAATCATCAAACTACTCATAAAACAAGAAATGAAAAAAAAAAAAAAACCCTGAAATAAAAATCTTGCAGGCTTCTCCTCGTGTAATATTGCTCCCTGATGTTAATTACATTTAAATGGGAGAGTACTATTTTGGTATCATTCATACGCCTCCAAAAGTACTTTCCAGTTTATCATACCTGTCAACCCCAGTGCATCACAGGCTAATACTTTATTAAGAAAAAAATCATTAGGGAGCTGCTGATCCCATTTAAGTACATTGGGCAGAATGTAAGACTAATTAAAAAGCATATTTTTACATTATTAATTTCTGAGTTTCACACTTAATGAATGTGAAATGACAGGGCTACTATTTTTATATTCAGGCTCTCTGGGCTCTTCAGCCAGGGGAATTAAATTCTGGGGATTTTTTTGCAAAGATGCTTCTTGGGAGATTTGTTTTCAAGAACAGCTAAGCTTTTTTAGCTGTGCCTTTTTCTGGGAAATTATACCAAAGCATATTACAGCCACTTAAAAAGAGTAGTTAAATAGATGTTGTGTTGGGTTTTTTTTTCATCGCACTGCTATAAAAGTATTTTAGATGAGGTATAAAATATGGTTTTTAAATGATATTATGATTTGCAAACACTAAAAAATAATTGCGGTGGAGTTGAGAGAGAGCGAAAACATCTAATCTTTATTGTGTAAGACAATGCGATAAAATATTTTACAGCCAAAAGCTCATTTTGCATCTGGAAAATTGTGTAAACTGATGGGGGGGAAAAAAATCTCATTAAAACTAAAGGTTATTTTTAATATTCTTCAAACAAAGCAACACATTATAACTGCGTTTTTCCTCCCCGTATTTATTAAATTAGACCATCGTACGAATGCCTGACGTTCTATTTAAATAAAGACATAAAATGACAGAGACCGTGTGATTAGGCAGGCTAATCGGAATTGATACCAGCTTTTGGAGAGCACGGGCGCGGGAAGGTGACGCCGGCCCTGGGAAGGTTGGTGCGCTCGTGCGGGCCCGTCGCAGCGTTACAGCCGTTATTAAGCGTTAGGTGTTGCATTACTGAAACCTTTGCCGGGTGCCGGCTGGCACAGCGGTCCCTGCGAGCACGCCGCAGCACAGCACACTTTTATAGGGCTCTGCAAGGAGGAGTGGAGAAAGGCAGTTGGGTTTTTTTTTTTTTTCCCCTCTCTCTCTCTTTTTTTTTTTCCCCCCAATGTGCTTACAATTACCTCTCTGTATTTTTATTGTCTTTTTACTAACCACAAAACTCACACTGGAGGCAAAGCTTAACGGCTGAGGCTTTCCTCATGTAAATATTAGGAAATTACATTTGTACAAACTGCGCGGCTTTGTAAAGGGGGCTGGAGCGACTCCAACACAAATTAATCAGGATAAAGTTGCTCTATGTTCAACATGACCATAGTTTATTTTCTTAAAGTATTAATTTGTCAACAGCTTTCCTGCCTCGCTGTGACTCATGTGGATGGCATTGAGGGAAGACACAGATGCAAACTTGCTGCTCTACCTTGTGGTTTTAGGAACCCGCTCCAGCTAATCAAAACATAATTGTGTTTAATTGCCCAATGTTTGTTTTCACACAAAAGTCAGAGGACTGAAATATGAATACGAGCCTCTGCTTAAAACTCGTCTTCCTCCACCAAAAAAAGAAGAAGAAGAAAAAAAAAGCCTGCAACTCTTTTAACAGTTTGCTAAACAATTTTTACTTTCAAGTTCTTCCCTCCTCCGCCGTCTCCCCCCTTCAGCCCCCAAATACATAAATAAGCTCAGGCAATAGCTTTTCAGCTGGTGTCCTGCGCTTTTTTTCCTCCTCAGTCATCCCCAGTGCTGAGAGCGCTGCTTTCCGGCATGTCTCTTCTCATTCTTCCGCCTTCGCTCGCTGCTTATTGTATCACGCTATTTTTAATTATATCTTGATTTTCGTAAAATCCTCGTTCGTTGCTATGTTTCTGGAATGCAAACGTGAGCGTAATGGGATCTATTTTTCAGAGTTGCCAAAACAAATTAAGGAAAGCGTTTGGCTCTTCCTTTGCCAAATGTTTTAGTGCTTTTCCATGAAAGCGAATCTTATTTCTAACTGTATATTAAACCTTAAGTAAATAATGCAGCCTGTCAGAAGCAAATTCTGTTGTAAAATCAGTAACTGTTCCCAGGCTTTGCCACTGATGCTTGCACCGGGCTCTGCCCAGGAAGGATCGGGGTAACAATGAAATACTGCTAATTTTAATTTGCCTTCTGCAGAACCGCCTAACTTTTTCATGCTCGCTGGATGCAGCCCCCATAAATATGGAGCATTTGCTGTGGCCGCTCCACGGATGCTCAGGTAGATGAGGAGGCTCTTGAATAACAACATCATGGAGGGCTGGCAAAGGGGCCAGCTTTAGGCGCTGCGCTTTGTTAATTGCGGGGATGAGGGCTCGCCTGTTCTTCGGCATCTTTTATTAACATACAGCCCCGAATAATATTGACACTCTTCTTGTTTTACTAGTACACGTTTACCTTGTTCATGGTTTTATTATTCAGGAATGCAGTTGTTGCCAAGTATTAATCAATATATTATGCTGCTCAGTTGGGCAAGCTGTACAAAAACATAGTGCCCCTAGGGTTAATACAGTCAAGAACTAGAAAAGTGTTTCAGACATGTACACAACATGTGGTTTACTATTATCATTAAATGAGGTGAACTGGGACTCTATACATATGGATTTTGAATTGCATAAATTTTGATTGATATCATTTGAAGACTGAGACCCTGAAAGGCTAGATTTTGTGAAAGACGATACACAGGCCAGCTATTACCACATACAATAATACCAGGAAAAATATCTGAAATGAGCAAGGCAGCTGGCTTTTAAATAGCTAAAACATAACATCAATACTTATTTTGAATAATGGAAAAAAGAGGTAAAAGATGTTGACCTCTGCCTGACAATAACATGTTCCAAAAGTAGAACTGGTCCCAGGAGAAAACCCCCTGCTCAACAGTAGCGACTAAGAAATTTTTTTCTTTCTCTCTCTCTCTCTTTCCTTCTTGTTTTCTCTCGCTTTTCTTTTCCTTTTTTTTTTTCCTTCTTTCTTTCATTTTTGTATTTTTCTCTCTCCCCCCTTTCTTCCCTCCCTGGAAAAGGTAAATGGGCTTTTGAACATTAAGCCGTTTGCAGACAACCGCCGGAAAAAACCCAACAACCCAAACCCCAAAACAAAAACAAAACCCCAAGAATTTTTGCAAATTCAGGAAACACTTGAGAGGTAAAACCAACATCCTGAGACAGGAGACAAGGCCTGCTTTTGACACCGGGCTGGACCTGCGAGGCTGAAGGAAACCTGGAGCCAGGAAGCGTCCGCCGCCGGGGTCAGGCCGTTGGGGACCCAGCGCCTCGCCGCGCACCGCAGGCCCCGGCCGGCCTTTTCATGGGAAATTTGCTGAAAATTTGCTGATCTGCATGAAACATTTATCGGAGGGGGAGAGGAAGAGCCTTCCCGTTGCTTCTTGTGGGTTTCTGGTTCGTGCGGTGTTAAGTGGGGAATTATAATGTATGCGAGGACGCGGCGGGTCTCGGAGGCCCTGCATCCATTTTTTTCCCCACTGTGTGATACACACGGAAAATTATCAATACCTCGCTCTACCAGATTCATTCAATTTGCTCGTATTTGTTAAAACTTTTGAGAGAGCACCGGATGCTTAATGCTTCGTTTATGATTTATGCCCCATAAATGTATTAAAACATTAACCATATTTCTGCTATGGCATACTTGAATCCTCCTGGGGAAAAGCTCGAGCGTTTCTCAGGCTGCTACTCCGGCTTCCCCGAGGAACGAGATTATTTGTGTTGTGTTACACCCCCAAGTGTTGATTAGGCCTCGGTGTTACCCTGACAGAAGTGTCGCGCGGTGCTTCTCTTTAATGGGGTAATAAGCTATATCAACCGCATGAAGGAAACGTTCCTTTGCGAGTCAGAAACGGCAAGAAAGTTGGTGTGTAAACACAGCAAAGGCTCCGTCCCCTCCGCCCAAGTGGCAGGACCGAGCTCCAGCATTACCCTCTGCTAATCGAAAACTGGTGGCCGTAGCACTTGGGTGGCTCAGGCAAATTTATAATCCGGGTTTGAACTCTCTAATATATTAAATGCTTACACACCACCCATTGCCGAGCCCGGCTTTTAACCGCCTCGCAGCCCGTCAGCTTTGCGGGCTCCGAAACGTAGCTGTTAACTGGAAAGCAGGAAGGTTAAAAAATAGACGAACTAGTTTTCTGGCTTGTGTTTGACAGCATGGGTTGTTTATGCGTTTGGGGTTTCTTTTTTTTTGTTGGTAGGTTTTTTTTTTTTCTTTCTTTTTTTCTCCTTCTCTTTTTGTGATGGGGCGGAGGGGTGGGGGCGGTCTGGAGGATTTCTTAGTGGTTGGGAAGCTTCACATTTTTCAGTAAGCATTATTGGGTAACAATTGGTGCAAACATTATGGAGGGGGAAAGGCACATAAATCAAGAAATAAAAAAATAGTTTCTGCACATTTTCAAAAAACACGTTGTGCTCTCTGAGGTCCTTTTCATTTTAACCAAATCAGGGGGAACTTGTCCTCACAGCGGCAAGGCAGATGGAACAATAAATCACAGGAACCATTGACTGCCTGCAGTGTACTCTCCGCAGCTGTCACTTTTTTGTCTCTTTGGTTTTAGCTGACATGGTTTGAGGTCCACTGTGAACCAATCTGGACTTTTTTTTTACCGTCATATCCATCAAAACGACCAGTAGCCATCAACCTACTGCAGCGATCGATTCGTTTGCTTAGTCTCACACATAAGCCAATACTCAGCTCACTAGGTGAGGCTTGGGAGAAGCACCTCATTTTAGCTTTTTTTCCTCGCCCCCCCCCCCCCCC
>VZSC01019635.1:57809-73823 GCA_013398225.1 Steatornis caripensis
GGAGTCCAGCTACAGCTGTGATTTTCTGAGCAGTCTTGGCTAACGTTATTAAAGTTGCATCATGATAGATACAGAGCGGAGCACATAACAGCCTCCGCGCACAACAGCAGCAAAGCCAAGAACAACCGTGGGGTTTTGCTGTTGTTGTCAGTGTCGCTTTTCAGGTGTAGCGAGACGCTTGCTAAGCTCGGAGTTTCCAACTCATTGCTTATTTTGCAAAGTAAACAAGCAAATGTTATGTGCATAACCTTAGCTGTCTCTGCAAAGGTCAGTGCCTGGCTGCTGATTTCTTTTCCTGCCTTTTGGTGGCACTCTGATGCCAGCGATTACTTCTGGCGTGTTTTGGAAACAAGACGTCCTTTCTTAACAAAAGACTCAATCTACAAAAGGCTGAAAAACAACAACAACAAAAAAAACCCAACAAAAAAAATTGATTAAATTTGAACCGGTGTAGGAAAGTTTACTTGGGTGGATAAAACAGCCCGGTGAGCGCTAAACAGGGGCTCACGCGTAACGCGGGCCGAAGGGCCACGCTCGGCGCAGGCGGGATCGCGCGGGAGGCTGCCGAAACGGGGAGCGGGGTCCCTCTGCGCCCAAACGATACCTACGGATGTGTGCCGACGTAGGGCTGGTATTGTGTGTCGGATTATGGGGTCTCGGTTTATGACCTGAAACGATGCAAAGTGTCTTTTGCGTTTTATAAAAGTGTATTCTCCGAAGCACCGTCTGTCAGAGGTATTAGCAGGGACGGAACTTCAGGCCACGTTTGAGAGAACAGGATTTTTTGTGGTATAAATCGAAGCGAGGAGATGTGTGGATAATACAGTCACAGTAACATTTATTTTTGTTTTAATGTCAAAAATGCCTGCTCGCTTTAAAAACCTTCAGTTAGCTCAAGTTAAATTTATTATATATAATTTTTTTTTTTTATAGCTGAACTCCATGATTTTGACTTGAGGTGACAGCTGAAAAGCACCAGAAACCCTTGGAATTTCAGATCTATGTATTACTCTAAAGGAAGAAAATAAAGTTCCGCTAGTAGAAGGTAGGTAACTGCGTTTACCAAAGATGCATAGTTTAAAAAACACAACCCCTGAAACGTTTACCTTAAAAAAAGTCAAGACAGCAGAAGTTTTCCTTTGTATCCACAGAAGAAACATCCCTGGGATTTGTAATAAAAACCCAGTTATGAGATCTGGGGTCCCTCCTGTTAACAAGGATCTTTTAGCAGAATATTGAAATATTGCCATGTTGGAGAGAAGTTATTTAAGGACCCTACAGGAGCTGATGCGAAGGCAGATTCTGCTGAGACTGTTTTCCTCTTTACAAACCTTTGAAGGGTGCGTGTCCTGAACATATTCCACTTTAGAGAAATGCAGCAAATAACGAGCTGCAGTCAAAGCCAACAGCGCGCCGTGATGAATTTCAAGGAGCGTGACCAATAATCCTTCTACTTATTTTAAAAATCCTATGGAAGTGCTACAGCAGTTCCAAAACAAGTGACAGCAAACTGGAGGGGGTGGGGGGGGTGGGGGTGGGGGTGTCACAAAAAAAGCCATCTGTCTGATAGCAACCCAAGAATCCTAAATCCACCCAAGCAGTTATTGCATGTTTTTCTGTACTGCTCATGGATTGCATATTGTTGAAAATATGAATTACAGAGTAAATCAGAAGAGAGTGGCAATTATGGGTCCGATTCTGCTTTTGGCTACAGTTAGATTATTGGCCTGATGCTGTTTGCAGCTATTGGGGTGCACATCGGAACAATTATTCAATGTAATAGTTACTCCAGACTGGCACTCTGAGCTCTCTAAATTCAAGAATTGCTGCAGGAGCGGGGCTGACAGTCAGTAAGGGTCAGACCGGTTTAGGCTGTGGATTTTCACGAACCTTTACGCGCCGCTCTTAACTCTGCCACGTACGCTCCGCAGCACGGTGCACGCGCCTTAAATATACCTTTAAAAATGTCTTGCGCTGCAGAGGTGCCAAACATCGCTTGCTCCCTTCAGGGGAGACATGAAGAGTTACAAACCGCGAGCCCTATGCCAGAGCTGTTGCGTAGAAAAAAATTCCCGTTTGCAGTGAGTCGGAGTTTTGGCTGAAGAGGGGGAGCAGGATAAGAGGGCCTTGCATTACAACAATTATGCAGGAATAAGGAATTTTGCGACCATCACCATGCCAGCAAAATGAGTGTGTATATATACATATATATATATATATATATAAAATAGGGAATAACATCGTACTGCATGTAAAAGCGAGGCCGCTAATTCGGCGGTATTCCTATTTTCAAGTGAATTCCAGCGCCGAGAGAAGCGAGCAGCTTTGTTAAAAGGGAGAGTCATTAATATGCCTAACGGTGACTTTTCTCCCATTCCTACCAAACGGTCTCTGATATAATTCCGCATTAAAAACAGGAAGCAGTTCTGCGTATTTTCTAATTACCCTTTTGTGGAAGCCTTGCTGCAGTAGATACTTAATAAAAGAAGGAAAGAAAAGAAAAAAAGACGCTGTGTGAACATGAAACTTTGTTCATCACTTGCATACCAAACAGCGCAGATCTAACGTCCCGTACGTTGCAAAAAAAGACGGGTAACGTTGCTTCGTCTGCAAAAGGGTGATGTGCGTGGTTCAGTTTAAGCCCCCAGCTGACCTCGCGGCGATGCCTGGGCTGCTCATGCGCTCAGCGCCCGGCACACGCGTCCGTCCAGGCAGGATCGAGCCCGCAGGCGCTGCTGAGCGGGGTGTTACCGCTGCCGACGCTGCTGCTGCTGCTGCTGCTTTTATTTTCCAAGAGGAAGTATTTCGGGTCTGCCCTAACATTAGTGCAACATATCACTCCAGCTGCATTCCCCGCTGACTGGAGTCTGTTTGATGAGTAATTAGGAGACCTTCTCTTTAGTTTGTTTGACATATTTTACAAAACATGTAAATCTGTTAAAAAATTGCTTGTTCATTTAAAAGACAGAGTTCCTAAATGAAGCAGAGTATCTGCTAAATGGATATAATGTTAGAATTTTTTTTTTCTATTACAACTTCAAACGCAATAGGCTCTCTTTGCCTTAAAAAGGATTTTTTTTTTTAGTTTCTGTTGAGAAGTAATTATTCTGTTTCTGCATCTGCGTAGCTTCACCCAGAGCTCATACAGAGAAAATCTCTGTAATACTTAGAGATAAACACATCTAGACATACAGATATCCATGCGTATACTTAAGTTTGTTTGTATTTTACACCCACATGTCAAAACTGGTATCGTTAACTACTTACTGGAAAGCAGTAAACACAGCCCACTTTCCTCTGCCCAGATCAAAGGCGAACACTTTTTTATTTTCCATTAAGACATCTTTAGCAAAGAAACCTCCCAGAAAATGTTAAACAAGCCTCGAATATTCCAGCACCCATTCCGCTCCTTTTGTGAAATACGCTTTGAAGCTCATCTGCAGCTTCAGATTGCATGATTTAAGCTGGTGATTTAACTTTCCTATCTCAGTGTTGTGTAATTAAAGAGTTAAATTCTTCTTCGTTTGAAACCATTTTTTAAATGCAAATATGATTTTATTCCTTTCAGCTCTTCAGCAGTGCAAAAAGAAGTGACACCTCTGAGCACTCTGAATTTGAGTGGAAGTTGTGACTTGCAGTATTCCGAATTACAAGTACTAAGTGCTATTCATTTTTTTAAGGTCAAAAAAGAGCTCTGCTATTTAAAGCAAAGCAATCCCACTGACCCAAAGGTTAAGGTTCTTCCCCCAAAAAGCAACGCTATAAGAAGGCTGTGCTAGCTCAAATTAAAATCCTTTTGTACTTTAAGGTGTAAGTGCAGGGGTGATTTAAAAGCCCCGTACTTTTCTAGTCAGCTCTACTTATTGCTTCAGGCTGAGCATTTTGGTTTTCCTTTTTTTCTTCCCCCCCCCTTTTTTTTTTTCCCCCAGCAAACACTCAGTTGCTTATTTTGGGGAAGCACCTCGTTTATCTGAGCCTGCTTCTTCCCGAGACTTTTTCCTGCTGGAGAATTGCTGCCTGGCACATCAATAGGTTGCAAATTATATAAGGGCTGTGTTTAACTTGCAGCCCGATTGCCATTGTCGTGAGGGTCCGCGTCTCTTAGCTAAACTGCCTTTTTCTCGAGGAATTTCAGATGTCTGTAATTGCTGCTCCTTTCAGCACAGCTTAAGGTATCAATATCAACTCGATTTGAATATCATAAGCGGGAAGTTGCTCTAAGCAAAACAAAAACATGTCAGTTGCCCAGGTGACATTTTGTAGCAAACAAGGAAATCACAACTCCAGGAAGTGTTGTATTTTATGCCAACAACAATATGACAGTTTTCTCTGTAAAGAAAACATGACACTTTTCCAAATATCAGAGGATGCCTCCGCTGCTCAAGGGATTGCTGTACTGTCACTGAAATGGAAGGTCACAGGCTGGTTTCATGATTTCTACAGTTTCAAAATGTTGTGGTGGAGCGTTTGCACGCTAAATGCTGTAGGCTAAGGGAAATCTTTCCTTTCATCTCTGAAAGAAGTGACAGGAAGAAAAAGGTCCTGCTTTGACAGCGGTAACCTCTAGGTCTAGAGGTTCTGCCCCAAGCAACTCTGAAGTAAAATTACCTATGTTAATGTGTTGTCCTCGCTGTCATCCAGGCACACGTGTGCAAGCGTGCGCACGCGTGCAAAGCAGAGTCCGCGAGCGCGCACCGAGGGGCTGGCAGCCCGGAGGAGGGGTCGCGTTGGACCTCGCCGGCCCGCAAGAACCACCTCGAAATAGCCCTCAAAGCAGCGTGGGTTTCCTTGGCTTGCCTGGGCCGAGCGGGAGCCACAGCAAATGCTCGTGTCCCGTTTTTACCTGGCCTGGACTGTAATAAAGACCGAAAAGTTTCTGCAAACAATTTCTTTTAAGAGGTGGGGGCTCCAGTTCGACTTCGAGAAGGTAGGGACCCACTTGCTACGCTGGTACCTGACTCCTGAAGTTTAAATAAACAGACTTCTGCTTTAAGGCAGAAAAAGCATTAACTTCAAGGCTATGGACAGGATCAAAACACGTTTGTTTCCAGCCTTCCTCCTTGTTTTATTCTTCCCTCTCCCCCTTAAAAAAAACACACCTTAGCCTATAGATTATATACTTCCTGCTGCCCTTTTTATAAGCAATAAGAATTTAATAACTGAGGGCAACTCTATAGTAATATTTATATGGGTCGAGTGGCTTAAAAGTATGCAGTAAATGTAAAGTTATGAACCACATTGCCCCCTTTTAAATAATGCAGCTAGCACCAAGATATTAGGTTTCATATTCTGGAAAAAGGTGTTTTAGCCTAGGCTTTAGGAGTACACCAGACATGAAAAGTTATACTGATCCCATAATAAAGTCACTGCCTGCTTAATATGGTGTGTTATGTAGAGCTCCAGATCTTAATAGCAGACCACAGCAAGAACGTCCCAGATGATATCAACAAAACCTTAGCTTTCTCATTAGCAATCAGCAAATTCTCCTGGTGTCTGCTAGTTTCAAATAAGGGCAAGTGCCTCTATTCCTAGTGTGAAGCCCAATAGGATAATAGAAATAATGTAGTCTAATCAGCGGCGAACACATGAGATCTCCCCGTCAGAGCAGGCGGCGGTGGGTTTGGTGACTCCCCTTCAGCAGCTTTTAACGGGCTTCGCGGTCCTGAGGAGCAGGATCGGCGTGATGGCGAGACGGGGAGCAGAAAATCCTGCCTCGCACAGCTCCTCGGGCGGTTCCGCCGTCACCTCTCTGGGAGAGAGCGGCTAGTTTTTCCGCAGATACGAGGGTTTTGAGGATGTCTCTATAAAAAAGTAAAAATAAAAAAGCTCTTACAGTCGTCGCTTTGAATAGATGAAGAAATGCCAGGTGTGGTTTCTGTGTAGGTAAATGGATGTCTGCGCGTGGGGAGGGAGGATCTCAGACTGCTTTGATTTGGTCTCGTCAAACCGTCTACTTCTTTGATAAATCAGATGAAATATTTGTCATGATGGCCCAAATGACCATTCCTTTGTTGGCTGGCACACGGCTGATATCTGCGCGCTGCCTACCCCTGAGCTGCTACCTGCGTTCTTATTTTTTTTTCTTACTGCTGTTAGAGGTAAACATATTTTTGGGTTTGGACGATGCGGCGTACGTTTGCAGCACAGTATTATTAAGAGTGGGGACAACTTGCATGATGCAACTGTGAAGGACACAAGATCGCGCTGCTCTCGCAGCCCAAATAACACGTGGCTATGCTTGGGGAAATGCAGAACTATGTTAGGTTTTGGTCCGATTTTATAATTTTAAGGTTTTTTTCCCCCCGCATTTTCCCTTGTGATTTTTGTTTGTTCTCAGACTATTGCTGATTTCTATTTAAAAGCAATTTTTTGCACTCTTATTCAGTCCCGGTTACAAATTAAGACTGCAAAGGTGGCTCATGCCATGCAAGGAAATGCAAGTCTAAGCTGCAGCAGTGTAAACAAAAAAGTGTTTTAAGAGGTGCTTAACTATGTTTTGAACCCTGATTAAGCCTAAGGTTACTCAGTGTTTATATGTGCATTTGCAGCGCATTGGGAAAATTCAGTGTTTAATGGTTCCTGTGCTGATCTTTTGTTAGTGCGCTGGGCTGCGTTGCCCAAGAGCAGCGATTACTGGCCGGATTAAAAAAACCACAGAAACTCTTTCTTATTCTGACTTTTGTCCAACTTTATTCATGTCGATGGGAAGCATGGGTCCGTATATCTCCTATAGTTAAGATTTTAAAAGCTGACACCACAAGTCAGTCCCCCGAGCTCTTATCTAGCCACTGGAGTAAGTAGCGGGGTAAGGTAGTGCTGTTTTGTACGCATTCAGCGAACGGAAAGTAGTTTCCATCCATGGGTCTCATTACGGTCTAGCAGCCAAGCCTGAGGTTCTCGGGTCTGATTTTTTGTTTTAATAAACGTGAGGCAGTAGCTGGACGAGGACGGTACCCACAAAGGCTAAATGGCTCCGAAAAATGGACAATGGCGAAAGGCAACGAGGCAACAGCGCAACGCCTCTCGCTTCCAACTTTGCTGGACTGTTTTGAATTCTGTGGATGACCTTGCAGAGTACTTTATTCTCCTAAAATAACAAGCAGGTCAATACCAGCCCTGCTCGTGTGATAAAATGCAGTAATTGCTGACCAGGACCTGTCCACAAAGGAGCCAGAAGAGCTGATCTGTGGGAGCGAGGGCGTTTTAACCAGCAGGGTCAGGAGATCCTGACGGTTCAGGATAGTCCATGGCAAAGAAAGACAAAGAATGTCGAGGCGGACTGAAAAAACCTAACTGATGGATGAGGGTGACGTTAGCGAAGGGAAAACTGTGTTGGCAAATAAATGCACATTTACCGAAGGAAAACCTCTTGTTTATGAGAAATGAGAGGTGAAATTGTAGACTACTGATGCTGAATTACGTTATTATTGTTGCGCTCAAGTGAGAGGGGGAAGAAAGGGCTCTGGGATAAAGTTGGCTCCGCGACATATAGGCACCAGCTACCTGTGACTTCACGGAGGCTAGAAATTTAGGAGAAGGTTTCTGATATCAAAGCGGGGAGGCGGTGGAGCAGCCTCCATATGTGGGTAACGATGTGAAAAACCACTAACGGCTCTTAAAGCGGAGCCTGATGACAGGGGATTAGAGGACATGTTGTCTGCAGTAGAAAGGACCCGGACAGGAAGACCCAAACAGCCTCATCCGCTCCAGTTTAATGGAAACGCCCTGGAAATAGGCAGTGGTGAGGCACACCAAGCTCTGACTGCCTAAACTTCCATTTTAGGTGATTTTTGTAATTATGGCTTTAATCTGTGTAATTTCCAGGGATGGGAAGTGCCTGGGCTCAGCCGCTGCGGCTCTGCACCACGCCGGGGCACCTCGCAAGGTGCACGGTCACAACAGGGGCAGGGCTTGAGCTTGCGTTTTACCAAAGAAAGATGTTTCGGAGTGATATCAGCAGTGCTGGTGTGCTACAGAAGAATTCAGAGAACGAGGGGGACAAGGCGGGGTAAGAGGAGGATTTACGCTGTTCAGGGAGACGATATATGTGGCGCCACTGCCCCGATGTGATGCCATCTCTACTGTACTCTGTAGAAACAGATTAAAACTAGAAAAGGAATAAAAAAGAGAGAAAACAGAGTAGAGGAAGGGGAAAAGGGGAAATCTGCGCTCGTGCTGATGCCTTTAATACGCAGGTACCCAGCAGTGGTTTCAGCAAATATCACCACTTTTGTAATTTTGAGACATTTACAGTTAACATCTTGCCGAAATTTACGTATCCGTATTTCTAAGTCACTTAGCTGTTGAAGGATAAAGCTAACAAACCAGTCCCTTTTGCCCAAGCTTTCGTGACATCGAAGTTGCCTTCCTCAAGCCTGGGTTAGTGCTGAAATGACACTTGTAAGGGCTGCGCCTAGGAAGCGTCGTTCACGTCGCGGCTTTCATTGCATCCCACACGTGGGAAGCTGAACCTGGGAGTCTTTAAAACCCCGTGCGTCTGTGGCTTCTCCATGAGCCTGACAAGGGACCGTTAGTAACTCGCTGATCTCTCCCTCTGTTTGTTCTACTTCACGAGGCACTTCCCCAACTAATTTAGAACAGAGCTTCGTGTTTACTTGCTGTCGCAAAATGACACTTTCCCCCCCCCCCAAGACTGCTGCAAAGGCTCAAAAAGGAATATTTACATAAACAGGTTTCAAGTCAATCAAGGGCAGGTCGGGAAAGGAAGGCAAATCCAAGTGGAAGGGAAATCAAGCAGAGCATAAGGTGGAGTAGTTGATCTTTCATTAAGGGCTGCAAGAGAAGTGCTTCGAAGGGCTGGCGCAGCCCCGCGAGGGAGCCGCACGGTTGTCAATCCTCCGTAAAACTCAAGGTAAAGTTGAGGAAGAGCTGCAGGGAGCGGTGGAGGAACACAGCCCTGCTGCTGGGCTGGCGTCGACGGCAACTGCAGCACCGAGCAGGAAGCCATCCACGTGTCGCAGCAAGTTTGTACTGCAGCTTGCGCTGGGAGCCTTTGAAGCCTATAAACTATGAAATCTTAATCGTGGTCAGCCTCTTGGGGACCTGGCGATAATACCTATAGGACAACTCACAGCATCCCCTCTGGAAGTAAGGGAGAGGGTGGCAAAGCGGTGCGAGTGCTGTTGATCTCCCCGCGTGAGCCCCGGCCGTCGTTCCGCCGTGATGCTGAGCATCTGCCGTGCCGATAACTTTACTCGCCGACTTTTTTCTCCTTGCAGGAAAGGTGACTCCTCAATGCCCGTTACAGGAGCCGAGGGGCGTCTTGCGTGGACAGAGAGGCAAAGAATTAGTTTATGGAAAGTGGATGGGTACAGTATGTAAATAAAAGCGAATCGCATCCTCATTATGTGGGCTCTTTTGAATAAATGTTAGCCTTTAAGTGCCAGCTGTCACTCTATGCATGGCCTCCCTTCTTACAACTAACCTCTCCGTCACCTCGTCTTGTCTCCCTAACTTGTCCTATTATGCAGTACCAAGCTGAGTCATTGTTTCAAGCAGGAGGTGACATGTTAATAGCTTAATAATAGTATAATCTCGCAAATAATAATATGCTGTCACACTGTCTGAAGCACAATGTTTACAGGAGAAGTGGTAATGTATGATGACAGTAATTTGAATAAAAATGAATTTACTGCTCTTGTCTCATTTGCAGTAAATTTTCGCATCTTTCATGCACAACTGGTGCTCCATGACCTCTTTCATTATTGTGTTCTCGGTGACTGCTGCTTGCTTTAAAGTGAAAGGCAGGCAAATGAAACAGAAACCTGCAGCTTAATAACCGTTTTCCAGAAAAGAGTTCACACCGCGGCTTCTGAAAAATCTCACTTTGTTTGTTTACGAAGATGATACGGTGTCAGGCGGGCTGTTTAATTAATGCAAGCTGGAGGTGCCGATTGAAAAGCAGGCACGAGCTGATACGAGTATGTATTGACAATTTACAAAATTATTGTCATTAAAATGTGTCAGAGGGAAAAAAGTGCTTGGAATACAGGGATGATCGTTTAGTTTGAACCTAAAGTTTGCGCAGCTTAAGAGAGAACTGGTTTAAATGCTCTTGGTGTTGTCTGACATGGAGAAA
Source organism: Steatornis caripensis (assembly GCA_013398225.1). Taxonomy (NCBI): domain Eukaryota; kingdom Metazoa; phylum Chordata; class Aves; order Caprimulgiformes; family Steatornithidae; genus Steatornis; species Steatornis caripensis. The sequence continues at coordinate 67,909 of VZSC01019635.1, forward strand.
AGCAAACCGTTGCTTTCTGTTCGCTACGGGGAGAGCGTCAAAAGCTATCCACTTTAATGGCTTTAGTTAACTATAAACGCATGCCGGTGTGACAGTGGACTGGTAAAACTTAAAGATGATCCCTGAACGTATAAAACGTTGTGGTTCACATCGTGGGTGATTTCCTAACTCGTCCTGACCCACGCGCTGTGTCGTAAAATTCTGCCTTTTCAATGTACGGTATGGACCAAGGCTCCTGGCATTGTTCTGACAAATAAATAGGGAAACCACTCTAGATCAAAACTGCCTTTGGAAAATTTAAATTCCTAGGACAGTTCTGTTTCTCTAAAAGCAAAAAGAAGTTATTACGTGATATGGTTCATTTGATGGAAAAGAAGAAAGTTTACAACTCACCACTGATATGCTTGGACTAAATTTAGTTTGATGGAATGAGGACAGCTAATTGAAACTTGCTGGGGCTCAAAACACAGCACAGGACCAATTCTCCAAAAACTGCTGTGTTTTATCCAAGTGAACATAAAGAATAAAAAAGCGGGTTCTGCGTGACCCAGTTCATAGGTTGAAGTAATTAAGACCACAGGTTACCTCTCTCTCTCTCTGTGTATAAACACACATATATACTTTTTCATTGCTTGTGCTTTGCATCTAACAAATGCAATATTTTCCTCTGAATTGATAGTTAATCAGTGTTGGTTTTTCAGGAAGAGCTTATGCGCCCATGAGCTTGGAAGGCAGCGCCGCAGCCCCGCGGCCGCTCTGCAGCTCCTCTGCAGAAACCGGGAGCTGAGCTGGAGACCAACCTCGCTGACGCTGCTGCGCGACGAGCTGAGGGCGCGTACGCGGAGACTCGGCGGGAAAGGGGCAGGTAAAACCGGGCTGTATTTCTTGGTCACGGATTGTCGTGAAACACAGTTTATCTGATCAGGTGCCGCTGCGGTGGGCGTTCACCAGGAACAGCTCTTTGGTGCCTGTCAGTTTGGGGTTTTTTTGCAGCCCCCCTTGCACGTGGGCGCAGCGTGCTGATGCATACCCCCTCCGCACTTTTTTTATGCTATATACAGTGAAGTACAATAAATTGCGTGCAGTGTCTGGCTGCAGGGTGCCAGGAGGCTCCTCGTTGTGGGTGCCAGGACGTGGCACCCGGGTCGCTGCTGGGGCCAGGGCAGCCTATAGGAGCCACCACCTCCCAGTTCTTGTCAATCTCTTCAGAGACGTTGCGTATGCGAGGGAACTTCCAATCCTTCTGCTAATATTTACCTTTTGAGGTTGACATTCCGAGAAAAATAAATGGGTAAGTGTAGATTGCCCGGAAAACGCGTTACCAGCTGCAGAAATGTGCTGCGAGGTTTCAGAGCGTGTGCAGTCCTGTATAGGCGTCTGTAGAGATGGCGGAAGACACAACTTTGAGGACGTCGCTCTGATACCGTTCTCTTTGAAAGTAGAGGAAACCACGTCGTCTCCATCAGTAAAGTGCAGGGGCTGGTGGCGCGACGTATTCAAGTATGCGCTTGACTTCAATCATGTCAGTAATTTCATTGAAGATATTTGCATGCCTCGAGTTAAGCATGGCTTTCAGAAGCGGGTTTCACAAGCGCCTTGCAAGGCTGGCCTTGTTTTTGAACTGAACTTTCAGTTTTAGTTTACATGAGAAGTGCAAGGGGCTTCAGTGGGATTGCTCAGACTAGCAAGGGCTGAGCGACCCGCTCCGGTTAACCGCAATAAAATAAATTGTTCTGCTGAAAATGTTTTTCCGTTGGAAAATATTTTCTGTTTAAAAATAATTTATGTTTTCCCAGTGTACATTTAACCTTTTTGTCCAAAGGTGTTCAATATCACTTTGGAAATCACGGTACTGAGAATTAAAAATCAAAATATTTGCGACATCACAGAACTAAGTAATGATTAACGGAGATTATGTGCAAAAGGGTAGGAGAGAACAGAGCAACAAAGTCTCACTTTGGCTGATGGAGTGTGTTTCATGTGTATGAAAGATCTCTTTTCCCTGAATCACTGATGTTCAAGGGGATATCTAGTCTCCCGTGTTGTGCTTGAAACTGAAAGGTCCTTTTTGTTGCTTATCGTTACCTTTCAATTATTTAAATGTAGGAGAGTCTGATTAAAGGCCTTAATTAGATGTGTCTAAGATTGGTAAAACTGTCCCCGCTCTGAACAGCCAGCATCATCCCACGGATATTTGTTAGCTATTCGCTAAATGGGGGACTAGATGATCTCTAGAGGTCCCTTCCAACCCCTACCATTCTATGATTCTATGATTCTAAAACGCAAGAAAGTTTCACAGGGAAAAAAAGCCAACCCAAAACATGGTATTTGCGGAAACAAATAGCGAGTGGACCCGATTTTCCCGGTGTGGAAGTCAAGTGGAGTTTTTAATTGACTCCAACAGGCGCTGGATCAGGCCTGTGGGGTGTTTGGTGCTCAGTTACAAGTTAGTGCTCTCTCTAATCACCTTGTTCTCTAAAGGAAATAGATACTAAACAGGAACCATCTGGTAATACATTCTGTACCTCTTAATTACAATGTTTTGAGTGGCACCTAAATAAATTTCATTTACAAGCACATGACTGCTTGTCAAAAGCTCTGTTGATAATTTTATTATTGTAGTATAGCTTCTTGCTTAATGACCCTGGCCCAGTAAAGTCAGGAATATTTAGCTCTATGGCAAAAAAATTAGTGACTGTCTTAAAAACGGAAAGACACTAACTCAATCTTTCATGTTGTGTTTTTAATTATTTGCAGATGTATTTATTTCTGTATTGTAGTGCGGCATACCTTTTCACACGACGTGGTCGTATACCTGCGGTAAAGGCTACCAAAACTCTAATTTCTTGGTAGCCAGGAGAAGTTGACGCAGCTCTGCGGAGAGCCCTGCCCTTGTTGTAAAGTGCCTGCGTTATTTTATGATCTGTGTGTTTCTGTGTAGATGTACTGTAGCATTTAGACAATTTTCGCTTAGCTGCAGGAAAAGATCAATATTATAAAGAGGTCGAGTGACTCTGTGAATTAGTCTCCTGCGTTTTCACCCTGGGAAGTGGGGATTTAAATCCTGTCGCTGGTTTTGAGACTGAGTTGCAAACTCTGCTCAAGGTCCACGTTGGAGCCACCCCCCAGATTTGGAGGCTTTCTGTTTGGGGTTGCAGCCTATCCATTGCTGGAGCTGAAAACGACTTTCCTAGTGTCATAATAATCTCCGGTGGAAATCAATCTGGATTACAAAATCAACTTATAATTTGGGGGGGATGCAGCAGGATGGGCGGCCTCTGTTAGAGAAAAGCCTGGGACTGTGCTAGGAGAGAACGCTGCCCATGGGGACGTGCCACCACCGTGCTCGCCCCGCCGCAGCACCGCGGGCCTCCCGGGAGGTTATTTTGGGTGCAAGGAAAGAAGACTTTCTCATGCCGTGACATCAGATATCGGCACATCCATGTGCCAGGGCTGAGCAGCGTCCTGCACAGCAAAACCTTGGTCCGTCTAAGCGAAATACGTGTTGAATAAAAAAAAAAATCGCCAGTAATGTGCAGATTTTGCTAAGTTATAAAGTCAGCAAAGCGCGAATTCATCTTTGTGTTCGAATGTCCTTTTAAAACAACACATTGGAGGAGACAAAAATACTAGGAGGAAGGGCAGAGGGGAGGTTTCTGGGAAAACAGAAGGAATGTGGCACCTGGAGGGGTTTTGTCCGCTTCTTTGGGATGAGCCGCCCATGGGAAAACATAGCCGCATAAAACGTAAAATAGCCTTATTTCTAAACTCATGGCAAATTAAAAAAGGAATCCTACTGCTCTCAGCAGGATCCTTTATTCCTTGTTAGTTGCAGTTGATGGTAGTTTTTCTCTTCTTAAAATAATTTTGTCCCTAGGTCTCAGTCTTGATGCGGGAACTTTGGGAAACAGATAAGCTTTCAAATATTTTTTTTAATCAATGCTTTAGCAACCTGGAGTTGAAATAGCATTTAAATTCCGAGAGGTGCTGGTAAAACAGAGAGTGTGATCATAGCCAAGCAGGTTTGCACGGCCGGCTTTGAGAAGGCTGAGCTGTCTGAGCAGGAGACGGGGAATTCACTGTACACAGCAAACTGTTATACTCTACAATATAATATCTGGATTTGCAGCTGATATTTAAAGAGGGCACTTGCTTTACTTATGAGATTAAAGGCAAATGCTCTCTTTTAAAAATGAAGTCATGCTGTGTTTTGCACCTTTTGACACTTATTAACTCAGGTCATTAAAAAGAGGCTAATTAAAAAAGAATGTAAAACAAAAGAGTCATTTGTCTATTGCCGAGCTCGGTTCTTCATGTGCGCTGGCTGGAGGCAGTCTCCGTTTAAACCTTGGGTACAGAAAGCACTGATAGCCACTGGGGCATGCTTGGAGCTTGTCACGGCTTTTGGCGAGACTGTGGTCCGGCTCATTATGCACCTCATAAAGAGGAGAAGTCATTGTCATCAAAATTAGCTGAAGCTGGAATTTACATTCATGGAAATTTTGGTTTCACCACTGTCCTCTGGGGCTGGACGATAAAGGAAACCTTTTACCAGCTGCAGTTAAAGTAAGTGAAGTTCAATAAATGCTTAGTGCTTCATTAAGGCATTTCCGAACGTGCTGTGCTACATGCACGTGATATTTTACAGCCGATGAGAATTTGGTACGAACAGCACGTGAAGTCCACTAGTTCCTGGTGTGTGAGATGTGCACAGCACATCCAAACCCAGGCCGTAGAGAGACCGGCCGCTCGTGAGCACTGTTTTACGCCCAAAGATGTTTCTGTTCTTCCAAAGGAAGACTTTGCTAGCAGGCACCTTCTCTCTCGTAAGGTTAAAAAAGTGTCTTTTCACTGGAATAAACTCTTCTGGTGCTATTAAGCGAGTCCCTCCAAGGATTTCCAAGAGGGTACGGACAGGTTTGTGGTGATTGTTCACTAAAAGCACGCCGGATCGGCAGGAGGTGCGGTGCCGCGCCAGTCGGGCTTTCCTGGAACTCCTCCGAGGCGAGGTGAAGCGGAGGCGTTTCGAGGGCGGGAGTTTTGCCGGGAGGGTTTCACATCCCGTTGAACTCTGCAAAGGAAGCCGTAAAGGCTAGTTAGCCCCGGAGGATGCCCACCTCACCCCGTGCAAATGCAGGTGCCGGCGCTTGGCGCTGGGTTTGCCGTGCTGCTGCAGGTCCAAGGCGGTAAAGATATTTATGGCAATATCTCCAGCAGGATTTCAACCACTTTCCACAGCTATGCGCCTTGCCGGCCTCAGAGCATCGGGTCAAACACCGACCGTTTCTAGAGAGGGTTCTCCAAACAGAAGTGCGCTTCTCCAAAAATCCAAGATTTTTGGGTTGGAATTGATTTTGATCGCTGTTTTTTAAAGCCTCCCCGCTCTCTTCCCACACAGTGGACTGTAAATTCAGTCCAGAGCCTTGATTCATAAGGTATTTAAACAGATGCTCTTATTTAAACATAAATCCTATCATAAACTTCAAATTTATGCTTACATGATATCCTGACTTAGGGTCTTAGTGCTGGAAAACACAAAGGGATTAATGAACTTAAGGAAAAGGTTAGAAATGTCATTCAAATGCTGATTGAGGCAGTGGCCTTTCCGAGACAAGGTCTCTCCAGCTCTGGAGTCCAGCCCAAGGCTGGGAGAGGGTGGGAGGCAAAGGGGGTTACACCGTGCCCTGGTCGCAGGCAAGTCCCCAGGCGCGGTGGCAGCAGGGGACCACCTCCGCCTCCCTGCTCCCTGTGCCGGAGCATCGCCTCGCCGCACGCCGGCAAAGCCAGCCAAGCCCTGGCAGCGGCCGCTCAGCCCCTCGCTTCTCCTCCCAGCCAAGGATGGCTCTGGGGGGAAGCCAGCAAAAGCGGTCGAGGGAGTTTAAAGCGGAACAAAAAGAAACCACGTCGTCTCCATC
>VZSC01019635.1:76429-87336 GCA_013398225.1 Steatornis caripensis
GGGTTTTGGGTTTTTTTTTTTTTCCCGCTCTGCCTCCGGTTATTGTGGCCGTAGTAAAAAGTCTAGACGAAACGGATGAAATCATCGCCTTTTGAAAGATCTCATTACGTCATGCGCTTTAAATTCCAAAATTCATCTCTCCGGCAGGATCGGCTTTTATATCTCCCTGTCCTGGAGTGAAACAGCAGCCAGCACATGCCCGGGGATCTTGCTTTCGGGGAGGAGGGGTCCTTGGTAGAGAAAGGCACTGAGAAGAGGGGTAGTATAGGACAATATAGGTAAATGGTTCGGTGTTTACGAGAGATTGATTCTAACCGGTGTCGTCCCATTTCAGCCCTTGTGTTCCCTCCCGTGTCATCCTCTCCCACCTCGGCGGGGACAGACAGGTGAGGACGAGGGGGAGATGAGGAGCGCCTTGATTAAGGTGACCTCTCCTCACCTCGCCTTCCCTCGTTGAATACTTAAAAGAGCGCTATGGGCAGCTAATAGGGAAGGGCTTGGCCCTCCTGCACTTGGCCTTCCCTTGCAGGGGTGATCTGGACGGCTGCTTTACAGCTCTGAATATTCAGCTGCCATAGAAATGCTCTTTAGCTGACCCTAAATTTGTACCATAATGGCCCTTGGTGGCGAGACAGTTAATGCCAGAGGTGCGGTCCCTCGGGCTTGCTTTTATTTATGTTTCAGGCCGGCTTCTTTTCTTAAAAGTGTGCACTTGTAAAATCCATTTTCCTTTCCCACCCCTCCTGATTGTGCTATAATTTTTATTCTTGCTTCATCAGCAGCCCTGAGATTTACAATTAAGTGCAAAAAAACGGCGTTAAGGTTGCGACACACACAAAAGCAAAGAGATTCAAAGTTAAGGGTGAAACTCTATCCTTAATTCACTCGGTGGGGTTTTTCTTTTTCTTTCTATTTTTTCTTTCTTTCTTTTTTTTTTCTTTCTAGGAGAAAAGGAGAAGAAAAAGCACTGTAATACGAAAGCCTAGGCATCGGCTGGCGGCCGCCGGAGCCGGAGCCAGGGCAGCGCGCCACCGCACGCTGCCGCTTCAAACCGGGCTGCCAAATTCCAGTGCACTCAGAGGATGACCCGCAGCAACCCCATTCCAGGCTTGGGTGTCTCTTCGGCAAAGGCTGCCAATTAGAGCCAACGGTGCCAAATTATTTGGCAGATCTGTGCCACGGACAGACAGCCTGTCATAGATTCGCGTTGGTTTCCTTGAAGTAATTACCATGACAATGATATGAACTTGAATAAAGAAAACATTTTTACGGCAGAGGAGAGGGGCGTGAGAAGAAGCGGACGGGGAGCTGGAGAGAACCGATCCTGTTTCGCTGGCAAAATGTTCAATTTGGCCCGTGACGCCAACTCGGTGGCTGGAATGGCATCTGCCGCTGCCTTTGCGTCTGCTGAGCCCGCCAATGCTGCCCGGCACTCATGGGTCGGGAAGTTTGCTGCAGTGTCCGGTGTCAGAGGACCCAAGTGTACAGTCAGTGCCGCTCAACCTTGGCCTTTTTTCCCCTTGCAGAATGAAAACAGAAAAGCAACAACAGAAAATATGTTGGTAGAGAGCCGCTGGTGTAGACATGTAGTGGGGAGAGTGGGGTGGCTCCAGGGCGAGCCTTTAGGGCGGAATGACCCAGAAATGGCCGAGCAGCGGATGGAGGTGTCGGAAGGAGGTGACGAAAAAGGGTGGCCTTTTGGGGTGCTGAGCGCTTGTCCTTTCTGCCTGTATTTCCCTGCTCTCCCACCACAGCTATCCCTATGAAAACCAAGCAGTGCTTTTGGCTATGCAGGTGTTAGAATTAAGGGAAAGCAACACTGTGCTTGCCGTGGCTCCATCACCGTGTTGACCATGGCTCCATCACCGCGTTGACCATGGCTCCATCACTGCGTTGGCCATGGCTCCAGCACCACGTGGGACATGTCCCAAGGGGCTCTGCAGGACCTACGCCATCCGTGGAGAGAATTCAAGCACAAATCCCATCTCTATCCAGGTAAAAACGTGGGTCGCCTCAGATGTGGCACAGCAGAATTGTCCTCCCGCATGTATATCTGTCCACGTCTTTTACAAGAATTTTTATTTCTAGCCTGAAACAAAGGCAGTTGTTGCTCACTGCCTCTTGAACACGGCTGGGAAAAATAGACTGTCAAGGGGAGTTTACTTCCTTTGTTAATAAAAAAGAAGAAAAAGAGTTTATGGATCTTTTCCTGAATATGAATATTAAATAGACTAGTTGTGGGAACCCTGATTTTAATTTCCTATGTCTTTATTTGGAATTCTACTCCCTCTTGGAAAGGTGTCTACTTAAATATAGGGGGAAAGGGAATTTAATGAATTACAAAAAGGGTTATTTTACATGGAAAATGTGTATTCCTGGCTATTTCCATTTAAAGAACATGACATTAGTGTGGAAATTGCCCCTTATGAACAGGTCATTAATGTCAACTCTACTAAAACTGACATCACCTGCTACTATTTTAATTGTGTGTTTTACTAATGCTAACCATTTTCCTGACAATAGAACCCCCATAAGCTTAATGAATCTTTGCAGAATACATAAACCAAGGTCAATATGTAAGAAACGTTTCAAATGTTAAGGAACTCTCTCTGCAAAGCTGAAAGAAAAGTTTATTATTCTTTTGCATTCAGAAGAACAAAAGCAAAAATAGAAATTGTACGCAATATGTTTTCCAGACCGTAGTATATAAAAAGCTTTGATGCTTCTGGGAAATCTTTTCGATTAGCTACTATTTTATATGAAGAAAAGGACTTATTTAACCGCGTTACATTTCCAAGATTTATTCTTTATTTTCCGATACAAGTGGCATATTAAAAAAAATAAAAATCCCAAATACTTCCTTAGTGTCATATGTAACAGTCACATTTTTTTCCCATGCTTTGGAGGGGGGAGAAGAGAGAAAATGAAATCCAGATTTGTAATTCCTAACAGGAGAAATTCGATCCTTTCCAATGTTTAAGTAATATTTCCTGTAAAACATACGAGGCCATCTGCAGAGCTGTTTCCAGACACATTTTGAAGTGGCAAGGGCAACTGAAAGAGACCCGAATAGAGGCTGGCATTTCACCTCTGGGAGATGGAGCATTAAAGGTTTCTAAAAGCTGGTTCTACAATTTTACAAAGTATTCAACCACTGCATAGTTCGTAATTTGTTTAATTTACCTACCTTTTATAGGTATGAGGAGGGGGAAATCCGCTCTGCAAGAGCCAGTATAAAAAGCAAGACAGCCGTAAAAAGCTAATGTCACTACCAAGAATACTCCATGATTTAGTTGATTGAAATTGTATTTTATTCTTGATAGGCCCCGTACGAAGGTTATAGGGAAATATTCACCTAGAAAAACTGTACAGAGTGAAACATATCTGGGTAGACAACAGAAACACCGAGCCCTTTTTGCTATTTAAGTCTATTATGGTATTTTGTTTTATTGTTGATCTCCAGGGTCACCTTATGAATTCGTGTTAGTAAAATGTTACGGCCTCACTATAATATTCACTTTGTGGAAGGGCCTGCGTTTACCAAATCTCATCCAAGATCGAATATAAATGAGAAACTTGCGTCTCTCTTCAAGGAATATATTTTACACTGTTTTCTCCCCCTTTTGAATTACAGACAGATTCTAAAATTGAATCCTTTTTCTTATGCCAGGATTCAGTAAAATGACTGGACAGTTAGGCTTACCTTTGATATATGTCTTAAATTTAAAATATGCATTGTTCAAATAGTTAACTTCAGGGCCAGATTCTGCCCTCAGATGTGCCTATTTGGAACCCCATTAGCTTCCCTGGAAAATATTATCCTGTTTGGATGCGCTCGAATGAGATACATTACAGAGCTACCTTCTGTCATTCCCCTGTAAAACTCAGTATTTGCTGCAATTTTTATTTTGCAGGCTGGTGTAGCCCTTTCTATTCTGTCAGTACCAACTGGCGTGCTGGATGTTTGTACCTGTCCTCTCGCGTCTCTGGCTGTACTGTTAAGATTAAATAAGACGAGTAGGATATAGCTGGTAACGCCTATGAAATTTGAACATTGTCATCTGTTTTTGTGACCCGTTTAACCGTGTTTGCAAAGCAAATTCGGCAGCTCGAGGAGCGGCGGTTGGAAGTGGGGGGCGCCCAGGGAGGGGACAGTTGTGGGTCCCTGCCCCACATGATCTCTCCTTGGAGCCTCGTGTCTCCGGTTGCTTTTGTCAAAATCGCGTTGAGCAAAAAGATTTCTAGGAATGGGAAATTCATCGCATAGGTTGCTCCAGTCTTCATTTATTAATTAAATGAAGCTCATTTTCGGTTCCCATGCAGTGCTTCTGGCTCTGCTTTTCACCTGCAGCATGGAAGAGCCCTCTGCCATCAGTTTTCTTGGCTTCACACAAGTAATTCTGGACCTTCTCTGTGTAGGCACCAGAGGCAGAAGGATCCCGTCAGGAGCCCGGTGTTCCCACTCATCCAGCGGTTGAAATCCTGTGCGTAAACTTGGGGATTGAAGAGATCGTCAGCTTCATGTGAAACACCACCGTGAGTTATTACAGCCTCTCCCTGCCTCCTCGCACGCTGTGGTCGCTCATGAAACCTCACTGTCCTGCGAACGGACTTACTTCCACCCCTCCCCTCATTTTGCTTTATTTCTCCTTGTTTGAGAAGAAGTTATGACATTGAGTTTCGAAGTTGACACAAAGTGAGTGGGAGGATACACAGAAAACCATTTTCCAGATCAAGGAGGTTTTTCCACAGTGTCCTGGCCGTCCCGCCAGCTGCTTCTGGCACGCAGTGCCACAGCAGCGCAACTCTGCGCTCTGATCCCATATGAAGTCAGCAAGAGCCTTCAAAACTGTCACTTCCACTTCCTAGCAAAAGCAAAACACTTCCTACGAGGAAAGCGCACGTTACAGCTGAATTATAAATGAGGACTGGTATTTTTGCGAGGTACAAATCGGAGGCATTCTCCATATTGTTAGAATACCAATTTTATTTTCCTGGTGTGTAGTACCCAGTGCAGCGCGGCGTCCCCGGAGATGCGTGCATTCTCCGGAGATTACTTCAGCATTGCATTACTGCTATCACATATCCATTATATATACTCTTTCAGACAAGTGGAAATGTTTTCACAAAAACAATCTGGAATCTTGGCTTAAAACCCAAGCTTGCTGTCAAGGCAAACAGAGTAGCCTCAAACAGGACTTATTTTTATTTTGTTCAGACAAGTATGTTGTTTCTGGATTATAATAAGGGAAAATATAGCAGCTATCAGTCTTCAGTTTATTTGACAAGCTTCCTCTGACAAACCTAGAGGAATAATCCCTGGCCCCGCAAACTTGTTCTCGTTCAGGTATTCCCTTTGGCTCCAGCACTTTTATTAGTGTGATTAAGGGCCACACACCAGTTTACATGACAGGAGTCATAGGATGGGACGATATATTTTCTTGGCCGTTACTTATTTTGCAAAGTTTTAAAAGCCTTTGGCGTTTTCAGTGCTTGTCGCTATCAGCCAGTGCTCTAAGAGCTTGTCCCATCACCTATCAAACAAGGTCAACGAGCAGGTTATAATCAGATGCCAAATAAACAAATGCAAACTTGAAATCAAGTGATTTACTGTCCATTTTCATTAAGTTCTTCCCAAGGAAGCAAACACTTTATGCAGCACAAGGGACCTTTGGAAAGAGTCAGCCGCCGTGCTGAAGCAAGATGTGGTGTGATGGTTTTCACCCAAATGGAGTTTAACGATACCGAGCGTAAAGGGAAGGCTGCCTTGTTTGGGGAAAAGTGCGCTGGAAGCAGAGCGGCATCTCTTCACCTTGCAGCGAGTTCTCCTTTGTAAAGTGCGTGGAGTTTTAATATTCATGTGTTTACATTACTCCGAGTTTTCTGCTCTTTAGACTAGAATTTTCCCTGTACTATCAGCTAAAAAAAGTCTTGGGACACGGTAGCTTCTAGCTTCATTATAAAACTCAGTCCATTTTAAAATTAAAATTTCAATTCGTTTAAGGATTCCAGCATGAAGCTGGATTGCTCTCAGGTAGCAGAAGACCTTTACGTGGTGAGATCCTGCCTCAATGGAAGACAAAGAAAGAGCCACGCAAAGGGCAGGTAGTCTTTTAGCGCGGCTGCGCCCTGTGGCTTCCTACAGCACTGTGGGACGGCAGCATCCTGACCGGAGTCTGTCCCCAAGATGGGTTGTGGACACTTTCGAGGAAACTATTTGGGCTGGGGGCGTGGTGGTTATACGGTGCTGTTGTAGAGCAGTGTCGCACAGCCGGTGCCTGGGAAGTGCGGCGGGATCTCTACTTACCGATTCTTGCCCTATGCTTCTGGGTTTAACCCATTAAACCCTGGACTGGGTTATTCTGGCGAGGCTCTGAAGTGCCACCTTTCTCTTCTGCAGACTCCTGGTCTCCTCCCAGCTGTAGGTATGGCGCTCTGTGAAAGGGCTTTAAGTTTGTAGCAATTAATCGAGAGGGGCTGGAGCTGCACATTCAAACGCAATGGGAAAATACAGATAAACCTGATGTGGCAGCATCTCAGTGCAATGTACTACTACCCCGTTACACACAGAGAAGACGCTCTAGGTTTTGGCTCTATAAATCAGATTGACGCTGTGCTGGAGCACTACTTGGGAAAGGCATGTCACTTGGAGAACGCAAAATATTGAGCAACTTGAATTGTTTTTCCATGAAGCTTATCCCCTGATAGCACTTTCCTTTCTTACACGTCCTTAATACAGCATAATTCAAATGTTTTCTAGGCAGAGTTATGCTTATAATGTTTCTTTTCCAACATAGTGTTGGCTGTAATGTGGATGCACTGGCGAGAAGTCACGGTTTGCTTCTTTGCCATTTCGTGAGGCTCCCAGTTCAAAATAAGAATGTCTAACTTAATCTGTTCTGAAATTTTGCGAATAATTCTTGCAAACAAATGGTTTGTCCATAGTTTCCCTGTGTTTGTTTTATAAATTGTTCATTCCCATATTTCAGAAAATTTCCCAAATGAGAACGAGCAAAAAAAAAAAAAATTGTCTGTTTCTTCCTAAAGGTTGCATAAATATTTCACATGTATCTCCCTTTAATTAGATTATAACACTGTAAAGTGGCAAAGAGTTTTCTCTTTCCCCAAATTAGACATGAGAACCACAAACAAATTAATTTGTGTCTCAGGGTTTTGACTGGGCCTCTTGGCCTGCTCTAGCACTAACACAGGCACTCGTGACCCTCTGGATTTCAAACGCCTGAGGGTAAAAAGCAATTATAAAAACATGACTCTCCCAGATCAGCTTTCGAATCTGCCTTGTCTCTGTTTTATTGATGGGAGATTGAAGGAAGATTCAAATCAGCTATCCTTCAATTCTTTACCAGCAGCAAAATACAGAAATCATTAGCTTTTTCTGTGTAAATGACTTTGTCCTGCTTTATTATTCAAAACTGGCTGGGCATTTGACTTTAAAGGGCCACGTTGAATACTTATTTCTAGTTTTGGTATGTGTAAATAGTACGTTACTTTGCTCCTCACTTTCTTTTTTCAGAATAATTTTTCGTAGCAATTAGAGCAGGAACTAATTAACGTGGGTATTTTGCAAGAGCTGAAGAACACACACTGACTTAAATTAGGATGATCTTGCTTTCATAGGTCTATTGTTGTTAAGAAACTCCACTGCACAACCTTTTCCAAAAAAAATCAAGGAAAATGATTAAATATCTGGTTGATTTTACTTGTCTGTATGAGTACAGGTGTTCGCTTACTGATAAGTACGTGTGGGATGAGAACAAAATATTTTCTTTAAATCCCAGCGTAATTACATGCACTCGTGGTGACAAGTCTAACCAGTTCCCAAAAGTGGTGAAGGGGAGAGTTTGGTTTAGAGGTAGGGAGAGCAGAGAGAGGTGTTGGGAAGTGCTCTAGGAGCAGCCAGACTCGGAGAGGAAACTGGGCTGAGGTGGGATTGTTCTTTTTGATGAGTTTGAACGGATCGGTGTGTCAACGCTAACAGGGTGTGCTGCATGAGGGTGACAGGATCCTCAAACCTGGGTACCCAGCAAGGATGGTCCTTTGCTATTTGGGTCATAACGGCACTTAAAAGCATCTGATGAGGTTTGTGCGGCTCCGGAAGGGAAAGTGTGATGTGAGGGTGTGCTTTGCTTGGCAGAAGCTGCTTTTGAAGGCCTGGGCTAAAGAAAGTCCTTGTTTTTCACCCACCCTGATGTGAGACATGGGCGGTGAAATCCATGTGTGGGAGGCAAGCTGTGTGCCCATGCCAGACTGAGCAAGCTCTTCATATTTCTCTTCCTGTTTGGAATAACATGCGGGTTTGACTTTGGTTTCAGTCCAAGTGAGGGCACAGTCCATGTCCTGAGTGGGTCATGTTTCAGTGGCATCAGATAAATGTGAAGGACTCTGGGCATAAAGGTGGAGCTTCACAATTTGTGTACAAGTGAGCAGACCCTCCGGCCGATCTGTCGCCTTTCTAAATCCTCCTGGGTTGATCCTGCAGCTAAAAATGCCGTGTAGCTCAGATGAGGGCTTGCTTAAACAATACAGGGCAGACATTGAGTTTTAAGAAGCCGGAGCTTTATTTTTGGAATCCTAGAATGTGTACAGAATTTAAAAAGCCTAAAGCTATAATGTTTTACTGCTCCTTTGATAAAATTTATATTTAATCATATCTTAAAAACTGTTCTCATACTGACACTTGATGTTACCAGCCAAGCGGAACCCATCAGTGCAACACTATCTATCAGCCTTTCTTTCATTTCATTCCCCTACAACTCCTTTTTAATGGTACATACGTTCACGAATTACAGTGGAGTTTCAGTGAAGTACAGATGAAAACCACGCTAGTACCAAAGGTGGGGCTGTTACCATAGAGCTTTTATTACCTTGTTGGGACCAAAATGCTGAATCTGACCCATTTACATTGCAAAACCTCCAACTCGCAGACCACAGTCCGTGTCCTTTCTTTTGAAGCTGAGGCTTCCAAAAGTTGTGATGCGTGGACATTCTCCATTGTCTTCAGATCTTCATCTAAAGCTTTCCATTAACAGGCGTTTTTTTTTAGGAAAGCTTTCTGGAAGAGGTGGGAGCATGGTGTGTGATAATTGACAGCCTGGGCTGGTGAGGATGAGCAGCTCATTGGTACCTTGGCTGAATTTTCAGTGATGCCCATTTGCTGCTGGCAGTTACACGACTACACAGGGAGTTGTGCAGTGAGATACATGTCTCTTTATCAAATCTGTCTCTTTAAAACAGTAGTTAGACCAATTAAAGCCTCTGCTGAACTCTCCCTGTAGCTACGCTTGTTAATCCTGCTGTTGTAATGTTGTTGGATGTGTGTGTCCTGGGGTAGACATTGGCCTTTGGTGATGTGTTGTTCATGTTACTTGTGGCAAGAATGAGTTAAATGCATTTTTCTCCTTTTTTTTTTTTTTTTTTTAGAACTGAAACATGTCCAGCAAAGTTGGTGGTCTCCATAAGAAATTCAAACTCTCTGCTGACCAAGTGAAAACACACATGTGCATGTATCAGGCATATACATAATCTTGGCTGAAAATCAGCGTCAGTGACAATTTCCCTCAGTGAAATCTTAATTTTGATCCTCGCTCTTAAAAATCGTGTTTGTCTCAGGAATTTTACTTAGAAGACCTTTTAGCCTCTTAGTACCAGACTGACTTCTCAAGTTGTTAATAATTCTCCCTTACGATATGAAGACGCTCCATTTTTTTCCCACATAAATTCGAATTAAAATTCACATTTATTCACATACACATGCCAGAAGGTTTGGGGTTTTTGTTTTGTTTCCTTCGCTTTTCCTCAGAAGTATCTGGCATGGACCACTGCGGCTAAAAAGACACCAGACTGAATGAACCATTGGCAATGGCACGTGCCGATATCGCTCCTTTAAATAGAAACGATTTGTTCTCACTGTTAATAAACACATAACTAAAACTCTAGTCTTTTCGTTTCTGTCTCTTTTCCTGGAGGACTGGGGATCTCCCAGTGCTACCTGTTCTTTTCCTCTGTGTTTTGCAGACGGGGGAATAGTCTGCAAGACTCAGCTCCACGTCCTCTGAAGAGGCAACATTAAAGGCAGCANCAATGGCATGTGCCGATATCGCTCCTTTAAATAGAAACGATTTGTTCTCACTGTTAATAAACACATAACTAAAACTCTAGTCTTTTCGTTTCTGTCTCTTTTCCTGGAGGACTGGGGATCTCCCAGTGCTACCTGTTCTTTTCCTCTGTGTTTTGCAGACGGGGGAATAGTCTGCAAGACTCAGCTCCACGTCCTCTGAAGAGGCAACATTAAAGGCAGCACTTGACTGCACTGAATTTTACAGGATTTTTCTCCCAAGTATGATATTGATATCTTTGAAGTGAATGGAGCAATTGAGGGACCTTTCTTTAAAATATTGACTGGGTGTCTAGAGAAGAAATGAATGAAAAATATCTTTATCCCTGATACAGATTTAGGTAAATTGAGTTAATCTCGTGGCTTCTGACGTGACCCTTTCCAGCACTATTTAGGACGAGCCTTTCTGTGCTAAGTCTGCAGGGAGGCTGTAAGTGGAGGGCAACGGAAGGGTAGCCTAAATTTTGGTGCTAGGGACCTGAGATGAGATTTTCCATCTTTCTAAATAAATTTTCTATGAAATCAGAAGAGAGAAACAAGAGGAGTGAGCTGAAAAAACATAATAACTTGGCATTGCCCCGCCTCCCTCGTTGTGCTCTCTTAGCATTTTGCTAATTGCTCTTAGCGTTGGCTAATAACAATTACGGCATTTTAGGCAGAAAAGTTTGGGCATGAGCAGCTAGAGGAGAGAGAGCCCCGTTAAGTGACATTAACACCAGCAGGAGCAGAGAGCCCTGGGAAGGTCCTGGACAGGGCAGCAGTGCCAGCATGT
>VZSC01019635.1:87484-99729 GCA_013398225.1 Steatornis caripensis
CTGAAGAGGCAACATTAAAGGCAGCACTTGACTGCACTGAATTTTACAGGATTTTTCTCCCAAGTATGATATTGATATCTTTGAAGTGAATGGAGCAATTGAGGGACCTTTCTTTAAAATATTGACTGGGTGTCTAGAGAAGAAATGAATGAAAAATATCTTTATCCCTGATACAGATTTAGGTAAATTGAGTTAATCTCGTGGCTTCTGACGTGACCCTTTCCAGCACTATTTAGGACGAGCCTTTCTGTGCTAAGTCTGCAGGGAGGCTGTAAGTGGAGGGCAACGGAAGGGTAGCCTAAATTTTGGTGCTAGGGACCTGAGATGAGATTTTCCATCTTTCTAAATAAATTTTCTATGAAATCAGAAGAGAGAAACAAGAGGAGTGAGCTGAAAAAACATAACTTGGCATTGCCCCGCCTCCCTCTTTGTGCTCTCTTAGCATTTTGCTAATTGCTCTTAGCGTTGGCTAATAACAATTACAGCATTTTAGGCAGAAAAGTTTGGGCATGAGCAGCTAGAGGAGAGAGAGCCCCGTTAAGTGACATTAACACCAGCAGGAGCAGAGAGCCCTGGGAAGGTCCTGGACAGGGCAGCAGTGCCAGCATGTCAACTCGGGGATGTTTCTGGTCTGCGTGCACCCAGCGGGATGTTTGTGCAGCTCGGAGCTGCTGGGAAAGGCGAAAGGCATCTCAGGTCACTTCCAGGCTTATTTTTCGGACAGCCTGAATTTGTTCATGGATAAGGGAAAACATATAAATAGTTCTGTATTTATAGGAAAAGTTTAGAAGGAAGAAAGACACTGTGACAGGTTTTCTCCTTCCAGTCATGTCTCCTTGCATCATTTCAGTAAAAGAATAAGACTTGAAATGTCTGCTTTTCTGTATATGTAAAACTGCTGTGATACCAACTTGATCACATTTGCAAGGATTAAAGGATTTGATCTACAGAATGCATTCTCTTCATAAGCATGACAAATGGAAGCAATTTACAGATGGCTTCTGCATATTTTTGTGAAATTATTTTCCTGTTCTGTTTTGGTTTTGGGGTTTTTTTGGTGGGTTTCTTTTTTTTTAGTTTAGTTTTTTTTTCATCCACTTGTGTGCCACTAGAGATCAGCATATTTTTAGATATTTAAGCAATCATAATGTCAACATAGGGGCTTAAAAAAGGATACTGCATAACTATAGAGTAGCCAAATTACTCGTGACCGGTAAAACAAAACAAAGTCAGGCCTGAAGGCATTCAGAAAGCAACTTTTTGCATCCAGGCTTCACATTCCCCTTTTTTTTCCTGAGGTTTTGGACATCTCTGTCTTTCTATTATGTTAGTTTCAATTCCCCCCAAATCTCTCCTTTGTATGGCACAAAAATGAGTGTGTGCTGTAGGAGTACGCATTCCTAAACCTAGTGGCAGGATCTACTCAAACTTCCAGGTTGTTACACTAAATTAAAATAAATACGGATTTTTTTACATTTTATCAGTTTCTGGTTCTGTGAAGCCTGTCCACTTTTTCAGTTTTACAAATTGAGTAAGGTTTCTGTTTCATATCTGAGAGGACTCGGGAGATTTGCGGACAAGTTGCCTACCTTTGAAGAAGTTCTCTCTTCTCTACTTGTTGCTGATTCCACTGGTCAGCCTTCAAGGTCATTAATGTTTGGAAATTGTCAGTCAAAGAAACGCTAATCATTTTCTTCCTCTGTGTCTTTATGCTCTGATTTGGGGCCCACCTGGGCTCAGGCAGCAATTCTCACACATCTGCGTTTTACAAATTTCAGTCACACCGTGTCCCTGTCCAAGGCTCTTACATCGGTACGAATGAAATGTGATAAATGAGCATTTGCAAACTGTAATAACTGTGTTTTTCTTCAGAGGACGTTACAGAAAAGCCAATTTTGTCAGCACGTCCTAAAGCGGGTTTCCTGATTAAAAACAACAGCACCCGTGGCAGAACTTAAAGGAAGAGATTTCTGCTGCTCTGAAATATAGAGATGAAATGAATACATCAGAAATTTCGAAGTTAGTTGTAACTTCTTGAATTAAACATTTTTATTTTTTCTTGAAAGCATCCAGACCTCAAGAGCAAGGCATAGACTTCTTTTCAGACGTGGTCGGGCTCGTGTCTTATGTCCACTGTACTAATTTCCTGGGAACTTTAAGTAGCAACATCTCCATTCATTTGGTTTAGGATTTTATCAAGGAGATTCTGGTCCAAGTAATGAATCCACAGGTCCCCTGCAAATAAGTCTTTGGAGATTCAGTGATCATTGATAAAAACAAAGAGAAATGAGGGAGAACTAAAAATGTTAACATTTAGATATGTAGAAGAATCTTCATGCCCTCTACTTTTTCAACTAATTGAATAAGTTAATTTCAAATCAAGGATGTATAATGCCCATTTGGATAAAGCGGTTTCCTATAATAACAGGGGAATTCGTGTAAAGGTAACAGTTGTAAGTTGTTTCAACTCCTTGTAAAAAGAAATGGGAATAAAATATTGATTTTTTTTTAAGGCTAACAAAAAAGAAGAAAACAGAAAAAAGAAGAAGAGAGAATCCAAGAGCAAGTGTTTTCACAAAGCTACTTTTGCTCAGTTTTTGGTGTAATTAGAGAAATAGCTTGCAGCATGGGGTAAACTGTGTGGCCGAGGGAACAGAGTTCAGTGGTTCCAAAATGCAAGTCCCATCTCAAGAGCAGGGATGCGACAGGACTGAGTGAGAGAGCGTGCGCACATGAGGGAGGAAAAGGGGATTGCTTGCGTGATGGAGAGCTTTGGCAAACATCTTTTCGGCAGCCAGACAGTTGGTTGTAACCCCGGCTTCTCTTTAGTTGGAATTTTTGTGACCGAGGGGGAAAAAACCAACACCCTTCATTAGCCTTGTAAATCCTGGCCTGGAAAACCCCAGGCAGCTTGCTCCCAAGAAAAGGAATCCTTTGCACAATAACGGCACGTTTTCAATCAGTCCTCTTGATCCCTGCTCTTGCTTATTCCCAAGAATCTGCCAAGTCTGTTGAACTTCCTCGTAGTGACCCTCCCATTTAATTCATGGGCCATTTTGTATTTACAGAGAGGTCAATAAAAGCTTTCCAGAGCTGCAAACCTCTCTGTAATGGTTGTCCTGAGCAATACAGCCTGAAGAGCCCCAACAGGAAATTGGTAAAGCAGCAGCCAATTTCCTTTTGCCTTTTTACTGCCTTTTGGTCTTCCTGCTCTGTTCATATCCCCACTGCTGAATTATTCTAGAAATGGTGGGATATTTCCAGCGCCGCATATGGAGGAGAGCTCATACCATTCACAGAATGTTATGCAAGGTTAATCAAACATCAGATTTATTTAATTAACAATAGTTTTTAGGTTGAAGCACAAGACCAAGGAGGAAGTTTAGTTTCTGCTCCGTTTTTTTTTCTGTCACGCTGTGTGACATTGGACCAACTATTTTATTGATCTTTTGTCACCCTTACTTAAAATGTGGGCAATGCCTACGTCTCTTCCAGGCTGAGGTTTAGAGGCGCTTTGAAATCTTTAGGGGCACGGAGCGATGCAATGCAGCAATAGCCCTGAACTTCTGCAGTCTGCTCCCGCATCTGAACACAGCAAAGAAAATATTTTTTGAAGAGTGAAGGGACGGCAATTATGAAATATTTTAGGTTCATAAAGCTGCTTCACAAAGGCTGCAACTACACTGGCAATAACTTACTGGAACAGATCTGCAAAGTGAAATTTTTGGTACTGAGTACCAGATGTCCACAATAAATGCGTTTCCAGGTTGTTCGCTTCAGACGATGGCGGGTCTGGTCCTGCTGACTGTAGACCCATTACCGGCTGGAACATATCTTCTGGTTTAGTTTTGCCCAAAAGAGATCCAGCCCATGTGCTTCACGACAGCTGTGTGATGCTAACCACATCAGGGAAGCGGGGACGCCTGGGAGATGGCCTTCAAAAGCGTGCTCCCAACCTGAACTCAGTCAATGGCGTGGATGCGCAAAGGGACTTTCCTGCGCCTGTGCTCGGTGGCACAGCAGCTGCCTCGCCCTCTGTCCCAGGAGAAGAGTGCAGAGCACTAATTTAGATGCCTGGGCTGCCTGTGCAGTGCCTGGGGAGTGTTTAGCATCTTGGAAAGCCCTAGTTACCCATGACAGCAAAGGTTCTGAGTGCCTAAACTAATCAATGGGAAATGCTCGTGTTAGAGGCACCTAAATCCCACACCTCCCTGAGCCTTACTCATCACTTGCAGCCTTGGTCCTTTGTTTAAGGTAGCTAGTTACATGCAATCTCGCACAAAATAAGCGGAATAGAGGAGGGGAAGACTAAGCAGGTGGTGCTGGTTGTGTGTTCTTTGCTATGATAATATAATGATCACGGAACAAAGTTTCGGTCTCTGCTTTTGTAACGTTTCTGTATTTTCTTCAATGGCCACTTCATGCAGAATAAATAAGAAAATCCTTGAAGTTGGTCAGGGTCTCCTTTTGCTCAAGGAAGTGCCCTAATTGCTTGTAGGCTAGTATATCTAGCCGCAAGGATGTCGTTATTTTCTGAAAAGTAGAACATTGCCAGCACGAGGCACATGCTTTTAACCCAAATAGCTGGAAAAAATCACTCAGGAAGTTAGAGAGAAATTAGACTCTGCTTCTTCCCTGGCTGGTGTGAAACCCTTCGACACTGAGCCTTTGTGTACCAGGAGGAGTTCCCCCCAGCTGGATTTGGAAAGGATAAACCTGCCATTTTGTATTTTCTAGCTGACTGTGCTGTAAGTGCCTCCCAGGTGGATGGGGGCTCCTAGTCCGGCATATCTTGACAAGATGTAGGGGCTTAGTGTGGGTGCAAACCTATATTTGAAACTAGAAATTACCAAAACTAGTATTTTAAGAGTTGAAGACACCAGGATCCGTTCAGGATTGGGCAGGAGAACAGGAACTTTGAATTCTAAGATTTAGACTTGGTCACTGAACGCATCCTAAGTGCTGCATCTGTTTCCATGTCGTGTCCTATTAGTCAAAATGATGTCCTTGCTGTTGCTTAAGACACGGACATTGTCGTAGATCCCAGCGTCAGAAAGAAAGGTGGTGTTAGTAACATTTTCTTAGACATAGTTGACTGTTTTCTCAGTATTTTCAGATTCTTTGTCTTTAGACTACTGCATTTTCCATATGTTATATGGGAATAATAAATATTCTAAACTAAGATTATTAAAGAAAAAAACACTGGGGGAGCAGTACCATTTATATTAATTTTGGTTCATGCACAGATAGAATTCAGGCTCACGTATGAAGTTTTTCTGCAGCACTCGAGGCCACTAGTCCTTTGGTTCTGACATTTGAAGCCTGAGAAGAAAACACAAATCTGAATAATCGCGCTTGTGATTCCCTGAATTTATTCGCTTACGGAAAGAAACGAAGCACAATCAAGTCTCTCATGTGGAGAAGATTGCAGTCANCAGGCAAACAGGAACTTTGAATTCTAAGATTTAGACTTGGTCACTGAACGCATCCTAAGTGCTGCATCTGTTTCCATGTCGTGTCCTATTAGTCAAAATGATGTCCTTGCTGTTGCTTAAGACACGGACATTGTCGTAGATCCCAGCGTCAGAAAGAAAGGTGGTGTTAGTAACATTTTCTTAGACATAGTTGACTGTTTTCTCAGTATTTTCAGATTCTTTGTCTTTAGACTACTGCATTTTCCATATGTTATATGGGAATAATAAATATTCTAAACTAAGATTATTAAAGAAAAAAACACTGGGGGAGCAGTACCATTTATATTAATTTTGGTTCATGCACAGATAGAATTCAGGCTCACGTATGAAGTTTTTCTGCAGCACTCGAGGCCACTAGTCCTTTGGTTCTGACATTTGAAGCCTGAGAAGAAAACACAAATCTGAATAATCGCGCTTGTGATTCCCTGAATTTATTCGCTTACGGAAAGAAACGAAGCACAATCAAGTCTCTCATGTGGAGAAGATTGCAGTCATAAACTCTAGAATGATTGGATTACCTGTCTTGTATCGTATTATCTTTTGTGCTAGTTACGTATTGTTTCAAAGCTACAAAAATAACAACTTTTCTGTCTGAAATATTTTTCTTCGTTTTGCCTCTCGGTCAAAAAAAGTAATCTGATACTTTTTTCTTGTAAGGTTTCTTAGAGGTTTTAGCTGTTCTTTAAGTCTTCAGTCTGAAGTTTGATTTTTGTCAGGTAACCTCACACCTCACATACAGATGTCGTCTCCAGGCTACCACTTTCATTCTTCTAGTCAGTCCCAAACTTAGCAAAATTACGGATGTGTGTATTCCTTTTTTTCATAATTATCAAGTTTATTCTTCCCCCCCACCCCCCACCCCCTTCTCCCCTTCAGGATCTTCCTACCAAGGATAGCACTCTCCTGGGTTTCAAGGCAGCAAGAATTACAATTCATTCAGAGTTCAAGCCTTTGTTTAAGACAACATCCTCAGGGTTATGAGGTATGATAAACGGCAGAAGAAAAACTACTGTTCTGAGTCTCCTGTTTGGCTGCATTGTATCTGTGGCGTTATGGAATATCTACTCCCATCCCACATAAACATCAGGACCTCAACTTCACAGAAGTCACTTCTGCAACCAGATGGAGTTTTGTGGGATTTCCCTGTGACATTGGCCATGCTGAAGCTTCAGGGCTGCATGCGAAACCAAAAACACGGTGCAGGATTATCACAACTCAGCGTCAGGTTCGTTATTTATTCCTTTTCTCTTTAAGGAAATGACTGGAAAATGATTCTGTCCACTGCTAATCCTGACCCTAAGTAAGGTTGACCCCTGTGTAAAGGAATGCACAGGGCTTGCCCACAGCTCTGATTCTTGTCATTGTGTATGTGGATTTTGGAGGTCTCTCATTATGCCACAAGGAGAATTATTTTTTGACTTTTTTTTCCCCCCTTATAGGCTTCTTGTGGCCGAAAGACTTTGCAGAAGCACTTGTTGAAAGAAGAACGGTCTCTACCAGGGCAGCAGCTTGCTTAACTCATGGATTGCTGGGGAATCACACCAAGCGATTGTCAGTTTTAGGAGGTCCCACCACACCTGTCTCACACCACAAGTATCTCCCTATACCAGCACAGGATAGTTTGTGCAGGAGGGATTGAGCGGAGCCTGGCAGTGATTTCCCCAGATGTGAAGCCCCAGTTCCCAGGAGCACCCACAGCCGCCGGTCGGGGGGCCCCTGCTGCTGCTCGACTCCTGGCGGGGGAGCTACGGTGTAGCAAGCTTCGTGTCTTGGCTTTCCAGGCTGGAGGGTCTTTTCCCGTTTCTTTTTAAGGAAACAATCTGATATGATATTTTCTCCCTTCATGGGAAATGTCAACATTTATGAAATGGGAGCAAACTGTTTAAATTTTTTATAGACTGAAAAGATCAAGCTTTGGCCAGCTCTAGCCAAAATTTCCCTGGTTCCTCATAAGCAAATGAATTTGAATGAAAAAGCATAGCTGTCTGTAGTGCTGCGCGAAGAAAGCTGTCAGCTTGTTCCCTGCAGCCCTACCTTGTTACTTCAGTATGCATAGGAATCCGAGGTGTATCTTTATAGCTTCCTATTTCAACGACCTCCAGTATTGTTTCCCTCGTTTGCTATTTGATCTTGTTACCTGGAAACAGCTATGAGTCTAACGACACTTTAAAAAACTATTGCTTGTATATGCTCCAATTGCACTTCTGATGAGATAAACCGGTGTTCTCATCCATGCATCTCAGACGCTATAACGACAGATAAAGAAATGCAAAGAGCATTGCAAAATACTATTTATTACTATTTCCGATGGTGGTGAGTACCCCAAATGAATCCCTGTGCAGTTGAACTTTTGCGCAGTTGATGCTGTTGGGACATCAGCAGACTGTAGCCACTCAGTTCACTTCTGTATCTGAATCCCTAATAAAAAAAGAACGCCGAGACTTAGGGTGGAATTTGTTTTAATCAAATATTTGTGTCTTATATTGAGGTTTTAAAATAATAACTGTCCGGTGGTAAGTGATACATCATGGTATAATGAAAAGCGTTTCCAAATTCATTGGAATGTGATCACTGAGGAGTTCATTTTCTGCAAGGTCTTAAAATACAGCCATGTAGTAAAAAACCTTTATTTCATTGTCTGGCTATTCCACCAAGTCCCTTCCTTCCTGGAATGTTTATTAAATTTAGTTTCATGCAGTCCGTAAACATATATATATATATATATATACACACACACATACATATATAAAAATATATTCGTCTGTTACCTCGGAAGGCTGGGTGGGCTGCCAATTGCACCGTAGTTTTGGAGGAATTGGTACTTGTGCTAGAATTTTAGCTACATGCTACGATGTGACAAAACAAGTTTGGTCCCGCTCTAAGAGGTTTTCCCTCCCTGATTATGATGACTAATCTAGATTATGTAGCTTGTGCCAATCAAAATACACTGATCTCTTTTTTTCATTATTTTTGTTTGGTTGTTGTTTTTTTGTTTCTTTTTTTTTTTTTTTACCAAGAGCACACAATATTGACTTGACGATTCCAACGCAGCTGTCTGGCAGTGTTAATCAATGATCTCTGCTTGCAGACAACGTACTACCAGCGTTAGATCATGGTGACAAGAGCAGAACAAGCCCGGTGCAGCCTTGGTGTAAATGATCACTCTCCTAGTCACTGTGAACTGCATTTAGAGCAAAATTTGTTTTCTGCATGTTGGAAATAAAACAATAACTGTTTCTCCTCCCCTCGCCTTGCCTCACCTCGCCTCTCCTCTCCCTTCACAAACTTTTTAATCTCTCTAAAAATTGCACCCCTCAAGATATTCTTTTGTCTTCTATAGTTAAACAATCGAATCTCTACTCTTTCAGTATTCTTACTGGTGGTTCTGTAAGATCCTTGCTTGCTACATCTGAAAATTGAATAAAAAATTCCTTTGTGCTGACAGCTTCATTGTACCCAGTGTTCAAAATATCAAAGGATGACTGCTAAATGTTCATAATGTAAAGTGTCAGGAGTGCAATCTGGGATAATAGAATACATGTCTTGCAAACTTGCACTTTAATATGGCAAACTACTTGGTCAGCAAGCAAATTAATTCATTTATGATTTGATATTACTGCAAGTAGTGGGTCAGCTTTTGCAAGCAGCTCTGTGTGCAGTTGAATTTTGCTACCACGCAGTATCTTCTGAGTTTGTAGATGCCTACCAGAAAATGAGTGCGTGGTCTCACTTTAAGGGTATGATTTCAGTGTCTTCCCTTATGTATATCTGTTCACCGTGGGGTTTTTGTAAGCTTTTTTTCTCCCGATGCATGTTTGCCGTTCAAAGGGACTAAAAAGCATTTCCTGTAATTATTTGGTTATCCTTTTTAAATGCCAATTGTTGTGCTGTATGAATTGATTGTGCAGATGTTTAAAACACGAACAGATGAATACAGTGAAATGTTGTCGATGGCATGTTGTCTCCCACAGTTCCACAAAGAAACTTGAACATATTTTCTGGCAGAGCTGCTCATTTTCCCAGGGCAGATATTTGCAAGCCTACCTCTGTAGTTTGTGAATATCAAAATGAATGGTAAATATTAACCTCTGAGAGCTAGAATAATGTGAAAAATTGCAAAAGTAAATGTTAGCAGAAATATCTGTTGCACAGGCAAAGAGAGAGACAGCACTGAAAGGATTTATGTTATTTTTTGAGTCTTGGCTCACACACGAAAGTTGTGAATCTTTCGATTGAAAGGAAAGTAAGGTCCAATTTTTCAAAAGCAGCCTTAAAGGTTTCTTTTTCAGAGTTCAGTGACCTGACTGAAAGAACAGCTGTCTGTAAAAATAATTGTGGAAAAGGAAAAAAAGAAAATATTTGACATATTGTAAAAGTTGCAACTGCGACCAGATTTTCATTGTCTTGTACAAAACAACCCCAACCAACCAACCCAAAACAAATGGATTAACAGATTTTATTGCTCTCTTTTTTAAAGAAAAAAAGGAAAATTGGTAACCCTTTTGAGTTGGTTGGCTGTGTCCTCCTTGATTGATGCCACTTATGAAGAGTACACATCTGTAACGTATTATGTCATCTGTTGATAATGTCATATAGATGGGTATATTGAGGTCCTTAGAAATACCAGAATCAGGTCAAATAAGAAATTGCTAAACCTGAAGCCTGTAAGTGAAACAGTTTGGAAGTATTTGCATAGGAGTTGTTCGAGCAGAGATCCAACACCAATCCATATTTTTCGGAGCTGAAGTTCTGGCTTTTGGGTGTGGCGTGCATCTGATTTGGTCATCTCTCAGAAATGCCTGATACATCACTGCCCCAGTTTTAGGTGAATTTTGACAAAAAATGATGTCTGTATTGCAGTGACAGAAGAATTTCAGGTCCCTTACAGTAGCTGGGATGCTTTCTCTTGTCATAAAAAAATTACCAAAGTCAGCCCTACTCCTCTGCTGCATCCTATGGGCACGTGTCTCTGATGAAGCCCTTCTCAGCACATTTCAAATGCAGAGCTGGGTTAGTTGAGCTGCTGCAGTTCCCAGAGGGCAGCAAAAATGTTGGAGATGAACTTGTAGCCCCTTGACGGCAATGTCATCTACACCCTCTGCCTGTTCCTTCTTTACGGGCAATCTGGTGGTCTTCCTGCCACAGACGTCTCAGCGTCATACATTTCCTTTGTTCCATCCCAGAAGTAGCATCAGCAAAAACGCACTGGAAGATCACACTGGGCTAGTAGCCAATGCAGATTTATGTCTTTGGGTTTTTTTCTTTGTGAGCTGCCTTTGATTTAAAGACCAGGTTTTTATCACGGATGAGGTGTTGATCTAGGGACCAGGGCTTGGCAGTGGGCTCCTGCTGACTGGCCCCTGGCAGGAGATTTGGCCCAAACGCTGTTCATATGTTGAGGTTTTGCCTGTTTAAAGTGTTCGCTTCTCCTTGGAAATTGCTACTAAGGGAGATTTTTGGTTTGTTTATTTTGTCATAGATGGTGATTCACCACTTCTTATGCATGGGCCTTTTCTGATAGGAGGTGATGCAGAATGCTGGTTCAATGTCCCAGGAACACCAGGGTGTGGATGGCCCCCATATTCAGTGGTGATCAGGACAACCCCTACAACAACCAGTAGTCAGATGTTCAAACGGCTTTATATAGGTTTTATGAGTGCTAATTACATCACCAGGTAATTTGCATTTGGAGAATAATTTCACATTTATTCCACTGGTTGTGGCTAAAGTTGTTGCATCTGAGCCAAGGTTAAATCTAACTTTTGCCTTAGGAATTTTATCGAGGTGAATTTGTTAATGTGACACCAAAGTGAAAGCACTAAGCGGCTAAAGCAGCTCTTAGCATTTGTTACTAACGCCTTCACATCTGCAAGTGTTCAGCTGTCTTATGTCCCTTGCATTTTTTGGTTGGTTGTTGTTTTGTCATTAACATTAATACTGTCTTTAGATGCATATTCAGTATTTAATATTAACCACTACAGTTTGTATCCTGACTTTCCGTTTTTGCTCGCTGCTGCTGGGTGCACAGAGGCCCCGAGCGCATCCTTCCCTGGCAGTCAGCGAGGCAGAAGGAGCAAACTGCATTAGGAGACCCCTGAGAAAATGGCACATCACTTAAAGGACAGAGATGCTCTTCGGGGGTGGCGGTGGGGAAGAGTGGGTGTTTGTGGGGTTTTGGCTGGGTTACGTGCAGTGGTTGTACTTCCCATGCTCCCCAGAACATCCTCCCCGTGCAGCCTGCTGAGGCTGGGAGTTTCTGTATTAATTAGGGAGCAAAACTCCCCAGTGAAGAGCAGTCCAGGGTGAGACCACATTAGGAAGTCCTGCTGATTCAGCTGGAGAGGGAAACGTCGTCTGACCTGCCGTGCTGGCTCTCCTGGCTTGATCTGGAGAGGTGCAGGCTCTGGGTGGATCCAGATGATGGTGAATTCCTGGGTTATTTTTAGACAATTGGACAATATATCCCGTTAGGGAAAAGCATAAGTTTTCAGGAGCTTCTCATCTACCCTATCTCCATGGGGAGGTAAAATTCATGGAATGGCTTTAGCTTGTTTAGTTGTCAGTTGACTGAATGACAACTCATTTAGTTGTCAGCACAGACTGACACAAGGCACCAGAGTTGCTCTTCAGACAACAGAGACATTGGCTTACTCTCATTTAGATGCTTACACCTTGATTAAATCCTTAAGAAACCATTATTCCTAGTTATGGTTTGGGCTGTGTCACGGTTTAAAGCTGGGCTGGCTATTAAACGAACAACAGACACTCTTT
>VZSC01019635.1:107217-129936 GCA_013398225.1 Steatornis caripensis
GTTGCCCTCAAAGCTTTGAAATCTACTTAGCTGTTAATAATTCTGCAGTGACAGACTCGTATTAGCTCTTCTTACTGTTTTGGTCCATTAATTTTTTTTTTTTTCAAAACACGGCACCTGCTGAATACTACTACTCACTGCTTTCTGACACCTCCTCGAATGCTGCACTGGACCTTCGCTGCTGTCTGGAGATCAGTCCAATCTGCTTGACCTGGCAAAAGCAGACACTGAATCAAAGTATAGGATATATGAGGTTGGTGAGAAATGAGCAGGGTCACTGAGGGTAAATCGGAGCACAGCAAAAAGTACCTATAGGGGAAAGGAATTGCTTTCTGCTCCCTCTTAACATCGGTGTTATTTTAGAACAAGCCTGTTGAAATTAGGGGAGTTATCCTGGCTTAACACCTATGTAATTGAGAGCAGAATCTGGCCCCATGCTCTTGGCATGACTACATTTTTGGCAGATTTGGCCACTAATGTTCTCAATGGGCCTTGAGCTTACATTTAATGGCATTACATTTATTTTAATATTTTTAAATGGCTAGTGTAAATTGATTCTACTGAAAAAATAAAATCCCTTTACCTACCAGCATTCATTTGTATTTCGAATGGTCCATTACATTTTCACTAACAATCATTAGAGCTCTGTGAGCCTATTGAAGCTTGGTCTTGGACTGAAACCGTAAAAAATGCCAGCTCTGGATTTTTTTGCAACACTGAAAATAGCACTTGAAGAGAGCTTTTTTTGTTATAGTACATGGCCACATAACCTGAAATACAGTTAAGCTGCGGTGAAGAAATGTGTTGCGTTATGTTTTTAGGTCCTCCAGTGGAAAATATGGGCATAGCTTGGATGAACTCTGATAAACTGACCAATATATTAATAGCAAATCTTTCAGATTTAGCCAGAGCCACTCAATGCAATTTCTAGCCAAAGAAGCCAGACAATAAGTTGGTTCAAAACTTCGAGAAGCCATAAGCACAGAAAGCAATTCAAGCATGAAAAAGAAAAAAAAGATCCTTACAAGGATTTCCACTCATGTCCGATGATAATCCTAAATGCAAGACTGGGGACATAACCGTCACAGCTAGAAGAAGAACATGCGACCCTCGTGTCTGTGACAGCTGTTCCTGCAGCAGAGTGGAAAAGCTGGGTGGGAACTGCACGATTTTTGGAGACAAGGGTGGAAGGGAGTTGGAGCACCAGGTGTCAGACCTGCTGAGCATTACGTCCCACAGCTGCTCTGACAGTGCTTACTGCAGATGTCATCTGGGGCCTCTCTCCAGGGCTTGGCTTGATGCATTGGTCCTTCAGTCCTCTTGAAAGAGGGGTTATTTCTTGGGGGGAGTGCAGACCACCTGTATCTCCCCATTGCCCATCTGTCTTAACAGAGGTTAGGGCATCCCCTGCTCTGCTGGCAAATTCTTGCATACTGTTAATCTTACCTCTTATAATTGTTACTATTAGTTCAGGTGAGTAAAACGAAAGTATTAGTACAGATACCTAGCCTTCCACCATGCTCAGGAGCTATGCTACTGTGCTCCATCACAGCAATAGAGTGATTGAGAAAAACAACACATGGAAGTATGTATAGGAGCCTGGATTGACTGGTAACTTAGGTGCACTCGAAATATTGGTTTGAGATGGCTAAATATGAAATTGTATACTATGGCACAGCTATATAATGTTGAACAGTCTAGTGCAGGTGCAACTTGGTGGCCTTGGTGGTCTCTGAACAAGCCTACCAGCAGAAATGTACTGAACTTGAAGATACAAACAAAGTTTTTTGCCTCGTGCTATTGGTTGACTTAATTCTGCCAACCCTCAGCAGTGGGCCTCTCCAGGCTCTCTTCCTCGCTGTCTGCTTCTTGTCTTTGTTACCTACGTGTACATTTGTGGGATCTCTAACTAGCCTTCTGCTCTGCTTGTCTGCCTTCCCTTCCTACTCTGTAATGCAGGACGCAGAAAGTTTAAGATTATGACTTTTTTTTCCCCAGAGAATAGTCTTGACTTTCTCTGTATTGAACTGCTCCATCTACATTTTTCTGGGCAAATCCAAGTTATTTTGCATTGTATCACTTGCTTATATTTTCTCCTTGTGACCCGCCTCCCATGCTGTGCCATGGGAAGGTCCCATCCTTTTACATGGCTTCTTCCAGGTCATTGATACTTAGAGCGAATAGTGCTGTCCTGACATTGATCTTGTTGTGCTCCAGTAGTCACAAAGAACAAACAATATTAGGTTATAGCATTGATTTCATGGATTTCAATTTTTTCCCAATCATGTTCTTGTTAAGCACCTTGTAAAATACATCATGTCACATGCTCTTCTCTTCAGTTTCATGGCGAAACCAATCCAATGCAGACAATTGCCTTCATACTGGGAAAATTCATCCCCCCTCCAGTGCCAAGGAGTTAGTGGCATTTAATTCAGAGTTGTATGCTCTGGGGAAACTTCAGGGTAGCCTATAGAATCCAATACAGTATTGCAAATTATCATAATTTGCCAGCAACTGGACAAGATGGTTACTGAAAATGGGTATCGCGATCTAATAAAAACCTAATAAAACTTTCAAAGTCACTCTCATGCTCTCGGGGGAGTGTTATGCAATCCCTGCCACTGCAGCAGGAGCCCATCTCCTTCCAGCTAATCTGCTGTGAAAGCAAGATGCGGTCAGAGCTGGGCATGTCTAAACGGCTTTTCACGTCCTCACCGGTGAGCACTTTTTTTGGATGAGCTCAGGACTCTTTTGGTAGGCATAGAAGTCACTAATAATACTTCTCAAAGTAGTTGTACCAGGGCTTGATGAGAGAGGAGATAATGTGGCCATGAGGCTTAGGATGTATAAACACGCGCAGAATTTCATTAAGTGCTCTTCCTAATTATTTTATATATTAATGTACTGCCACCACCGCTTGCTAGATAACGTTTCATATGGAACACAGAGCTAAAAAGGCATCAAAGCAAATTTTGCTGCCTCCTTCAACGTACAAGTTAGGAAGTTCCATTTTCATAAGACAGTAGGACCCCTACAAAGAAGCAGAATTAAACAGAAACATCAAGAAAATATCTACATTGCTGATACAGATGACAGTTGTAAAATTACTGCTTAGAAAAATGGTGCATTTCAAAATACAGTGGTCGCAGTAGGTAGGAGGCTTGTGTGTGTTTACTTGAAAAGCTGCTCAGCCTGGTTTTGGTGCCCCTTAACAGAGAAGAAAGACGCGGTGGTTACAAAAATGGTGACAACATTTTTATTTTGCCTAAAAATCAAACTTAGTGTTCCTAATAGTAAGGTTTTATTATTGGAAGATTTCACTGTTCTCGGGTATGCCATGGATTTCAGTATTTCTGACTCTTCTTAATAGCTTTGGTCATCACTGAAATATGTGCTGTCTTGACCCAGTTCACACAGTACAATAAATCGAGGTGAGCAGAGGTTGCATGGGCACACAGATCTGCTTGCATAATCGGCACAAAAGAGCTGGGTGTAATAATTCTTGTCTCCCTTAATCTTATGTAAATTTGGAGTGCCTGTATCTAAGTCAACAGAACTATAGTGTGTAGAGACAAAATATGGATATCTGACTCCTCCTTCATCTAAGCTTATGATATCCTATGAAAAGCTGAGGTACAGAACTGTGAAATCGGGACTGATAGTGGCGGAAAATATGCAGGAGCTTACAGAGAGAAATACCTTTGTTATTCTTTCTCAACCTTCATAATACTGAGCAAAATATTTTAAAAAATGTTTTAGTGACATGATGGATGTAAACCATTTAAAAGTTTTATTGAGCTTTACTCTAGTGCAAATCTTAAAAATACTATAGAAATTATATCAAGATTTTCAGTAAGGTTCCATGCAGTATTATGAGTAAATGTAAAATTGATTTCATATTGGAAATAGATGCTAGGCAGATTTTGCATATCGTGTAGAGCAATGAAATTACATTTATTGCTGTTTTGTTTTTTTTTCTTAAAAAAAAGCACTTCAGCTCAGGTAATAATTGTACAGTCTATTATAATGATCCCAGGAGGTGCTTAACAGTACTGCAATTCTAAGTTTTTACACTTTTATTTTTCATTTGAAGAAAAACTTGTCACAATAAAAGTGATACATTAACAGAACATCACTTCCTTCTTTTTTATTATGCATATTTAGATTATTTCCATGAAATTGCTTATCAAATCCCACAGGCCTTTAAAGATAACTGAACAGTTACCCATTTGTGTTAACTCTGGGATATTGTGCAAGAATTTGTGATGGGACAATGAGAAGATAAAGTGCTCTCTGAGATTAGTATCTTCCTTTCTTTGCATCAAAGGGCCAGGCTTTTAAAGCTCTGTAAGAACCGAACGATCAGCGCCTTGTGGGGTATTCAAGAAAACTGGATCGTCACAACAGGAGTCAGATTCTCTGAGGGTCAAAAATTCCCATTAGTTTGTCTATCCATATTTATATGTGTTTAGATTCTTAAAAAAAGTATGGTTCTGATGTTTTTTAAGTACTGCTGTGTTTCTGCAGATGATAGACTGACCGTAGCTATACCCCTTGTTTTATGGGTACAAAGGTTTGATTTCACACACTACTTCAATTTTTCTTCCTTGACACATTACAAGGTAAATCTTCATACAGAAGATCATTAAAGAGATTCTTACTATTTCTCCAATCAAACATCTAGGCTTTTCCAGTTTTTGCCATGCATTTTTTATGGGTGGGTTCATGGTTCTACCATCACCAGCCCTTCACTCCGTTTATGATGTGATGCTCATGGTGGCCCTCCAGAGAGAAACAGCAGTGGGAAGCGTCGTGTTCTGGGCCTTCGAAGAAACATTAGCGACCCATGACTCTGCCATTGATCGAGGACGTGAAAACACACATGCATGGTGGATAAATGAACCCAGGCTGGGATGATACAGCAAGAATTAAGCTGTAGGGCGGTGTTGCAGTCCATAAAATTGAGCTTGCCATTGGCTCCTGTTCCTTCTCTCGGGCTGTTCCCAGGAATACTGCATGGCGGGGTGGCCGTGAACACTGGGATGAAGATGAGCGGCGAAGGGACTGCTCATGCCAGTCACAGCACATTGGGCAATGTTAAAGGCTGTCAGCTCTGCTGTGCCCAGCGCTTCCAGAACAAGTGAGCAGGACACGTCTACATGTGCACATTAAAGATTTAGAGGAACGCATGCTGCCGTTCATCTGCTGTCACAGTCGTAGCACCAACTTTGAACATGCTTTGCCCCAAGACTCTCTCGCAGCACTGGACTGTGTCAGCGAGTGGTGCCAGCTGAACTCATGCAGTAAAGAAGAGTGATTATACATCCTGTATGTAATCACGGAACATATGTTAGAATGGCACATGAAATCTGGGCACACTTTACCCATGTAGTAAAGACCAGGAAAATTATGAACAAGCTACAGAAGGAAAACAACTTGCCAAAATTTCCCAAACCAAGCAGGAGGTTCCAGCGAGCTGGAACTCCACATGGTATATTCTTGAGGGGGTTTTGGAACAGAAACCTGGATATGTCTATAGCATGTTGGCAATGCTCATGATATAAAGAGCAGATGTCCTCACCTCCACCCACACGATTATGGCTGCCAGTTTTTCTAATATCTTCTGCCTGATGAACTGTCCAGTTGCAAGAATTTAGGCAGAAATATATAAATGGTATTTCCAAATTAGGGACGTTTTACTAGATGCTAACCTCCTAGAACTGCACAATAAAGCAGAACGGGTCAAGGGAGAAAGACAGCGTGGATCAAGACAAATCATGGTTTGCCTTGGTGAGAAAATTTAGATAAATAGATATTTTTAAAAACAAAATTTCTGAAGGCTCATAATTGCTCAAATTTATTAAGGAGTTCAAAGAATAAGAGGAGAAAAACCTGCTTAGAGATAAGAGAAAAAGTAACTTGAAAAGTATTAGGAGTAAAGGGAATTACAGTACAAGTTGTTTTCTAGATGGCAATAGTACAACAATGGTCAACAGGGCAGGAAAAGGTCAGATTGTTGAATAAATATTCTGGTTTTATAACGCACAAAGAAGTAAATTGTAGTAATCCTGTCACAGGATGGTGGTCAAACTTACCATGGCGATAACAAACCAAGGCAATGGGAAAAAATAGCTACTACCGTTAGTTCCAGGTGAAATGCTGACATGGAAAACTAACTAGTCAATTAACGAAGCACTAATGAGGGGAGCCCCGTGGCTGCCAGTCGGCGCGGTTAGTCGCTGCTCTGTGACTTGGTAATCAGCGAATGGTTACGAAGCCAGTCGTTTAACAAGTCCCAAATTATCAACTGAAATCAGGACTAACCATCATTTAGCAGCTTTCGTGGCACGGTTCTCTTTATTCTGTGTATCTACAACCTGGAAGAAGGCATAAAATTATCAATGATAAGGTACCGATGCGCGAGGACGGGAGACGGAGGAGGGCGGGGCGTTGGAGGCAATAACTTACAGACACCTTAAATGTCAAGGTGGAAGAGGAGCTGCCCCTGGGCTCCCAGAGCGACGCAGCAGCTGGAAGGGGGAGCGATGGGGTGCCAGGCGGGGAGGTTATACGAACTTCGTTATTTTACTTCGTTACTGGGCACGCCTGGCTGTTTAGGGATGGCACAGGCTGCTGACCACAAAGGCTGCGATTCAGTAGAAGAGGTTTCTGAGGGAAAAACAGGCTAATGATTAATGAACATATAGCTTATAGGAAAGGATTTCATGGTTCAGTTTATTTAGCTTATCAAAGGGAAGGTTAAGGATGACTTGACCATGGCCTATACACACCCACAAGATGAAGTGAACTTTAATAATGGGTACTTTCATCTATCAGACAAAGATATAACAAGGTCAGTGGCTGGAAATAAATTCAGAAGAGTAATTAAGGTACATGTTTTTTAACGTTGAAGGTGATGAACTGGCACACGAGCGTTCTAGGAAGTGAGGCAATTTCTCTTATTTTAAATTATTTTTAAGGGGTGTTATTTTTCTTAAAAACATAACTTTTCTAATTCAGGCTGCTAGGAGAAATTCAGTGCTGAGGCCAAACTATCCTGTCACAGTCCGTCCTTCTGGCTTTGCAATTTATAAACCTGATAGTGCGAAAAAGGACACATTGCCAGTAAACCGGTGCTCACAGCTCATACTAAAAAACCAGTAACAGATATTATTTGTTACCAAAGCATATTTATAAATACGAAGTAAGTCTGCGCCCTGGCAGACGTGCTGGCGGGAAGCTCGGTGTTAGCGCTGCTCCTGGGATCTTCCCTGCAGTTGCCGAGGCTGGGAGCTTGGGCAGCCAAAAAGCATCCTGCTCGAGCTCCCTCTGCGCGCAGGGGCCATGCCGTGGCACCGTCCCTTCCTCCTGCTTTGCAAATCTCCCAGCTTCTTGGGGGGGAAAAGAAACGTTGTTTCCTACAGACCACTTAAAATGCCTTTCAGTACATCAAGCAGCTGTCGAGCAGGGCGGCTAGGTGGATTTCACGACCCTGATGGAACAGAAAATTGTCGAGAAAGCAGGGCGAGCTCATGCCCACGTTGCATGTGATCCAGGCGGTGACTTCCCCGGTGCAACGTGCACTGGCTAGGGACACAAGCGTACTCTGGAAAGGGCGGGTGGTGGGAGGAAGAAGGCTGCCGAACTCTCATCTCTTTGTCCCTGGTGAGAACTGGAGACGATGACAAGCGCATGTCTCACCTTCCGAGTGAGCCTCTCCACAGGCTGCTCTGGAGCAGCCCAAATTGCAGCCCCGCACGGCCCCTTTTCAGCGCATGACGTTAGTCTGGTAATTTCCCTTCGCTTTATTGGCTTAGCTTAATTAAACTTCAGTTATCACTTTCCTCCCAATTAAAGATTTATTTTTACTACTCGAATAAATAAAATGATGGGGGCACTGGGAGCAAATGGAAATGGCAACGGAGAAGTTCCTTCTCCATTAAATTCTTTGGTTAAATTTTGTGTTCTGCAAAACAAATCAAGCTGAGGGTCGGTTCTGGTTTGCAGACACTGGATTTCCAATAAACTAGATCTCATTATATTGTACAAAAGAGAGACATGGACAGAAGGTTCCCATGAAAAAGAAAGGCTCCTGTTAAATCAAATAACCAAGATGACGTGAGAAAGAGATTTCTGAAAGCACAGTTATACAAGAAAGGAGCCTGCAACTTCTATGTCAAGTTTGTCAAGGCACTCTAGTTCTCTCACAGCATATAACCCATGTAAACGGCACTGATAAAAATATTCTGATTTCCATCTATATTTTGATTACTTTACAGTGAGTACAGACTATAATAAACTCCCAGTTCTATAATGAATTCAAATAAACAAACAACTACCCTAATCCCCAAGCAGGCCGTCCCTAAACGAAATTGAGAATAATTTGGGGATATAGAATCTCTTTGTGTTATTTGGAAATGCACGTTCCATTAGCGTCGTTTGGGTTTGCTGGTATTATGTGTATGATATTGGTTCCCGGTGAATAGCTTAAAACGACAGCCAATTGGTAAGTAAGGGAGCGCGAGGGGTTTTTTCCGTGCAAAGGAAGGGAGCAATTTGCATTTTTATCCCATTAATTTCTTCCCTTAAAATAGGTAAAAGGAAAAAGGAAATACTTTCCTAGTCAAAATGTTTTTGCCCAGTGGAGTTCTGGTAATAAAGAGTAAAAATGCACGAGATGATTGTTAACACTCGGCGGAAGTGCCCCCGTAGCGCTTGTCGGGGAGCGCGGCTGCTTCGCCCCGGGGGACCGCGGTGGGGGCTCTGCGCCGCTCTGCGTCTCACAAAGAAGAGGAGCTGGAGATGCCTTCGCCTTTGCATTCCGATGTGTCCTGAGCAGCCTTTATACATCACCCGGTGTTTAAGGGGACCAATCGCAGCCTCGGCGGGTGTGTTTACCTTGCATTAGCCGTGGAAAGCCTGTAGGGGGAGATTTCTTATTACTCTTTAAAGTAAGTGATGCGGGAGAAGGATTGTTAATGCTTATGGGTATTAGTTCTTGCTGGAGGTTTCCCTGCTTTAAAGGCTCCGGCTTTTAAATTAGATGAAAAGACCAGATGCTGCTACAATATTAAATCTAAATTTTTTTAAATATATCCAATACTTAATATAAAGATATAATATTATGTTCTCAACGAAATTGGTTTATATAATTGTTTAGGAATGAGGTGGTAGGGTGGTGTTTACGAACGATGAGGTTTAGGAATTGTGGTGATTTCTAGCCTTTAAACCTATGCAAGTTGCAGGGAAGCAGACCTGAGAGCCCTTTCTGTCCCTGGGCTGGCCCAAAGCAGCGGCCGATCCTTGGGCACCGGGCACTGGGGTCATGGTCGTGCTGGTGTAATTCAGCCCCTCGGAGCGAAGAGGGAGGGGAGGCGAAGGGCAGGATTTCCCTCGGGTCGCACCCAGGGTGGGTGCTGGCACCGCGTGAAAGCTCCGGGGCCGAACCTGCTGGAGGCCAACCAAGCAATCAAGAGGATTTCGGAGAGTAAGTAGTAAAACGCAACATTTTGTGTGCTGGCCGGAGTACCAGCCTAGGAGGGAGGCTGATGGAGGCGGCCGCGTTGCTCCTGGGCTCTGCCTGCTTTTGTGCCCCCTACGCAGGGGAGCAGGGCGCTTCTCCTGGCCCGGGGTCTTACAGGGGTCTTACCCACCCAGGCCAGCCGTGTCCCCCTCCCCGAGGACACGCTGCCTGCCTGCCTGAACCAGACCTGCCAGAGTCTGTGCTGGTGCTGCCGTGGCATTTCCTTCCGTGCAAAGCTCTGCTTTTACCTGTGCCACTTCCCGAAATACCCCGTGTTCTCCAAGGCACTTGTTTGTGCAGATTAACCCGACAAAGGAGGTGATTTTATAGCGTATTAGAGTCAATTTTGGTTTAAAGTGACACCCTGTAGTAGTGGCTGAGTGTTTCTCATTGAAAACCTGAGAAGAAAAGCACCGTAGATCAGGGCACTTTTTATGCAGGAAGTGTACGGATTTCATCTATTGTACCCATAGTCTGTATTTTTTTCTTCATGTGACCCAAAGCCCTGAGTTTGCAGACACTCGTGCACAAGTTTAACTTCACATTCACGAGTAGTCCCCGTAGAGCAATGGGATTAGAAGCCCCGTTGTTGGCAGAAATCAGGAGCTAAAAACCCCTTTCTAAAGCTAAAAGCAGCCCTTTCGCATATTTAGCCAGACAGTCCCTGTCTCAGGTATTTGTCTGCTGAAGGGGAGAGGCTGGAAATACAACAGCATGTCTAAGAAGTCTGCGATTTATTTTTTTTAAGCAGTGAGGAGCAGCTTAGTTACACCGTCTCTACTTCACGGAACAAGAAACCAAACACTCTAAGTAGAAAGGCAAACAACTGCTTTGCTCATGAGAACTTTCAAAATAACACCTTTCAAGGGAAGAAATGTTGCCTTTCAACCCACCGACACCTGCAGGCATTGCAAAAGCCTAAACTTCCAAATTCGGGAAACCCCGAGCTTTTCCACTTGATGGGAAAAAATATCCGGAGCCTCTAAAATGTGACCTTGCATAACGTAACAGGCTGGTGCAATCTAAGCAATGTAAGCAATCTAATTGCTTAGATTTAAGTGCTTTTTACGTGTCTTCGTGTTATAAAGATGCTTAGTACCTGGTCCTCATTGCAGGCTCCGTGCCACCGCTGCGACAAAGGGTGCCGGAAGGCACAAAGGCAGGTGCCAGGGTTCGAGCAGGGTGGTGACATTGGACGAATTTTTGCACAAGGTAAAGTTGTGGGTGAAGTTGGTTGTGGGTTTGGGGGCACGCTGCTAAACCGTCTTGGGGAAAGGCGTCCTCCGGGATGCTGAAAGGAAGTTATAGCAGATTGGGTTAAGGACCTGGTAAATAAGGAGCTGTGTGGGTACAGCAGAAGGTGCAGCCCTCCGCTATCAGCATCTCATCGTACGACCGGGAGACTTTGTGGTCGCACTGATCCGTCGTACAGCTAGAAGACCTCGTGGCAGGAGGATCATGCCGGAGCTGGGTGCTCGCACAGGGAGCGGGGGGCACGCGGAGGTGAGCAGGGCAGTTTGCACCTGTCTCGGTGATCACAGATCCCAAAAGAATTCAGTGATTCTGCAGGGATCGTGGGAACACGCAGGAGTTGTTTTCTTTTTTGCGTGGCACTCGTGCGCAGTTGGGTCTTATGGTTAGAAAAAATCCTGGAGATTTTTTGCCTTGTTCCGAGCGCGTGCTCAGGACTCGTCTCGCAGACGGAGAGGCAGGCTCTCACGGAGCTATTAGCGTGCTGCATCGACAGCAAGTGCATTGACCAAGTAGCTTCATCATCACCACTGCGAGCTATTACTAAAAATTCTTTAAGGAGGCCCCCATACGATAGAGTACGCTGTCAATGAAGGGGCTATTCCTCTGCATGCCAGCACGTTAAATAGCCGTTGTCTGAGTTCAATAACCCTCTCTAATTAAGTATTTACTAGACTCCGCTATTAAGCCACTACCAAGCATTTTAAAAACCTTTATTTATTATGTATTAATCAATAATCCTTTCAGACTACTGGATAAGTAAATGAAGTTATTACAGGTACTTTTGTTTTAATACTTCTAATACTGCTGAAAACCAGGAAATTTACTTGGAAGAAATAGAGGTAGTATTAGAATTGCTGTAAATCCAAGTAGGAAATGCAGGCTGAGAACTAAATGTTTACGCATCGACACACAGAGTTAATGCACACGTGCCAGCTTATTCCTCTTTCCCTGTCCTCCATTTCTGTCAGAAACAAGGGGCAGCTCTCGCTCCTGATTCCCGGAACGATGTTGGGATTCCACTCCATGCGTC
Organism: Steatornis caripensis; assembly: GCA_013398225.1. Taxonomy (NCBI): domain Eukaryota; kingdom Metazoa; phylum Chordata; class Aves; order Caprimulgiformes; family Steatornithidae; genus Steatornis; species Steatornis caripensis. Next base: position 119,025 of record VZSC01019635.1, read on the forward strand.
GGTTCTGATCCTCTTTCCCAATTTCTCTTCTAGCCCAGTATGGATCCGGGTGAATAATAATTTCATCTACATGAACATCACTTTGTTTGCCATTAATTTGATAAAGATTTCCCTGCCATCGCAATATGTGAATATGTTTACATAAGGAAACAGCAGTGAATCCAGCAGCCTAATCGGAATCCACAAAGGAACTCTGAAGTGCTTACAATCCTCTGCTCCCTTTTGGATTTCTCCCAATACCTTCACTTAATGATCACAACTCAAAAACGCTCGCATGGAACCAAATGCCTTAGACTAATTACGTGTTAGTATCTGATAACATTTTGCCACGAAAATGTTTGTTTGAATGTATCTTATCAAAGTAATGTTTGTGCCTAGGATTAGCCACTGCTTGGCTAAAGATTTATGTAATCAGCTTATTTTAAGATTAATTCATGAAAAAAAATACAAATACCTATTACCACTTAATTTGTATAATAGATATTTACTATATTTTAACAGTGCAATTAAAAATTAATATGGACTGTAAAACCATAAGGTCATGTAAACACTCCACTATTTATTTGGTAGTTCACTTATCTTTTATCCCAAGATGTGATTATGCAGCCCAGACCTTTCAGGTTTGCAGAATAGAGAAAGGTCACAAGTGAAACGAGATGAATATTCTCAACTCACTCCCGAGCAGACATGTACACAGCAACGCACTGTCTCCGCTCATTCATCACTCTCTGGCTTGAGAGGTGGCAGAGGTTTCGGAGCATGGAAGTGGATTGATGGAGCCCAGGAGGTGAGTCGTCCCTCGGGTGGGAAGCTAAAGCTACTGAAAGAGCAGTCGGATAAAACCGTCTGTTGCCCCAGTCCTTTCTTTAGTTCAGGCTCTACTTTGTGAGCAGACAGTGCTTTTTATGTGTTTGATCATCAGGGTCTGGCCTTGACTATAAGGTTAAAACGTCGACAGCTTCAAAGTCTGCTGTGTTAGTTTTCTCTACGCACATTTGAGCTCTCCAAAAATTTCTGTTCAGATTATATCCTTAATTAGCTCTTCTTTCTCTTGCATGTTTTTTCTCCATCCACCCATGCTCAGGCTCACAGTGTGCCTCAGAAGCCTGCCGTATTATTGCGGGCGTTGGAAAACAGATCTTGCTGTAAACCGCCTTCCCAGTGTCCCTCTTCAAAGGATTACCACTGCGATGAAAACTCCCCAGGGGATCACCCTGCAAAGGGTAGGAAGGTGGGAAGGGCTGAAAACTCTTCGCTCTTCGGTTTGGTCCAGTTCCAACTCCCACTAAAGTCTATGGTAAAACTATTACTGGGACCCTATCCACACCCAGTGTTTGAAACTCATCCAAAGAGTTGTACCCTTACGGTCTGCAAAACTAGACTCAAAATCTCCTAGGAATAAACATGTTAGACAGATTTTTGGTAGCTTTAGCATGTCTGTGGACTAAAAATAACAAAAGACTGGTTTTTCTTGCAATATTTCGGCACTCTACTTTCACTCTGAGGTTAAATCTAGAAGGGCACACGCCACCGAAGTTAAACACAATTTGTAAACGAGCTTCTGGGTTTTGCTGATCTTCAAACAAATTTGTGTTTCAAGATTAATTTTAATCCAAACAAAAATATTTCCTCTGTGGAAAGCTCCCAAATATCAAATTCAAGCTGATTTAAAACTGCAGTTACTCACCTGTATTTCTGAACTCAAGAATTTAAATCCAGGAGAAAAAAAAACCTTAGGAATTCTCTCCTGCTGGCTTTATTAGCATTTCAGAAGGAGGTCCTAGGTCCTCTATAGGCATAGTCCATATCATCGTTTAATAATTCAGGCTTGGCTAGCAAAGCATGCATGTGCCATAGCTGAAAGTCCAGTAAAAGGCACATCTATGCGTTCAAGGTACATCCTGAAGGAAGGGTTCCCAGAGTGTTTTTTGCAGATGCACACAGGTCAGCACAAAAGAGCTGCTCGCGACCCTTGCAGCCATGGTAGCTGAATGTGCCACTCATAACTTGGCCAATGGCAATACACGACAGGAAAAATTTTCAGGCTCCTGCTTATCGGTTGGGTTATCAATTATCAAAAAATTATCAAAAAATTATCAATTGCTTATCTATTGTTGGCATATCTAGCCAATTAAATACCCTTGCTGTGCCAACACCACTTTCCCGGCAGCTAGGTGACAAGCAAATTGTAATTCCATAGTAATTTTCCAATTCTTTGAAATATTTATTTCCAAATAACCACGTCTGGATTAAGTTGGTTTGAAAGACTTCAGTATGTGTTTGTCAGCTGAGAAGCAATATCGTTGCTCTTTATGAGTCCGAATCTGGCATCACCCATAAGGTCTGCATGGGTTGGTGGTGCTTGGTGCATCGTTACACAGCAGTAAAACACTCCTGTTCTACCAGACTTGACAAAAATAAAACCCCATGAATGCTATCCACACCACAGCAAACAACAACGGTTCCTGGACACTGGCTATGGTAAAACATAATCACAGCTATTCTGGAAAGCTCTGACAGACTATCTGGCAACTCTGAATTGTCTATATAAATCATTAGATTGCAAAACATTTCTGAGGGAAAAACAAATTAAAAGGTCAAGTCTTTAACACACAAACATGCAAAAACCTCCACAATATTAATTATTTTCAGCGTAATGTAATACTAACCATTGCATATAGTTCTGTCACAGAAGAGGAAGAATTTAATTGTGTCAGTGTGATTGTCCTGGGAATTGGGGAGCCTGCCGTAGGTAGGGAGCTTGATTTCAGCCCGTGAACGTTATTAGCAGCCTGTATAGAAAAGGCATTTCCATTCCTCGTGCCTGTGCCGCTCAAAAGCAGAGGTGCCTACCTTCTGCAAACGCCTAAACAAAGGGTTATTGCCTTGTCTTGAGCAAGAACACCACCAACAACAAAAATTAACTGCGTATCATAAGTTAAGTAAGAAATGTGTAAACAATGATTGATGGCAAAACTTTAACGTTTCCTACCTAACGATAGCTCGGGCGGTCACAGACTAATACAGCATCACAGCTGCTGTCACGGCTGCGCTCCTCACAGATGGGCTATAGGACCTCTTCGGACCTACGGCAAACTCTTATTACCTGTTCCATGGTCAGCATACACTTGTGAGATGTTCTCGTATTCAGTTGGTCTTTATTTTTGTTCTCCTTGTCCTGCAGCGAAGAAAAGTGGTCCCAAAGCATGGTAGCTTTCTGTTCACTAAGGGATTTTGTTCGGGTTAGTTTTATATTAGTTGAACTCCAGATAGCAAGCAAGAAGTATTGGTTTGTCATTGATATTTTCCTTTAGATTTGTGTTGTTATAACACAAAATTATGAAAACCATGTAGCAGTTTCAGGTTAATTTGTAGTTATATTTGCTGGCTTATTTCATTGCATTATTAAAACATTTAGTACTGTATGTGTCATTAATATTCCAAAAAGTAATTAGCATATTTAATCAAAAACAATTAGGAGCAAACATTGCTTCCCTTTTTAAGTGATAAAATATTTATGGCTGGAATAAACAAATGGAAAACCAAAAAGCACTTTGAGGTGTTGATTTCATGCACAGAAAACAAAACAAAAAAAGAATCACCCAAAAGCAAAAAGAAGACGCTGCCTTCCAGCCTCCAGCTGCCCCTGGTGGGTTTTGGGCTTTTATTCCTCTTGAGAATATCAATCACCATGTTACCGTTTCAAAACAATCAAGTTTTGTTCCTGTTTCCCCTTGTTGTAGTAAAAGAAGATAGGAGGATTAGGCAAAATTGTGTAAATCCCACCTTGGAGCCAGTTTTGTGTAGGCCAACCACGGTGGACACCGGTTCAAGGGTCTCCATACCAAGGACAGGCCAGAGACACAGAAAAGCTGAAAATGTTATTGAGCCCATCAGAGTCATGCTTCAATGAATTCATTGTTTGATGTGAAATGGAGGGCAAGGAAAATGAGACAATACAAAAGGGGTCTCTCTCTTTCCACTGGGCTTTTAGAGGTCTCATTGAAAGAAGCCATGTAAAAACACATTGCAACAAATTTTTCATAGTTGTAAATATTTGACCAGAACTTCAACATCAGATTAGCCAGTTGGCTTTAAGACCTTGAGGCCATTTCCTCTCGCGTTACCTAACTGCATCTTTCAGTCAGCTGTGTTGACACATCAGGGAGACTTCCCACCTATCACCTTTTCCAGCTACATCACCTACCAAATGGATGGTGTTATTTCAATTACCGTCGCACTAATCTTCTCTTATTGGGTTAGCTTTTTAATTCATTAGCAGGACAAGCACTTTTCCAAGTGTCTAGTAAGCGGTGCTAAGGCACTAAGATATCAACAGGGACTTTACGTGGAGTTTGTTGGTTGCTCTATTCTTTTACACTGAAGAACAAGAAACTCAACAACGAGACACAAATCCTTCGTTTTCCTGCTTTGCAGAGAAATAGGTTGTTTGCAGTGATTTGAAAGGAAACCAAAACCCCAACCTGGCCAGGGCCGATCGGGTGTTGCCGGGAAGGAGTGAGCGAGCTGGAAAGCAGCTCCCGCGCAGGTTTGTAAATAGGCTGCGTTTCTCGTCCTGAAACATTGCTCTGCTTTGCCGATTGTACTGTAAATTAGCACGCTCCTCTTTATGCACAGTCAAAAGAAACAAAATACATATGTAACACCGCTGCCTTGAACACGTGAGGGGAGGGAAAAAAAAAAAAATCTTCTGAAATGCGGAAAACATTTGTTCAAGTCTCCAAGGAAAACGAAGTCAAACCAAACAAGCATATAATATAGATGTACGCCTCATGGGCAAAGTTACCTCTAAGCCCATATGTTTTAACAAATTAAGAGGTAAATAATTTGCTGAAGGTACAGTTCAGCCACGTCAGAACACCTCTGGAAATGAGATATCTCTGCGTTTCAAGTGGTGTTTCTTCTCGAAAGACTTATTTATCTACTTTTTTAGGAAAAAAAAAAAACCACCTTGATTTGTCTCAAGGAACACTACTGTAAGTAACTATTAACCCTTTGGGGCCTCCACAAATGATGTGGTCATTTGAAGTCTAGCCTGCTTTGCTGCTCTTGTATCTGCCAGCAGCTGAGAGAGATTGATAAAATTCAGGTTTTCAGTAGGGTAAAGCCACCGGGGACTTCCTTGGGAATGAAAAGAGACACAGAAAGGTTACTACATGGATCCTAGAGTCTGGTACATAATCCTACCATTAAAACTTTAATTTATGAAAAGAATGCTAGTGTGGTCCCCAAATGGTTAAATTCCACTCAAACTTTTCATTTTAGTTAGTCATGAATACATCTAACGTACAGAGGCCATCAGCATCTCGCCACTAGAGACTATAAAGTCTACTTACATAGGGTTCCTGGGATTTTTCATGTTCTTATGGAAAATATCTCTGAAATCCCCGAGCTGAAAATTTTGATCTCATTTGTGGATGTGAGTGATGCTGAGAAAGGGTTGAAGAGTGAAGAGAACACTTTTCTCGCATAATTTCATTTGTCAGGAGAATCTTGCCTCTGACATTGGAAGAGTGATTTAATTGATTTTAATCATACACCTGAGATTGGGAAATTGAGCCCTCTGTCCTGAAAAATAATTCTGGGCTTCCATAAGAATGTCTAATTTGCAGCTAATAGGTTTTTTTCTTGAAGTTTTGTTATGAAGTTTAGAAAATACAGATCAAAGGCTCCCGTGTAGATCTGCTTATTGCAGCCGGAGACGTCAGCAAATCGGGGCCGTTGTGTTTCGGTCTTTCAGCCGCATGAAAATGCCCGTGTGCCTGGCGTGTAATGAGGTGCCGCCGTGATTTTGGACAGGCAGGAAAAAAAAAGCTCTGACTAAAGAGCACGTTATGCCTTCCGAGAAGAGATACTTTCATCTGCTGAGTACAGCCTGGAAGACTCAGAGAGCTGTGATACCTCACTTCTGTTCATGTTTAATCCTTGAATTTCGCCTGTCATTGAGTACAGTGTTTATAAATTGCTCATGTATGCCAAGGAGAGCCTTGTTGCCTGCCTCAGTTTGCTGCAATGATTTATTATAAATAAATATTTTTTTATCTCTCGGTTCAAAGTAAACAGCGTTATTCAATTACACGTATTAATAGCGAACACAAAAATGAAGCTGGATAACTTTCTGGATTACTGAGAACCAGTGCGCCTTACGGTTTTTTTCCCAGTAAAATCTCCGTGATCTTTATTACCTTTATCATCTGTTATTCAGAGGGGATTACAATCAGCAAGAAGTTTCCCTTTCCCCAATGACTGAACACTAAGGAAATACTTATATCGCGCCACGCAGCTCGTACTTGTTTGGGGTGTAAAACTCAATAGTCACAATATCTTCTCTGCAGTAGCAATCTGGAAAATTTGCATATTAGCCTTGCATTCAAATGATTTTATATTCCAAAACATCACTGACGATGCTGTTAAATAGCCATTCACTTTTCAGTGCTCCCTCTTGTACGGAAACTACAGAAAAACGAAAGGCGTTATCGATTACACGGCCACTTCGAGGAGGTGGGAGCCTGCAGGAGTAACTGGCAGAAGAAGTTCTGATGCAGGGATGGGCTTAATTTAAAGTGTGCGCTGTTCTGGGGCTGAGCTAGGGCAAATGCCGCTTTTCAGTTTGGCCCTGAAGACCCGGAAGTCTTCCAACCTGTTTTACTCAGACGCTGATTTTATACCATAGCTGTAACTTGAAATCTCGTTTTTCTACTGAGGAATCAAAATCGTCGGGGCGAGATTGCACTGGGTGATCTGAAGGTCTGAATCCTTCAAAAAGTCTGAATCTTTTGTTTTCTGGATTCAGCGATGTCTTATCAAAACTCTAAAACCTTCGAGAATATGCCGTCTTTCTCGCTTTTTTGGCAGCGAAGACACTAACGAAGTAGACACCATAAGGAGCTGATAAGCATATGATTAGTGTTATTTCCGCAGCCGCAAAAATATTTATAGTGAAGGCCCTGCACAAACAGAAATATCAGCTCCTGTTGAGGCAGGGACAGTTTACATTTTGGCGCAGCTGCCAAAGCACAAGAAAACCTTTTCTGCCCGTATTGGTGAGGATTTGGGGTCAGCTAGAATAAATTCAGATGAGTCCTGTTGATGCAAGTTTAGCAGCGGTGCTGCCGCTTGCCGGAGCTTTGGGCTCCTTTGCAGGGGGTTTCTTGCCTCTGCAAGTGCCAGGAAACGGTGTAAGTCTCCAAGAGAGCTGCTTGGTGGGGTGGAAATTTTCATGCCGGGGCAAAAGAAAGCAAACTAGAACCCAACAGGCATGAACCTTGCCTTCGGGTGCTACGGCTGGGCACGGCTCCGCTATAGTCAAGACAAGTGTGAAATTTTGCCCTGGCTGAAAATCCGGTCTGGCTACGGAACTGTCAAGAGAAATCCCTCTAGAGGGGCTGTGCGCCCAAGCGACCACTCCAGCACACTGATTTCATCCTACTCTTCCGTATTCCACAGGAGACAAGGCGTTATTCTGCTGCCCTGGGAAGTTCAGCGGGCTGAAGCAGCTTGGGGGAGAACAGAGAGAGGAAGGCTGACCGGGCGCCTGGCTGGTGGGGTATTTTACGCACGTGCAGCACGTGAATGTTTGCAGTCGGGCAATATGTTTAGCAAGCAGGCCCCGAGTGCTTGTCTAATAATTAGTTAATGTTTGCAAAGCAGTTTGAAGGTGACCAGTGCCGTGCAAGTGTTAAGTGTTATTATTATATAAACTGGTACGGCTCATTGTACTCCTCTAGCTGTAGCAACCACAACAATCTTGATGATGCCTGTTAATTCTGCTGACTCTTTTATCATTACCCTCCATTGGTGATTAAGTGTCATTTGTCTTATAATTTTAATGTTATCTTTAACACACATAATAAAGTTTACATAATTATAGCCTATTAATATAATTTGCATGCATGTTACTGGCAAGGCAAAGAGAATGTTTCATCACCCAGCATGCGATTTGGCTTATTTAACCATTTCCTTTTAGTTTTCATCAGTAGATCAGCGTGCCTTCTAAATGGAGAAAACCTCAATAAATCCTCTTTTCAGGATTCGCGTCTGTATTAAGTCTCTAAAGGTCTCGGCAGCAGGACTACGAAGCGCTGAAGGGGGAACGCTTCTGAATGTCTGCTGTGGGAAGTTTTAAAAATTCACACTTGCTTCAGACAAGCGTGGGTCTTCCTAATGAAACCTGGGAACAAGGTGCTCTCGTGAAAGCTTTGAACGTGTGTATGCGCTGTACTTCATAGCCGAGCTATAACAAGACTTTAAATGAGTAAACAGTGTTTAGATTGAACATGAAAAGAGTCAGCATGAAAAGACAGGTTCAAAATATTACATGATGCTTTGCAAAAGTGTAAATGTGCCTGCCTTTATTTTTTTTTCTCTTGGTAAATGGCAAGCGTTTACAACCCAACTAAAACAGTACCAAGAGAAATCCTGTGTTTGCTCTTTGGAAGATATTCAATAAATTATAGTGAGCTGCAAATGTCACTGGATTGGGAACTGTAAGAGCTTTACCTTTAAGTCTTTAAGTAAAGACTTGCAGCTGGTGCAGTGGCTAGGTAATCCCTAATGATAAGCTGCTTTTAATGTGGGGGTGAGGCAGTTTTCACACAGATATTACTGCATTAACCTTACTCTAGGTACGGTGCAGGTGTGCACAATATTGCGATTTGCAGCCTTCCCTACTTTATTCTTCCAGGGTATCTGAAGCCTGCTTTAACAGATCCTCTTATACCATGGTGAAAAGATTGCAGTTCAAGCCTATTATCAACAAAAACCTGCCAAAAGGGCTACATTGTCAGACTTTATGATGGTACTAACTATTCTGTTGTTCTCTGGAGACCAAACTTAGACCATTAAATTCACTTCATTTGTGATTTCAGTGACCTGGACTGCAGACATAGGTCTTTTGATGTAAAATGCTAGCACAAGAATCAATGGTACCATCTAGTTCTCCTTAAAGCATACCATAAAAGCGTAATGGTACTCTTCTAAACAAAAGGTGACACTACTCTTGTATAATACAATTATATGAGGATGATGTTTTCAGCAGAGTTTATTTGATATTATGATGTGCAAAGACTTTACACATTGAAATAAACTGCGTAGCTGAGTTCACTCCATTATTTTCAATAGACTGACTATATTGTCTGCACTGGAATACAGATAATTTTCATACAGTGGGGAGCTATTTTCATATCCTCTCTATGAAATAGATGAGATTATAAACAGGCTGGGATTACTCAAAAACCAACACAAGCCATGTCTACAGACCCATTTAAGACAAAGGCTGCCTCTGAAATGGTCTCCTCTGATAGAGAGGCGCCCAGGACTTGCTCCGTTTATTTGACAGATGACAGCTATTTATAGCAAATGTGTAACATTTTTGAAAATTAAAATTTTACAAGTGGAATTTAGGTGTTATTTTCCACTCGAGGGACTAACATTTCTGTCAAAAGACCTTTTTTATACAGGGACCATCTTCAGTGTTAAACCTATTTGTAAACAAACCCGTTGCGATAGCTCGTTGTCAAACAGTGAGCAGGTTTACAATTAATGAAATTGTTGCAACAAAATAAATGGAGAGTTACTGCGGCTGCCAGTGTGTTCGCATTGCTGCACGAGTGAGGAGACACTGCTTCTACCACGGACTCGACACCGGGAGCTTTTCGCAGCGAACCGGCGTTGAAAATAAACGCCCACCTTCCAAGTCAAAGGCAACGCAAACTGCAGTGTTCGCCTTCGCTGCCGGTTTGCGACCAAACCGAAAAGCTCACAAACCACTAATCGCAGGGTTGTCCGAAAAAAAAATCACAGATCGGGGTGTTCTCCTCCCCGTCTTTTTGGAAGCACTTTCCCATTTCAAATGCAGGAGGCAAGTTGCAGGGGGTCAGCTCTGATGTGGGGTGAGGGTGATGAGGGTGATGCGGTGTCGGATCATGGCTTTTGTGCTCCTTGCAGGAACTGGGAGACTTCAGAGGGTTATACGGGGGTTACTGCTAGCCCCAACAGGACGTTGAGAGGATGCCCATGGATGATGTCGAGGGTGAGATACGCTGCATACATTCAGCATCGTGATGAGGGGGCTGGGGTGGGAAGAGTGGGGGCGTTTGCTGAAGACACCGCAGTGATCGGGGAGCCGGCCACCGCCTTTGGCGTTGCATTGCTCAGTGTAGATGTCTGCGATGGAGACGATGTTGTTTCTCCCCCGCTGCGGTGTGGCTCTGGACTCCACCATCAGGGAGGAGTGACTTGCTCCATTGGCGTATTTTCCACAGTCTCAGGTCGTTGTTCCCAAGTTCTTACTTAAACACAAAACTACAAAAAGACATCCACTGCCACTGAAATGCATCTGCGATCGCTTCATCCGCTCCCTTATAGCTGATCTCCGCTTCACTTCCCCGTTGAAGCCACAGCAGCATCATGAGCTTCACGTCTGCTGTGTAGGTGTTCAACGCTACTGCTCGTCTCCCTCTGCTCGGCCTCGGTGGCATGGCTTTTCACATGAGGTTACAACCCGGAGCAGGCTAAAGGGGAACAAAATCCCCAAGAAAAGAGGGGATTGCTCATAGGGAAAAGGGAGGGATCCTGCCATTTCCCCAACAGGTTGCTTTTTGCCTTTCTGCTTTTGTTCTCAAAGAAAATTTAAGTCTTATTTCTGGAATAAAAAAGTTTCTCTTTACGCAAGTTAACATCTTTTTTTAGCCTTTCTAATTCTAACTTCCAAGACTTTTCCCTCCTTTCCCCCTCGCAGAGCTTTGTTCGTCACCACAAAAGCAATAAGACATTACCGTGAGATGCTGCAGAAGGCAGGAGTGTTTGCTTACCACTGCCCTGGTATTACCGCAGGAATTTATTTCCTTATATTTTAGCTGCTGCATCTTTTCTTCCCCCCCCCCCCCCCAAA
>VZSC01019635.1:130100-157600 GCA_013398225.1 Steatornis caripensis
CCCCCCTCCAAATACAAGGAAGTAATAGTTTTGTCCCAATGGCTGGCTGTCCAGATGCTCACCCCTGGAGACGGGAGGAAAGCATGACCAAGGGGATGGGTGTCCATGAGCAACCACCTTTCGGGTGGATTGCCTAGAAAAGACAGCAGAGACGAGATTAAAGCAAGAGCAGCTTCACTCTAGTGGTGCTACTTCGTTATACAGGGCCTTGCCTTCTCCTGGTATTATCTTACACCGTGTTCAGAGGAAGAAGGGACTAGGGAAGCAAATAGGTCATTCCACAGGGTGCTAATGCCGCAGCCAAAGTCGAGCAAGAGTAGCCTGTGTCTGGCCATTAGTGCAGGTTGCCTTATGAATGGTTTTAATTAGTTATATCAGGGAGGGCTGGGAACCCAAAGGGCAGGCTCTTTGCTTCTTCCCCCATTGGGTGTTTGCTGTTTCTTTTTTTTAATGTCTACTCTTGACGAACTAAAGTCTTGCAACTAGACGAATGTTCTTAATTAAGCAGAGGCAGCAGCAGATATTCCATGGATATCAGGAGTTCGCCTCAAACACGCCATTTGAAGGACATGGGGCTGCACAAAGCAATTTCTCGTTCCATCCAGTGTTCAATACTGTACACATATACCATTTTTTTTAAAATTCTGGATTTATCCATAAGTCTGAGCCTGTGATCCTTATGCTTTCTAGGCTCTCTCCAAAATAATCTGAAAGTTATATTTAGGGAAAAAAAAGAAGTAAATAAGGAGCGGTTCCATCATCTCATTTTTTTTTCGGTGGTCACCCAAAGGGAGAAAGAAGTAGGAAATATTTCATCACAAAAATACAGTATGTTTAAATGGAGAGTATAAACAAAACCTAAAAATCCCAACACGTGGACCTGTGTGTCTTTCCATTTGATTTTCCTTTGTAATTAATATGAAAGCATTGTAGAACCCGATACTGCTTTAGCCGAACTTTACCGTGTCTCGGAAACAGCAAAACACGGGAACGAATAGGTAGGGGCTTTATGTATGTATACACACATGTGTATTGATTGTATTTTTTTTTCTGTTGTTTCCTACATCGGTTCATTGCACGAAAGAGAAAGCTTTCCTCCAAATGCAAAATTTTAATAATTTCAATAAGAAATTTTCATCTGTTAAGTGAGCAGGTCTGTTTGCCGCTTGCCTCACTAATCTGGGACAAAACAAACTGGGCTGATCTGATCCAGTACCCTGCAGAACTTCAAAAACACAGACCCGAGCTTCCCGTGTCCTGAAATGCAAAGACTTATTTTCCAAATGCCGTTAGTCGCAGCCATAGGGGGGCTGCGTGCCACTCGCTGGAGACCACACGGAACCCGCAGCAGCACATGGCTCGGTGCCTCCCTCCTCCCTTCATCCGTGGACCGAGTGCGCACTCAGCTCCGGGCTCCATCCCTCTCTCCTTCAGCAAAACCGGGGGACGCAGAACCCCTGCACGTGGGATGTCGGGGTCACCGCGCTCCCCGCGCCAGGCTACCTGTCGAGGCTGCAAAATCAGGCGACACGAGCTGAGCCTTGTAACAAAAATCCCTCTGAATTGCTCTCGGTTTGAACACCGGTGTTCGTTCTTTTGAGAAAGTTTATGCTTTAGGCAGAGCTTTTTCTACAAGCTTTTACACCACACGTGTATACATTATACCTCCAAATTGCCTCCAAGCTGACAGTCTTTCGGGTGCATCAACTACTTTACTACCAAAGGGGCAGCCAGATTAATATATATTTTTAAACCGCCAAGGCAAAATATTTTGGAACGCTCTTTTCTGCAAACCTTTGACTTAGCGTTCAAATCTGAAAACAAGCCCATCAGCAACAGCTCGAGCCGATCAAAATACCTTGGTGCCTTGATTGATAAATACGGCATGTTTACACTGCGACTACTGCATGCTATTTTCTGTCAGCGCTAATTTATCTGAAAGTCTTAACCTGTGTGTTATAAATTCAGTAGCGTTTTATAATGAGGGCTGTTGAAATAAATCACCCCCTGCAAATAATATTCAAAGAAGTCGGTAAAGTCTTCCGTCGCACGGATTCCGGCGTACGAATAGCTGTGACACCCAGACAGACAGACACATTAACCTCTTAGAAATCCAGAGAATCTAAGCCTTTTAAGTGTTGCCACATGCAATTCTTCCATAAAAAGAAGCACACAGCATTAAAGCTCTCTTTCACAAGTGGCTTTAATATTGAAAAACTCCACCGTAGACAGACGGAGAAAGGTGGAGTGGGAGGAAGAAGGAGGAGAGCAGACATCTATCCTGTATGTATTTATATTATTAGGCTCAGATTATTAATATTTTTACTGCAGGCTTCCCTTCTGTTTGCAAGTGAATCAGTTTTTGTCTCCGGCATTTCTCAGGGCACGCGCGCGCGGACCTCGGTGCTACACGGGGCTCTATTAAGCCGCTGTTCAATAGTTTGGTGATATTCAGACAATATTGAAACATTCCCAAATGAACTTTGCAGGGAGACATTTTCATTCGCTGCCTCCCTCCTCATGCATATTAACAAATGGTATGCAAGGCCTCATTTAATTCACTGATTTTACATTCGGATCACTTTCTCTTTTACAGCTATTTTTACCGGGCTTCATTAATCTTTGTTGAATACAATGGCATACATCTTTAATGCGGCCGCTGTCAAGTCATATTTCAGTAAGAGCTGCAAACTGAATGACAGCAAGCAATATTAATAAATTTAACATAGACTATATCAATTTTTAACAGAATGAATGTGGAAAGCTAAATGTATTATTTTTCGTTTAAATCATAGGGTTTATCACCAGTTAAGTAGCAGCGATTTCGGGAAACTTGTGACGTGCCGTACAAATAGATTTACATCTCATTAATAAGTAAATTAGGCAAATGCCTTTCAAGTTCAGACAAGTACATAAGTGTAATCTCCATATTAAAGGAGTAGTCTTTGATAAACCACCGAGGAATTGCAGCAGCCAACTATGTGACATGTTGCCAGTGCCTGAACTCTTCCACATTCCCACCTTTAATTACACTGGTTCATTACTAAAGAGATAAGTGTCTCTCCAGTTAAGATTCTATAAATGAGCAGCATGCAGGATCCTCCCAAATCATTTTTGCGGAAACCATGAAAAGGTGGTAACAGTTATGAAAAAACGAATTATCACCTGCTCTCTTTTCTTCCTTCCCTGTAATAACATTAAAATATTAAGATGAATTCCTTTTAAATCTCGGAAAGAAATTGTCCATTAAGAGATGCTATTTTGTTTAAGAAAGAAAGAAACGTTCAAAAAAAAAGAAAAGAAAAGGAAAAAAAGAAAAGAGAAAACTCCTCTGAATTTTTTTTTTAATTTCCCTTCATAAATCCCAACAGAGATAATTTGCTGTAAAATTTAAACCCAGCGAGAACTTGTCTGTCTGTGTTAAATAAAAAAGTTACGGTTGGTAGGAGACATGTTTTTGCAGTAGCTTTAGCGATTATAGGAAATTACATGCAAAGCCAGAGTTCTGATCCTAAGTTAATTTATAATTGGAAAAAACTTATTAATTAGCTATGTCATTCTAATTAAGAATTAGAGGAGTGTGCATTAGAAAGTCAGTCAATATCCAGCTGACAGAATTTAAAAAACCCACAGAAGCCTGCAAGCTCCGTAGCTCCGTCCACCGTCTCCCCTGTCATCTTTTTAAGGAATTTTCTGATGCCTAACAGAAATCATCCCACTAAATACGGATATCAAAGGAAATAAATCGGGAATTTTGTCGTGCTGGGAAGGAAATCCCTAAACCGGGCTGGCAGAGGTGCTTTCCAGGACACCTTTTGCACCTTTCAGGGTAATCCTCAAACGCAGCTCATGTCTGGAGAGCGCCGTCCTCCTGCAGCCGGGAGAAAGGAGCACATGCCTGCGTGCAGCGGTACCCATCGGCGCGCGCTTTCCGATACCCAGGCGGTTGGTCTTCCCACCAAAAAATAGCAAAACCACTCGTGAATAAAGACAAAGGAAGTAACTCTGAGGCCCTGTCATGTTTGCACGGGGAAGCACTACAAATTTTTCCGATACTCCTACGTACAAACAGTTCACTGGGAACTCGTTCCTTCGCCTACATATATGTATTTCCCATAGCGCCAGCCTCAGCCCTCGTGGCACGTTCCCCCTTTAGGCCCTTTTCCTGACATTATCATAATTCATTGTTTAAGAAACACCCCATGTGTAAATATTTTTTGTTAAGGTTTTTGTCTCTCCGGTGTGCTAGAATTTTAAAGAGCGCTTTAGTATGAAATTAGTGAGAAAGTTTGGACACTTTTGTAACTGAAATTAATACGCATGTTACTGATACAAGCTTCATAGGCTTAAAATATACTTTTATTTAGACAAACATTGAAAGAAAGGCAAAGAAATTCTACCAAATATGAAACACAGGCTGGATGAAAATGAAACCAGTTCTTCCCATTAAGAATTGGCAACGCTGGAAATGCGAAAGGAGAAGTAAAACTATAAAAGCTAATGTCTCAGATAATTGCACCCTCCAAAAAACTAAATAAAATAAAATAAAATGATTAAAATAATTTGACCTAAGCCTTTCACATTTGTATGGACCATTTTCCATCTTGTTCTTCCTCTTTCAATTAGAGTAGGGGAAAAAAAAAGCTGCTCAGTGATGGAATTCAGTTTACTTATTTGAATACCAAAAGATGACCCCCTCCTAATGATATAAAAACTCTTTTGCATTAGCAAATTTCTATTCTGTATTTGTTTTGCTAGCGCAACACAATATTCACTTAATATGCTACTAGTATCTTATCAAGTTAATGATCTGTTGTATGTATAGAGTAAGCTTGTTACTCATTTTAAATTAGATACAAAAGCACCGCTGTATGGAAATTTGAATACTTGGGATTTTTATGAAATTATAGGGCTTTCATGCTTTAACAGTCTATAGACAGCCTTAGCAAAACAGCGGTAGTTAGCTTTGTCAATGTGACATCACAGACACAGGCTCGGCTTAGCCTGATTTAATGGATCTCAAAATCAAATTATTGCCTAGAGCCTCTCCCCAGTTTTTGGGTCCTCCAGCTCAAAATTTAAAGATCACTTTATGAAATGTATCCAAGGAGTTGGATTTCGAAGGCATTAATGTAGGGTAACCCTGCTCCGAATGATCCAGCTCTTGCAGACTTCACTGGGTGTCCAAGTAGACTAATGCCAACTGCTCACGGCATTCGCTCCCAAGACATGTATTTGCATATTTTCAGAAAAAAAAATATTTCTCATTAGTTCAAGCTTATGGTAAAAAGTAAATATGAGTGGAGTTAAATCCTACGGTCATTTAGCATCCTTTTGCAGGCCTATACCTGATACTGGTCCTTGCTGCAGCTCTTCCGAGAGCCTCCTACATATGCATGCCGCACACCGCCATCTAATTAATTGCAGTCTAGAGCCTAAAGACGCAGTATTTCTTATCAGTTTAGAAATAGTAGACAGATGCAGGAAATACGGTGTCGTGCTTCTCAGAAGAATTCTCCTTTGTGCAATTTGTTCACTTTATCCTGGTCAAAAAGGAGCGCAGTATATTCAACTTAGGGAAGCGCTCGTGCTTTGCGTGCTCGGAGCACGGCTGTGCCCGCCGAGCCTAAGTCAGCCAGCGACACCCACCCGCTCCACCTTGCCTGGCACTGCTGCCTTACTGGAAACACCAGCTTCATGAATCTCCAGGAGCTTCGCAGGTGATGTCTGAGCCCCAGCGAAACATCCGTCTGGTGTCCCCGGGACCTCACGTAGTCCCAGGAAGGTCAGACCCTTGGATCTTTGCTGGCAATTTTGCCAGAGCAAGGCGACGGGCTGGCGTCCACACCAGCAAAAAGCAGCAGCGCTTCACCAGCATGGCCTCTGTGCATTTCTCCAGACCATTTAATGAGAAAGTCAGTACCTTTACACGCAAAACCCAGTCCAAATCAATATTGTCTTAGCATATCCATGTTTTAGCCACCTAAATGCTGTTTGCTTGCGGCTCCAGCCTAACCCAGGCTTGTCTGATTTTCATCTCAAATCTCCTTTGTCGATGTGACCTCACATCCTCGGAAGGGGTCTCTCTCCTGGCAGACCCCACTGCCCTGGGGCAAGACTTCAAGTCCGTTTGCTTACTTTAGCTGAGACGTTTGGGGTTGACTCCACAAGGTGCTGCGGATTTCTCCCGCATGCTGGGAGAGCAGGCAGCAGGGATGGTTGAGAAGCTGTCAAAACAGCGACGCGTGACGGCCTCAGCTTCTCGGGGATGATTTCCACCTCCTTTTGGAGCGCTCTAGAGGGCCATTTCTCAGGCTGGAGTGCCACATGTGATAGATCTGCAGGGGCAGTGGCATATTTTGGGTCTCCCCATTCTGTTTTCGTACGTGGGTAAAGAGAAGCCATTGCCTGGCATCACCCGCTGGGGACATGGAGAGACGATGCTGGTCTGTGAACGATCGTGTTTGCAATCATCTCAGGGAAAAAATATTCCCCTCATTTCCTTTTCAATCATTTACAGATGCTTTATGCACAGTTTCAAAAGACTGGCTAAGGATTAGTCCATCCTCTCTTCAGCCAGGCTGAAGATTCGATGTGCGGCTAGAAAAAATGGAGAAAACCCTAAGGGTTTCTTGTGACTACCCAAGAACTGGTGCAAGTTTCTGTGTTTGTTGAAGAAGCTGTCTTCTTAAAACGTCACTGCAAAGGGAGGTACAGGGTGTGCTGCAGGTTCCGAACACCTTGTGTCACCTCCTGGTGCTGCAGCACAGGCGTGCTCAAATTGTCCCTCAACGATCGGTGGGAAGGGGGCTCGTCAGCACCAATTTATTACACTCTTTCATGATACAGGCGAATTAGGCTGGCCCCAATCAATAGCATTAATGAAATGTCATTTACTCAAAACCCACCCCTTAAGCAAAGCGGGTTGGTGCTGCTGGGCCAGGCTCCTGCTGTTGGAGCGCGTCAAAGCACCAAACTCACTGTGTGCTTCTGTGGGTGACGCTGGAGCCACAGCTCATCCAGCACCGCAGCGGGGATGGGCAGAGCATCATCAGGTGGGCAGAGCATCGCCAACGGGCAGAGCACCACCAGCGGGCAGAGCGTCACTGGATGGGCAGAGCAGCGCTGCGCCGCCGCTGCCGTGATGCTGCAAAAGAGCAAACTTTGGCTGTGCTCCCTGCTCAAAATGCAACTATGTAAAGGTCACAGAGGAGGAGATGAAACTAGGAGTTGTAATAAGGAAGGAGAAATAAAAAATAATGACAGAAATAAATTGTCATAAGAGGGGATACAGTTATGATTTATTGTGATATTCTACAAATTTGGAGGTGATTAAAAGCCACCTAAAATTCACATTAACAAGTCACATAAAAATGGAATTAAACTAGTGGGCATAATGTGGCAGGGTATAAAGAAAAATCATGACAGAAATAAATTGACAGAAGAATGATACTATTCAAGTTTTACTCTGTCGCGTCACACTGACAGGAGACTAGTATTTTAATTTCAGAGTTGTGGTTGAGTTTTTGGAGTTCATTAAAGGCCCACATTAAGAATCTCATAAAAGTGAGAAGAAATTAGTGACCATAATGTGGCAGAGGAAATAAAGAAACAATAATGACAGAAATAAATTGACAGAAGAATGATACACTTAATGTTTCACTCTGACACCCTCTATTAATAGGCCGCTGCAAGCTGGAGCAAATGTCATTCATATTTTAGCCAAAGTATACCACTAATTAGGCTGGCTTTCTGCACTGGAATTAAATTTGAGATCCCTCACCTTTAGAGTGGGATCATTTGAATTCGAAAGAAAAGAGCTGGTGACAGAAAAAAAAACTTTCTGCTCGGGCTCTTCTAATGAGATAAAATTCCCCCTTCTCCCCATTTCCTAGCTATAATTGCTGATTATGTTGTTACACAGGAGCGGCTCTCCGCTCTCTCCTCCCCATCATTATGATTTAGTCTGGCATATCGGGGTGCTTCAAACACGGACTGAAGTGGTTTGAGTCTAATTTAGCACTCATTTAGGCCGCAGGTACCGACGAAGGTAAACACCGCATTGTTATAATTAATTACCCCTTAGGCCTAGCCAGGCCAGCTCTGTTTCAGCTGACCCTTATAATAATAAGGCTTAGGGGCATATTGTATTTCTTTTGACAGATTAATTAGAAATTCAGCCGTGGAGGTACAAAGCAACTCTGTCATGAATATTTAAATGGACTGACACAAAAAATCATGAAAGGGCTGCTGAACTACATGACAGACAGGGGATATTAGCCAAGTGATTCTAATCAATAATCTCTTGATCTCTTACATATTAATACACTGCCTGCTGTTATTAAGCTCCATAATAAGGAAGGGGAGAGAAAGTTAGTGTAGCTCTGCTGTAGGGCTCGCCGGGCCCCCAGTGTATACACTAACTGACGGAGAAAATGCACAGAGGAGCCGAGCCTCAGCCTCTTCAATCTCATCCAATCTTAAGGAATGGCAGCTCTGAGCATCGCCGGCCGGATAATTATTGGCCCTGACAAGGTGAAGGCGTTTGCAGGCAAATGAGATGGGAAGTAGGATAAGTCCCCAGACCACCCAGCGCAGGGCACGCTCAAAACCAACCGCGCGCTACCGTTCGGGCTTGTATTTGCTTTAGCAGGGGAAATATGGGAATCACAGCGCTTTTGAGTCGTGTTGAAGGGTCAGTGACAGTCGAACACCGGGAGCTTGCTGTTACTGTTGTTAATGTTAACTTTAACACCAAGTCAACTGGATTTACCCCCGGTCCCTTTGCTCATCTCCTATAACATCAAGGCCACCGAGTGAATTAAGCAGTGGAGTAGAGCTGAATATCATCTAAATTCATTACTGCCGGTTCCTCCTGTAAATGGGGGAGGAAGCTATGCGCGTTGCTCTGGAAATGTGCCGGCGCCACATCACCAAAGACTTTCTTTGTGCTACGCAGGCTCGAGGTTGGGTAGAGAGTTAGCCGCAGCGGCACGCCGGTGCCGGATAAAGGGGGTTAGTGTAATGAGAACCGTAAGTACTCGCAGAGCTAATATGCTCTGTTATCTCCGAAAAATGATCCCCACAATGTGCTCGTGTGGCGCGAGAGAAAGGGCTCAGCTGGAAAGGGAACTGGACCGGCTCCAGTATCTGGCTAAACAACTTAAAAAAAAACAAAAAAAGATTAAATGACAGGAGCAGGGAGTGATTATTAACATATTTAAATCGCATGCACACAATGTTCAGACGGGATTATAGGGACGATGTCAGCTTTTTAAAAAATGATTCAACAGCCAAAATATTAGATATACTTTTTTTCCCCCTCTTTTTTGTCTTATTTGGATTACAAGTGAGTCCCGGCGTTGGTGCTCACCGACGGTCCCCTGCAGCCGTGCCCATCCTCACACTGCAGGTTCAGCAGCCTGGCCGAGGCCAGCAGGAGACAATTTGGATTTCAGAGCTGGATTCGCCTTATCACAGAAAACCCCACGAAGACTGCGGGACTCGCAGTAAATTCGCCTAATTTCTGTGCGACAGCTGAGCGGGGGAGAGGGTTGGAGGACGTATCTCTCTACACAGAACACGTTTGATGCCACCTGACCCCCATGGCCTTAGTGTCCCACTTCTAACGAGTCCGGACTGCAACTGGTAGTGGTATCACAAGCCTCTTAGCCCCTAATAACTCACCCCATACTTCTACCCTTGTTTTGTCGCGATTGGGTGTCTCTGAGATGCCCACGAGAAAAAGAAAAAAAACAAATTGAAGTGCAAAACCAGCGGGAGCAGGTTAATGAGCAACTCCAAAAGATCTAAGACCCCGGTGCCACCAGAAGAAGACCTTGGAGATCTGTGTAACCTCTCCTGATCGGGTGGGAACCCTCCTGGAATTGGGGGCAGCCTCAGGACGGTGCCCTGGATCTCCCCGTTGCTTGCCTCTCCTGCAGGTACTGCAAAAGGCACCGCAAATGTTTGCATGAGGACAGGGTTCAGGTTCGAGGTAGAAGGGAATGGTGCCCAGCTATCTAGCACGCTGTGACAAGAGGTTATTTTGTGTTGTGATCGCACACTGAATGGTTTCCTAAACTCTGTTTCAAAAAATCATACGTTTATAGGCACAGTGCCATCATTTTGTGAGAAAAAAAGCCCTGTCCCGTTTACAGGCCTCATCTGCTGAAGGCTTTGCTGCTTTGAGCGAGCTCAGTAAATGCTTTGAGTTTTGCAGGAGCACTAAGTTAAAAATACGTAAATCTTAAAGGTGCATTTAAGCTTGAAAAACCACCTCCCTTGAATTTATCAACACTTATATTTGCAGGTCACACTTTACTTGCACTTACAAGTTTAAGCCTAACCCTTCTCATTACTTCAATGCTGCTTTTAAACCTCTAATGCATATTTAAGTGGTAGTATTAAAAAACAGTGTGTCAACTGCCATTGATGTGCGATGTAGGGCACTGACCCTTTGAACGCATTATCATGTCATTGGACCCATTAAACATAGCCATTTCTGTTGCTCTTAATTGGGTTGTGCAGCGTGTAGCAGTTGCAAGTGGTTACAGTTTATGCCATGAATTAGAATAACAATAATATCGGTTAGCGCGGCAGAGATCTATATGGGTACCGAATGCGTATGCTCAGTGATTGCTGAGAGTACCACTTGCACTCAACTTGTCACCCGTCTCCTTTAAGGGTAACAGAGGTTTAATTTATGAGAAAAAAATCAGCTCGTGGCCGCTGCTCCACCCGCGCCTCTTAATTAAACAGAGCGTCTTCTTCCAAAGCACCGTTACCGCGCGGGTTCTGCTCGTGAAACAACGTGCTGTTCCCTATGAATCCATTTTTTAAAGTATCTGGCCCGGAAAAAGAAATCCAATACATCCTATCTGGTTTTGGTAGGAAACTGCAACTCCTTTTTCCCTTTTTTTTCCCCCTTTCTTTTTTTCCTTTTAAAAAATTGGATGTCAGAATTCATTTGGACTAAGGCCAGGGTACTTTATGGCAAGTTTCAGCAGCTGAAAATATTTGCATCTGATTTATAAAGTTTTGCAAATCCATGTAAACGCGAAACAGAGCCTAACGACGGTGGCACTGCCTGCCATGCTGTTACAATTAGAAGTTGGCCCACACCGAGTCGCTGGCATGGAAGTGGCCTGAACTTTGGATCTCGAGTTGTGTTTGCAGGGGCCAAATCAAAGCTCTGGGCCCTAACACTCCTGAAATGCAGAGATTTCTGGAGCTGGCTCAAAATTTTATAGCCAGGACCCATTTCCAATAATTAGTACTGTTGTCTTTAAATATCAATGGAAGTCGTGATGTTTTATCATTTGCAGCTGGGCATGCATGAGTACCCTTCTCGCTGGTGTGGTGCTCCCAAAGAACAGATAATTAAGAACAAGGAAAACGGACTCCAAGCAAATGCCAAATTAAATGTCCAAATGCAAAATGTGTAGTAATTGCAATAGTAACAGCGGTGGTGACAGCAACAATCATTTCCAGCCTAGCGGTTTTGTTTATAAAAATGTTAGTAAAAGGTGCGGAGCTGGAAACAAATAACTTTACCTCAGCCCTTTTATTGCAAAAACATAATAAAGTGCAAGCCAAGAAGTAAATTCATTGCAAGTCATATTAAAGGTTTTGGACCAAAGTGAAGCTGTTACAAACTACATCTGTAAAAATTGTGTAATTATTAGGGGTGGGTAAAATCTGGCAAGAATTATTTTCTTAAGTAAAGCGTAAAAGAGAACAGATGTGCTGTAACTGACGCATTTATTTTTTGCCAGTTTCACTAATTCTGTATAAAAAGTTGATCTCGTTTATCATATTATTCAACGGATTTCGAGTTAGCGAGGCAACGGTGACTTTTTTTCGCCATCCCAGCTTTAATGCCTGAGAAAAGCAGGGGGGTGGGGAAGGTTGTCTCACAGAAAGAAAATTAATTTGTTTTATTGGGCACTGAAAACCCAAGCCTTTTGTCAAACAGAGAAGAAAACATATATTTGGAGGGAGAGCTAGGTCACTAGTTAAATGTCAAGGTCTGCTAAAATCAAAAGGTAGGAGGGGTGGGTGACAATGAAATATAAGTAGAAAACCATAAATGTAAAGAAACACCACTATTCCTGAGCTGGGGTGGAATGAGAAAAAATGGCCAAAGACAAAGATAGGCAGCCCAGGTCTGGAAGTAATTACGGCCAAGTGAAGACAACTGAATTCCATATTACTTTGGTGGATGTCTGTAAAGGCAGTTTGGGGAGGTATTTTGGTAAGGTTTACTTTTTGGAGCTTAGCAACATAAATTTGTTGTCACTGAACTATTAAATAAAATAGACACGTGTTGGCAAAGAGTGCACAGCCAAGGGATGGAACTGATTAAGGGACAGCCTATGAAATAATAGCTTAAATGGGCCCACTGCAGGATTTTAATATCCCATGACAACACTCAATTGTCAAATTCTGCTGGAGTGTCCAGGATGCTACTAAAATTAAGCCAGAAATTCCTAGATTTATTCTATTTTTTTTACAGCTAAGAACAGGAAATGCCAGTAAGCTGTGAGAATCTGAGCAAGAAACAAGAAACTGGGAAGAAAAGAGGATGGTCTGAAATTTTATGAGATTTCTGCCATTAAATCTATAACAAATGTCTTTCACCTACACACGATAAAGAGGCAATGTGGGATTTTAATTGGACTTTTGGCTTTTCTTCATTTGATTTAAACCTAGGTAGAATTTCAAACAATAACACTGGAACACCTGGTTAACACGTTAGATGATATGTATAGTTGTAAATTGTGGTTTTAATAGGTGCTCACTGGGGGATTGCAAAGGGTCCCATTGTTCGGCTTGGCAGATATTAAAAAAAGTTCATGAACTACTGGGATTTAAAACCCACTCACATGATTTTAATATTACTCCAGTAATGTAATTTGATAATTTGACCAAACTTGTGGCCAATTTGTGGACAGAGAATCTAATGGTCACGTTACGTGATTAAAGTGCCCCGATACGCGACTAAGAATAACGCCCATTTTAATTTATTGCAACAGGCCAAGCTGGAGAACAGCAACAGTTACTGAAATCTGATAATCATCATATAACATGGGCATAATCAAAGAAACGCATACAGGAAGTCTGCTTCCAAGAACAAACACAGCCCACAAATACTCTGCGCATTTCTCCACTGTAAGAACGACCTAGGGTAAAACTTTTTGGCAAGTAAGCTTCCTCTTCCTTTTCAGTTCAAGAATAAGGACTCATCAGGCTTTAAAGAGACCAGTCACTTGAAATGATTTCTTTTTTTTAAAGCTTTTAAGAAACTTAGGTCTATTTGTGCCATCTGAATTTACATTCCGACTTTAGGCCTCCTGCCTCCGTGGAGAGAAGAGGGCCGCCAAACTGGAAGAGTCGTTAATGGAGCTGGTTTGGTTCAGGAGTGCACATTTGAAGGAAACCACTCAGTCATTCCCACTTACTGCGCTGTGTTTCAAACTGCAGAGAGGCTCTGCTTGAGCTTGAGCCAACTCAACCTGCACAAGCCCTTGCGAAGCCGACCGCCTGAGTGATCCTATATCTCTATTCTCCCAAAAGGTTGTCAAGATCAGCATGCCATCCAACACAGGATGTCATCGTCTCCTTGAGAGGACTATCAGATGGGTAAAAAATCACATGGATGGCAGGGCTGAGCGCTGTGATTAGCGGTGATGTTGTGCCTCCCGGCCGGGACCAGGTGTGGGGTTGTGGCACCCATCCTGCGACGGTTCTGTTGGATGTCCTCACCCACGGCTGGCTGTAGTGATGAAGCCCATTCACCTCAGGTGCCCCCGCGACACGCAGCCGAGGGCTGCGTCCATATGCTCCAAGCCTGGGCTGCCCCGAAGGGCTGCAGGATGGGGCTGAGGGCATCATGCGAAACTCAGCCTGGTGCCCAGGGAGAGGGACCACCGGCAGTGGCAGCGGTGGGGGTGCTGCATCAGCAGCGCAGCCCCAAAGCAGGTAATGTGGGGACAGGGTCCTTAGCCCCAGCTGCCTTCGCCTAAACACCTCACCCCTGTACCCGCTGCCTGCTGGCCCAAAGCCTCTCATAGTCCAGAGCAGTTCAGCCCTTGAACTTGCCTCTGCTCCCAACTTAAAAACCAAAGTTAACAAGCTGAATTGAAACTGTGAACATCTCCCCCTCCCTTTTAGAGCAGACGCTGAAGAGACCTTGGCGATACAGTTTTAAAATTTCAGGGCTCCTCTTTCTTTTTTTTTTTTTCCTGGAGTATTTTGCGCTTCCGTGCACCGCAGCAAAGTTTTTCTCTGCTTTTCCCTTGCCTGACTGTCAGTTCA
This sequence comes from Steatornis caripensis, assembly GCA_013398225.1. Classification (NCBI taxonomy): domain Eukaryota; kingdom Metazoa; phylum Chordata; class Aves; order Caprimulgiformes; family Steatornithidae; genus Steatornis; species Steatornis caripensis. Next base: position 144,420 of record VZSC01019635.1, read on the forward strand.
CGTGCTTCCAGCCCCAGCTGCCCGCCCCATTCCCTTTGTGGCATCTCTGCTGTAATTTTACTGGAGATTTGTCCTGGGTTTCTGCACGTCTTTGTTGAGTTTCTCGAGCAAACTGGAATGACAGCCTCAACCCCGAAACTTTTCCCGCACCTCCTTTGCTCTTCACGCTCCTGCTGTAATTGTACACCTTGCTTTCCTCCTCCACTTTCCTACTCAGAAATCTTTCATAGATAACAAGGCCTCCCCTAGGCCCTGATTCAGCAGAGCGCTTAAGCATGTGCTTAACTTTAAATACCTTTGTAAAAGCTTTTGCTGAATCAGGATCTTAGCGTTTCTCCTCATCTAACTGCTGTTCTCCCATGGTTATTTCGGTATTTGCTTACAGGAAAATCTGAGCACAGAGTTCATGGATGATGTCAGCAGCTTTTTTTGCCCCATCCAGCTGAAGTGTTTCGGTGCACTCAGCACAAGAGCACGGCAAACGGCGTGCAGCAGGTAATCCGATCGCCATCAGGCTCTGTACTCTGTTTTTATGTGTAAAAAAGTTTTGAATGCTGCTACCACTGGGTCAGTTCCAGCAATGGCTTGTAGTGGTGAGGATGACAGACCTCCTAGGGCAAACTGGCATTTAAAAATGCGTGGTGTTTCATCTCGATTTCCACTAAGAAATTGAGATCTAAATACCAGCCATGTTCAACTGCTTGGTTTCTACAAATTTAGTCCAAGTGGCTGAGAGATTGCTATGCAGCCATATATATTTTTCCCCTACTAACTACTAAGAACAGCTGTTTTGAAAAACGAGGTTATTGTCTTTAATAAACTGTTGATACATAAATGTTGAATTCCCTTTGCCAGGAGGCAGCAGGGTGATGTAATTCATTTTTAAAGATGTCATGGACCAGTGCAAGTATGGCTGTGGTTATTCACTGCAACCGGGGTCAGCTGTAGTCCACGCCAATCATGCCAACCACTTCGTTTTGAGTATTTTTTTGAATACTCTGCTTATATACGTCACCGTTTACTTTCAAACTGCATAAAATAATTTTGAGCTGCAGGGTGAGTTGCAGCCATAGTGAGGTTTGCAGAGTCTTCCTCCCTCCTTCTTGTGAGCATGAGGAGCTCTGATCCTGGGAGAAGGGCTTCCTGGGGCTCTTCCTGATGGCTGCCGGTGTATTCGGAAGCCAAACTTGTAAGAAAAATGATGCAACGAAACGCAGAAGGAAAGGCATGACATTCCACCAGGCTAACCTCCCGTGATTGTTAAGAACTGCGGCACGTGATGCAAAAGGGCTGTAAACTTTACAGCAGGAGAGAAGAGGACCGTTGTATTTAGTACTTCTTTCTTGCTTCACCATGCAAGGATTTACGGAGTTTCCCACTCTCCACATAACACCTTTCCTTTCTCTATGCTGAAGGATGGAAGAGCTCAGAGGCAGCTGAGGCTAGAGAAGCTTTGGCTGTGAGATTTGATGCTGGGAGCAAAGCTGGTAGAGGGAGGAGCTCATGTGTAGGTCTCTGCGAATGCACCTCAGCAAACCGGAAGGTACAGGGCAAACGCAAAGGACCCTAATGATATCGAGTGGATTTTTCTTTTGTTTTTTCTCCGATAAACAGGTTCGAGATAAGTAAGGGACAGACCAACAATTTTTTTTTCCCCTGCGGTAGCTTGATGAATTGTAATTTTTTTTTTTAAGTTTTTTCTTCATTTCCTGGCTCAGATGGGAGAGGAATTTGATGTTTTCTGAAGGGTCACGTCATACAAAAAGACAACAGATACCCTCTTATAGGATCTAGTGCCTGTCTGGGTTGAATATACATTTTGGGGTAAATTGCAAAAACAGATTAAAATCTCTCTGCAAGTCCCGCTTTTGCTTTAACGTGTAATGTGAACTGCTCAACTGATGATGGTGAGGCTGTGAGTATTTGCAGTTCATTAAACCATTGTTATTAAAATATGGTGTGACTTTACCTCAGTAACGTTACAACTCTCCCTTTCTCTCCAGTCTAAGGCTTTGTAGGGACTATAAAGTGTTTTCTTTATTTTGGAAAATCACTTAAGATGTTCGAGATTTACTTAGAAGTAATTAATAATTATAAGAAGAAGGCAATCTCTCGCAAATGCTAGGAGAATTTGGAATTAGGCTGAAATGTACCGTTTAAAACCGTAGGCTGTTCTCCAGTGCTGAGCTTTGAACTGAAGTTTAGGAAAATAAACAAATTCCTCCTTATATGCTGAAGGCTCAACACTGACCTAATGGCTCCACGGTAAGCTGGGGTCATCCCAATAGATTCATATGTATATGAATCGGTTTGTGTTTATATGGATGTGAGGAGATCTGTGTGTTGGCCGGCAGACTGGAGCAGACACAAAATTGTCCCCAGTAGCTTGGGAAAGTTGCTGAGAAAAGGCTTGTTCAAAGACCTCATGTACTAGAAACAAGAGGAAACAAGGACGGAAATGATTCATTTTAATGAAATACACCATCACTTTCAGTTTATACCAAAACAGTATGGAGAAAAATCTAATCTTCTAAGAGATCCAAACCAAAGCAAGCCAAATTAGTCCCAAGAAGATCCAATATAATGTGGTGCGTATTATTGAACGCTGGATTCCTGATGGCCTGTGTGAACTCCTGGGAGAACGCCAACAGTCGCACAAATGTCCGTTTTTCCAGGCTCACCATTCCTAATGCGCATCCACTGAGCACACAGTGCCAGCGCTGGAAGATGGCAGGGTCTCTGAAGGCCCAGCCTGAAATCTTTAGCAAACCCCATGTGTCTTTCATTCATTTCAATAGGAAACGTCGCAGGACTCATGAGATTCCATTCATTTTTTCAAGCGGTTGTACTAAACGTGTCTGATTAAACACCGCACGCGGCACGATGCGTGCTCTGGAAAGAAAGTTTCCTCTTCATCGCAAACCACGCAACTCAGTAATACTCAGGCAATAATTAGCGAAGAGGCTTAATTGGGATATTCCTTATAGTGGGTAATACTGGGTTATATTTTATGACTTGCTAAAGACGATACGCTGTAAAGTCATGTAAACATTGCGTATTTAGTTCCTGTACGCCAGTAAATAGCAGCCGAACCGGTACTATTAAACGCTCCATTTAAACACATACTCAGATACCTCTCCTCCTCTAAACCAACAGTTTCCCTCCAGAGTGATGTCAATAGACTGCTGCACATGGTACTTTCTTTTTTTTAATAATATCTTCATTTTAATGTGGATATTGCCTTTTCACCTGGGAGCAGGGCTCTATTGAAATTCTAATGGGAGAGCGTATTCTTTAACATGAGAATATCGAGGGCCTGTGTAGACGCGGAGCAGAATGAGAGATGGAGCATTAACTGATTTTTCTCCCTCCAGAAGAGGGGCCTGTGTGGGTCAGGCTTGCAGGGTTTTTCCCTTCCTATTTGCGTTCAGTTTCATAGCAACAATAATTTCAAACTTTATATTCAGCGGATGAAAAAAGGATCCAAATGCACCTGAATTACTGTACTGTACGAGGGAATTTAATTAAGAATATACACATTAGAATTTCAGTGGGAGCGCCTATTTAATGTTACTTTATTAAGCCTTCTATCAAACCCTTTTTTATGTATATCAGTTGATATACAATTAATCTGCTCTCTTGTGAGAAAAAAATAGCACCTGAGGTGGATGAAAAGTGTCAGATTATAATAATTATAAGCAGCTGTTCACTTGGAATCACCTCTGGCCTACAAGGGGGATGCTGTGAGCTACCACTTCTCACAACAGACCACCTCATTAGACTTGACCTTCCCAGCTGGGTATTTCATTTGTGTTTTTTTAATGGGTTTGTATACTGCAAATCGCAGCCCCTCGCCAAGGCTGGCTCTTTGTTGCTGTAACAAAAGGCAGCAATGCAACTTTGAAAAAACTGCTGCTACTTTATGCTGGTGCAATGCTGCCGGTGGTGCAGGTGATTCCCCGGTATGGGACCGGTAACGCAGAGCGCATCGCCGTCTTCCTCGGGGTAAATACGTTTGTCTTAGCTTTCAGACAGTTCTTTCTGTTCTGCTCGGTCGCCAAATGTTAAAGAAGAAATGCACAGCTCTTCTCGCGCTGGTGCTTGGCTTCCCAAACTCCAGCGTCAACTAGCACCGAGACGCCCAAGTGGGAGAACCGCATCCGCGGCGAAGGGCATCCCACTCCCAGACAGCGAGGGATAAACCTGCACGTCTGCGAACCAAAGTGGAGACCAACTCAAGAGAAGTTTTATCTGTGCCTGAGTTTGCGAGTGTGCCCATGTGTCCATGTGCGAGCGTGTACGGAGATCTAGCATTCTCACAGATCCGTTTCGTGCACCATATATATATGTGCACACGTACATATAAAATTAAGAGATTAAAAAAGCTTCTGAACAATATATCTGGTTTCTTTTCCCCTTCCATTTATGTTTGTAATAAACTCACTCTCATACAATTAGCCTCAATTGTTTTTATATCTTCTGAGGCAATAATATAGGCAGCCTGGGGAATACAGTAGTAATCCGTATACCTGTGTTCATTTACCCAAATCACTATGGTTACAGCCAGGGCAAATTGTTTACTGTGAGAATCTTTGGAGCCCCTTTCTAGATACTAATGACCTTTCTGTTCATCCAATAACATCAACAAACCAGGGAGGCTGCCCACACCATTAAAGCCAATTGCCTCTCAAGTTACTGAGGGAGTTGTGCTTTTCCTCATTTATTTTCTCTCATCTGATGTAACTCACATGCCACTTTCTTGTCTTTAAAGAAGGGGAAAAACTGTGGATTATTGATTTGCTTCTGAACAGAAGACCAACCTAAAAGCCCCAATGAATTGTCACTCATTATTGAAATTACTGAACACTAATTAAACTGGCAGCTCAAATCCCAGCAGGCCACACTCATCTGAAGCTGAAATTCAGACACTTGGACAGTGGAAGAGAGAAAGCGTTAGCAACCACCAGGATTGTAATAAGCTTTGCATTAATTTTTGTTTCTTAAAGGCGCACGCAAGGTTTGCCACAGAACAGGCAACATGCTACCTGGACTGAAGCTACACTTGCACAGACTTTTTCCTGGTTCCCTTCCAGGAGACCCTGTTTCAGCGGGAATCTTGCTGTTCCCGGACAGTGCTCCCTTCCTTGTCCGACAGACCCCAGCGCAGCACTGGAGTGCCGTAGCGTAAGGCAAAGACTCACTCTGGTGATGCCGGCAGAGGAAAGGGTTTAGCATTTAATTTGGCTGGCCGAGGGGAAACTGAGTCAGAAAATATACATAGCCGCATGCCTGCGATGCTGCCTGAGCTTCTTGAGCGATAATAAATGCTAAAGATCATCTAGAATTTATAGAGCCCAATTTATAAAAAAAGGTCTTTGGCCCATTTTCACGGGATGTTCAAACTATGTATAAATTATGCATGCCCCTAGTTAATCAACCTCAATTTTTTTTCCGTGCTTGAGAAGTAACCCTTCATTTGTTCAACTTCAAAGGGGGCAGAACGAGCAGAGAGAGGACTGGGCTAGGTATTCAATTTGCACTCTGTATTGATGAACAGGACTTTATGGTGATGCTGCTGGTAGTGAGGGAAGTGAAGGAGGCACCTGGCCTCAGTCATCCCATAGGTTTTATAGACCGTGATATATAATGCTCAAAGGGCAGGGAAGAAGACAACCACAGGCACTTACGAGAAATGTCGGATCTTGCATAGTTATAATCCGCTCTTAGAATTACGGCTCCTGATGTTAGAAGGACATACACATATTCAGCACTGCATACAGAGTGCCCTTATAAATATAGCTTACCACGTATGTTCATCTCATGCTAGAATTGGTCTGGAAGAAATCGCAAAACAATTTTCACTCTTGTCTCTATATACACATTCCTACTAAATTTCCCAACAGCTGGTCCTTGGGACACGGCTGGCAGAAGGTTTTCCAGTGAAAGCTGAAGAGAGAAATCTTTTAGGCAAATATCACTCTAGATGAAACACTTTGCATGTTTCTGAGCGGAGCAAGGCCCTTTTTCCATCTGACAGCCACAAAAATTGAATGTTACTGCTTACGCTGGAGGCTGGAATTGTTTTAAAAGTTTTGCAGGGAGCAGATCTGGGTGGTGTAGGCACCATGAGGTCCTTCCAGCAGTGGAGTGTTTTTCGAAAGTTTAAGTACAATTATTAATTATTTATTTTTTCTAATAAAAAATTAATTGAATTTTAGAACAAAAGAACGTGGCAAAATATCACCCTTCTATATTTAGGTGTGGAAATTAAGCTGTGGGGAGTGACTTAGGAAAGAAGGGAGTGAAAATGCAAATGTCCCATTACATTCTGCTTAACCTGTTAGCTGATAATATCCCTTGTGCTGATGAGTTCGTCCTAGCTCAATACCATGAAACCTAAGGGGAAGGAATCAGCAGTGGTCTTAGTACAGGAAGCTCCTAGATGGGATACGCTGTCCATCCTTCTTTGATGTTGGCTGACACACAAAGTCCCAGGTCGACGCAAACCAAAAAGCCCCCGTTTACAAAGGATCCCTTGGCCACACCTGGAATTTTAAATGAAGTCTGGATACCTGGGGTCTTTAAGAAAAAATCTTTGGCATATTTATAGGTTTGCCCTAGGCTACGTTTCAGTGTCACCTCGACAAGGAAGCAGGTTGGGATGGTTGTGAATGTTGGGGTATGGTACAACTGCGCACTCATATCACTGCTGCCTCTGGACTCAATCCTGCAAGGTGTTACGTACCCACGTGTCTGACATTTCCGCTTCATTTTAAGCACCTGAACAGCCCAGGCACATGTTTAAAGCTCTGAGCCAAACCGAGCCATGCGTGGGCACCAGAAGGGACCTGTTTTCCGGGGCTGCTTCTTGCGGCAAAAGGAGCCAATTAACAATTGCTTATTCAACAGCTTCCAAAACCTAACCCAAGTCTTTAAAAGAGAGCTCACCCGGCACTTACTCTTACTGCTGAGATGAATTCCAGCTTCTGCAGTGGCATACAGACAGAGGTGAGCATTTGTAATGGCTGTGCTGTAGTTGTTAAGTACCGCCATTTGATTGTATTTGGACTAGTTTAACAAGACTGCTACCAACAAACAGCACAATGTTTCCAGGTATGTCTTTTGCAAGTCACTGTCAAGAGGAAAATAATTTCCATGTGCTGGCCTTGTGTCTTCGTTTTTATAGTGGTCAGAGGGATCTTTATTCCTCAGGGCAATGCTTAGTTTTTCTGAAAAATGTCATGCTCCGTATTTTCCTAAACCCTTGGATTTAAACCAAGAATCAGTTATTTAATTCCTCTCTTAAGTAAAAATTAGGACAAACTAATATTTATTTATTTTAAAATATCCTCTGCAGCTTTACAATAAATGGTTAGAGCACAATGCAATCCTCCTCCATACACGAAGCATCTTTTTAATATGCCCTATCATGAAATTAATTGGACATTAAATAGCAGGAGAAAGACATATAATAAAACCTGCAGTTATCACAGTTCCCAGTGTGACAATACCCAAAGGTTTGAAGGTTTAGTTAAGCTCCAAAAGTTTAAATACTTTTCCAAACCTCGTCGGGCTAGAAACGAGCAGGCTTTCTCATCAGGATTCCCAGTATTCCTGGGTTTGGCCGTGGCTATGCAGACTGTCAGAAAAGCCTTTGTTACAAACCTCCACTAATCCCACTTGTGTCAAAAATGAGGAAATGCAGGGCTCATGCACCAGCGGCGCAGAGAGGAAAGTTAATCATTTGGACTTCTCAGAGAAAAAAAAAAAAACGGGGTTTGGAATTATTCCTATCCAAAATGTACCCTGTCCTGATTAGACTTCAGAAGAAAAAGATTAAGGAATCGTTTTTGCGTCGGTATTTGAGAAACTGGGAAAGCTCCGTCCAAAGCTTAGGCATGCCAACTGTGACTGAGTACTTTAAAATCTTGAGCGGAAAGTGTCTTTTTCAGTAAGAATCAAAGCCTCTTAAGTTCATCTTTTTTTGAGACTCTTTGGGCAGCTCTAATTGGGTTTCTGTGTGTGGAAAACAAGTGAGTCCAGAGTGTAACAGGATGCTGAAATGATACCAGAGATCTCTTGGAAATTAAAGCTAGATGCCCTCATTTCATTGCTGAATGTGTGTCCTGGCTGCCTCGTGTCTTCCAGAAATTCCGGCTGCCTCCCATCCTGCTGCCAGGCATACGTGGTGTGTTGGACATACACGGTGTGTCAAGGGGCTCACACACGCGGGACAGCCAGAGCACACCAAGGGCAGCCTGCAGAGGAGAATGAGCACCTACGGCTCCAGGGCATCTAAACCATGTCTCCAAAAAGCAAAAATCCCAAGACAAATTATTTTATTTTTAACAAAACCCTTGACTTTGAAAATCAAGTAGACACTTAAAGTAGTTGTAAATCTAATCTTCCCTAAAACAGCGCTTCACAGAGAAAAAAATACTCAATTTTTGTATTATTCTGTGAGGATTTCGCATCTGAGCACTCCTAACATTTCCAAACTTTTCCGTAATGCAATGCACAGAGACCAGGCTGGGAATGAAACCCTTCCTTCGAGAGCGTTACAGTTGTGCGACAATATGGCTCTTCCCTGGCTTTATTTTTGACTTCCTGTGAGAATTAAACAGATTGAAATGTACTGAGTTTGGGAGTGAAGGGATAAACGTCTTAATTAACTGCCCGGAGAGCACTGTTCCTAGCTGGGTTGGCAGCACGTTGTCTCCGACGGGCCTTTCGTGGTCCAGAGGCAGAGAATAAGGCATGGCAAAGATAGGAAAACTTTTTCAGGTCTTTTTCTTCAGAGCTGATAGCAGGCAATAGAGCGACCTCGCCAAATTTCTCTTGTTCTTACATTTCAGGGAAATGTTGGGGTTTTTTCCCCCCTCAGGACAGAAATCACAGCACAGCATTGCATTTTCTCATTCACGGTCCGCTTGAAAGGATCATGTGGCTGGGCAGAAGCCTAGCAAGCCCGTAACACTTGGGGCTGAGCTGTGTGGCTGAATGCTAAACAGACACAGAACGTGAAGCAAAATCTAGTAGTAACGGTTCATCAAAAGGCTAAGCTAACTGTGGCAAAGACTGAAGTTAAAGACTAAATAGGAAAGCACGCTTGGAAGGGTACTTTGAATGTTTGCTTTCCTTTTTTCGGGCAATATACATAGTCCCAAATTGTTTCAAATGTTTTGATCCCTCTATTCTGGCCATTCTCTACGTCTTTTTCTAGACAAGAGACGTCAGGCAAGGACGACCTCAAAAAAATAGCATGGTATGACTCAAAGACAGGTCCTGATGTTAAATGAAGGAGAACCTCTCACTCCAGCTGAACAAAAGGCAACTGTCAAACACTTGCCAATCCGGAAGCAGAATTTAGCAGATTCACTTTAAAGTGCTCCTCCAGCTACTTCTTGAGACTGGTTTGGCTTGAGCCTGAAGAGGCAGTTATTTAAGCACTTGAAGGCTCAAGTCTAATCTCAAATACTCAAACGTATATCACCAGGTATCTCAAAAAATCCATGATTGTGCTTGCACGTGCATGCCCGGGAGTGTATTTTCCAAGACACACAGAGATGCAAACCCACGGATTGGAGATTAGAAATGAGCTGCAACTGTTGAACTCAAATTTATGTATTTTTTAAAAAATCTGCATCACGACCTTCCAAAAGAGTATCACTGTTTGATTTTGGTGTTGTGGAGAATATTAAATTTCTAAATGTTTGGTGAATCACATGCATGTTAATTCCTAAAAATAACTCATTTGTTATTACGATTGATTGGTTTTTATTTGGTTCTACAAATACACATTGGAGGTTAGCAACTTGAAGCACTTGTGAAATCTTACAGGGCTGCGCTGTAAAATTTGACCAGTATTTATTAGTGAAGGTGAACATCCAGCCTTTTAGGCTGATGTAGAAAAGGCAGATATTTATGAGCTGAGTGCACTTTCCCTACGCAGTTCCAATAGTCCCCATGTACCCTCGCCACTGCTACGTACCAAGTTAGAATATAATGTGAAATCCTTGGCCCGGTTAGTACTAGACTTGAATTTTGGATCATCTGGAGATAAAAATAAGGGCTTTTCCAGCTTGGAGTGATGAATGGACTTTGCTGTTTAGGAACTGTAATCAAACTTGTGTCCCTTGTGTCATCAGCAGGTTCCAAATAAAGCTTCCAGAATGCCCATGCAAATCTAATTTCATCGGTTCTTGTGGTATTAGACTGTGCAAAGGCAAGACGTTAAGTCAGATGACCCACAACTGGAACCTATTCTCCCCCCCACCTCCCCCTGGCCATCTAAAAATACACTGACTTTACAGAGTCCTACTGAGAATGGATACCTTTTGGCCAGCAACAGCTTGCCTCTCGCAACGCAGGGGTGCGCCTTGCCAAGCACTAACAACATAAAATCTTTTGGCCCGTGTCCCATCCTTCTGCAAGGGCTGGGGCAGGAGGGGATGCTCGCCCGTAACGGGTACCACCTGCGCTCCACTCCCCTCCAGTGTCAGCTGGCACAGCGTCCCCTCCCCTCACGCAGGCTTTAAGTGGGCGGTGGTGAGAAAATTGGAATTCCTGGCAAAACCAGCTGGAGCAAGTTTTGCTCTTGATAGGCTTGAAAAATGGGGGCGGGGCGCGAGGATTTTTCCACCCAGGCACAAGGCAGTTTTCAAGGACGGGATTGTCAAGAATAAACCACGTTTCTCCAGCTCTGAGCATATTTGGCTGTTTGTTAATATTTTATTTTTCTAGCACCCATCATGCATTGGGTACTTCCCAGACAAATGGATAAGTGAGTGGTTTCACCCTCTAAATGTATAAAAGATGTGGCTGTCATGACCAACAAGTAGTACAGGGAAAAATAAAACGGGGAAGATCAGATGTTGCAGCTACAGGTTTGTCTGTTTTTTCGCAGCATTATTTGTGCACTTCAGGGGGGGGTTGTTGACTGTTGCTTGTACTTCACTGTTTGCTTGTCTTTAACCTGGTTTCCAAGTGAAATGAGGCTTAAACAATTGCGCACTCTGTAGGAGCATCTGTCGGTCTGTCAGTCCTCCCAGGAACCTTCTTAACCTGTCGTACAATTTCAACAAAATTTCACGGAAGATAGCAAATTGCTGGGACTTCTTCCCACAGCTGCAGATTTTTTGTAGGATGAGTAAACCTTTTGGAGATAGTGTAAATAACTCAAGTGCCTTTCCACTCTCTTCATAGCCTGCTGGTATGGCAGCAGTTGGCCTGAGGATGCTACACATCCATAGCACAAACAGGGAGGCACCTTCTTCGGTGCTTCTAATCCTTCGGCTCAATGTCTCGGACTTGATGCTGAAACACATTTGAAGAGAATCAGCCTAGCTGAATAATTATTGTTTTGCCAACTTGTCTTGGTGCTTTATCCGTTTACATAATAAAGACATTTCTGGTTAGATCCTGCCCGTGTTTCCAGGTAGGCAGCAGATTTATCAGGAGCTTAGGAAGAACGCTTCATCCCCTGTCCCAAGGGGAAGGTAGCTTTCTGAATTTTGTCAGGTCACGAGACAACAGCACGGATAGTACATTTATTGGTGCTCTTAGAAACCTTGCACTTTGCCAAGTTGAACCCTTTGCCGGAGAACCCCTTAATTCTTATGTTTCTCGCTTGCTTGATACAACCTAAAGATAATATTTCTAGGACCTTCTCATTATTTGTGGAGAAATCTGGACTAATAGCTCAACACCCTTCTTGTCTGACAAGCACTTTGCAAAGCAGACCCATACTGGGAATCCCTCTGTTTCTGGGCTCAATGTGGAAGAAGACAAGGTCTTCCATTTCACTATGAAATACAGAGTTTGGGGTTTAAAATAAAAGACTGGTTTATTCCCTTGTCCAGTTCACAGATTTCCCTTGCCCTTTGTCTGTGCTATTATGAGTGATGGGAGAATTTGCTTTTACTGTCATACACAACGTTTCCCACACTTTCAAGTATTCCTTTTATTAGACAAGGGTGATGACTTATTTCCCGATGATGCTTTGCCAAGGGTTTGGTATCCATTCCTAGAAAGATGTTGCATCTCATTTGGCTACGAAGGGGTGCATCAAAAGTAGCTGCTTGCAAAACCCTTGTGAATACGACAGCTGGGACCTGCAACCCTCAGTAAGCATCTGGTGGCAAAAAGATGCAGCAGTTTGGGAACTCAACCAAAAGGGATGGATTTCTCAAATCCGCAGAGCGGCTACCTTTTACAGTAACCGTAACTACTACTTGAACTTAGAGCTCAAATTAAAGCCCTCCTCTTCACCGCTTTCACCCCCTTAAGAGTTACCCACTTACCATAGAGTATGAAAACCTGGGACAAACTCACGTTGTTGATAGAGGGAACGTCAGGCTTGGCAAATGTGCATTTGCTGTTCGGTCTGTGCTTCCTCAGCAGTTTCGGGGGGTCTGAATAATTTGGATTTCTACTTCTCCATGCCCTCCTCGTTTCTTCTCTTTCTTCCTCATTTGGATCCAGTGAGCTGAGTGAGGACAAGGAGTGCCACTAAATCGGAGGGTCTCCCACGCCTCCAGCAACAGCAAATGTGGCTGTGCCTCTGTGATTTATTGCAGCATCAGTGTTAGTGTCATTATTGTTAGGGGGGTTGTAACTATTTAAAACCCCCATTTTCATATAGCTTGTCCATAAAAATTCACTCGAGGTTGGAGACATTCTCAGCAAAAGAATAGTTTAAATGAGTGGGAAAAGAATGTCGTGATGTTTTTGGAGGTTTTATGTCATTCTGCTGTAGGTTTTTTGAATTATGCATATTGGATTGTGTGTTTTTCCATGAAGGTGACGTACAATGGGATTTAAATGGAGAAAATAAGGTCAGGTAAATATGAGAAAGCATATAAAAATGAAAGATGGGTGTAAATATATACTTACCAATAATAAGAATGTTCCATAATTTTAATAGTCGAGAACGTTTTCAGAATATTCTGATTATGTTTCTTCTCTGGAAATTTGCATTTTGCCTTGTCTTTCAAAACCAGCAAAATGAAGTGACAGGGCCCAAATTCAAAGTTGACTGAAATCTGTAGAAAATCCTAGTAAGTGCTTTTTTCAAGGATATATCTCTGCATTATGGTACAGTTTGACCTGGAAACGGTCTTCGAAATACAGAGCCTCACTCTCGTCAGATAGATAACGCCATAGGGCTACATTAGACTTCA